>VDMD01000023.1:0-451696 GCA_007026445.1 Schizophyllum amplum | reverse complement strand
CTCGAGCAACCACGGAGTACGGGCAACGGAGCTCTTCGAAAAAGTGTCGATCTTTTGCTTGAAGAATGGGTCATAGTCGGTCCACTTCGCAGCCAAAAAGTAGTTGCGCAAGAGGCGGTATCTGAACGGTGGTTCATGAGTGGCATATGGACATGAAGCGTCTTTACGGACAGGTAGCACTCCGCGAACAGCCACGGCGCCGTGTACCATGTATTTTTGCCCTCCTTCTTGAGTTCCTCAAGTTGGGAGTTGTATAACTCGACGTGAGGTTCCCCGTCGTCATACAGAGTCCTGAAGTAGTAGCATGAGCGCATGGGCCCTCATAAGAGACCAGTCGACGTACTGCAGCTCCTTGTCGCGGGCCATCTCGTACTTTAGCTTGCTGATCTGTTCAATGATGGACCTCCCTTGAGCGATCTTGTCCGCATTGGCATTTGCAGTCGCCTCATCTGCGGCTTGGACATGCAGTTCATGATTGAAGTTGCAGACAGTATCGATGACACCAGTCAAGATGACGGGCCAGCGGGTGTTTACAGTCTTGTAAGAGAAGCTATTGAGTACATGAGTCTCCACTGTGTTATGCGACACTGATCTCCCACCCGTTCTTGTCGGTGGGTCGTAGGGCGGCGGAGGCGTGAAGGCCATCGTCACTGTGGCGAGAACAATGCCGGACGGAATCACATCACCGACTATCGACGGCTCGCATTGGTCGCGGCAACCGTGGGAAGAAGTTGCCACAAATTTTTTGATTATCACCGCTTGCCGCCTGGCTTGCCTCAGGCTGCTCAACCCCCCGCTCCTCATTCCATGGACCTACATTAGCATCCTTCCATACACCCCAAACACCTCCCTCCTCTTCCTGCTATAGAGCCCGCATCATGTTGAACGGCGGCGGCATCAAGATATTCTCTGGTGCGCATACCCCATACCGCTCCAGCTCCCCGCGCCACTGAACACACATCCCCCAGGTACTAGCCATCCAGAGCTGGCAGGCATCATCGCAAGACGGTGTGCAGTCTATCTGCATTCCCTGTACTCCAGCCCGCTGACTGCGCCAACCAGAATCGGCCTCCCCCTCTCCACTGCAGAGATCACTCGCAGCGGCATTGGTGAAACCGAAGTCCACATCGGCGAGTCCGTGCCGCGAAGACGACGTGTACATCGTCAACACCGGCTGCGGCGCGGTCAACACCGCGCTCATGGAGATGTGCATCATGATTCACGCCTGCAAGATCGCCAGTGCGAAGCGCATCACCGCCGTCCTTCCCCTCTTTCCCTACGCACGGCAGGACAAGAAGGACAAGAGTCGCGCGCCTATCACGGCGAAGCTGGTGGCTAATATGCTGCAGAAGGCCGGCTGCGACCACGTTATCGTGAGTGAAGCCCCTTCATGTTCGGACAACCTTCCGACGTCATCGACCAGACAATGGACTTGCACGCGTCGCAAATACAAGGGTTCTTCGACGTTCCGGTCGACAAGTGAGTGCAACCTTGTCCATCTGCGTTACATTGAACGCTAATGCCCGTTTGCGATGTAGCGTAAGTCGCTCTCATCCTGCCGCAGGGTGATCTCTGAGTCCAACGTGCACAAAGCTCTACGCAGAGCCATCCGCTATCCTTTACATACGCTCCAACTTCAACTTAGACGAGATCGTTATAGTCTCCCCGGATGCAGGAGGCGCTAAGCGGTACGCATCTCCTTCTTCCTCGGCTATGCTTCGGGCGTGGCACTGAGACTGCTTTAGGGCCACATCGATCGCGGATCGACTTGGTGTAGAATTTGCGCTCTTCCACAAAGAACGCAAGAAGGCGAACGAGGTCTCGCGAATGGTCCTCGTCGGTCATGTGCGAGACAAGACAGCCATCCTGGTTGACGACATGGCCGACACCTGTGGAACTTTATGTCTGGCGGCGCAGCATTTAGCGGAAGCGGGAGCAGCGAAGTGCTACGCTATCGTTACCCATGGGATCCTTAGCGGCAGCGCGCTGCAGACGGTGCAGGACAGCGCGCTCCGAAAAGCTCATAGTGACCAACACTCTTCCGCAAGCGGAGAACAAGGCGAAATGCCCGAAGATCGAAGTCATCGACATCGGCGTTGTTCTGGGAGAGGTCATCAGGAGGAGCCACTACGGCGAGAGTGTCTCGAAGTTGTTCCACGAGGTACCGTATTAGAGCCGTCGTTCATTCAGGATGCTGTAGTATATGTACGAGTGTAAAACGCAGATGGATGCTGTCGTCGCGCCGGGGCTGCCGCTGCACGCATTCCGTCGGTCAGCCGCGAGGAAGCTTCCGCGTCCAGAACGCAGGGTTCTAGCGCGGACTGGTTCGACGGCCGACTTGCACCCATCTGAGGCTGGTGGCCGAAAAGAAGGGCAATGAATGCAGTATTTGATGTTGGAATCGTTTGAGCCACCCGCATCAGCTTCGAAGCTATCGTCCATCAGTCGAGACAAGCGGAGGGGGTTGTGAGCCCAGGCGGCGGGCATGGACGATGGCTGTGATGAGATGCTTGAAAAGCGCCCGGCGCCCGCCATTACTTACGCGCTGGTGAGACGCCGCTGCTGTTTGTGCCCCGGGTGACGAGTCGAACGTCGGGTTCACGAGGAGCATACCGCCGCCCATAATTTTGATAGAGTAGCCGATTACGATGTTGAATTGTGGGTGCCGGCGTCAGAGAAGCGCTTTTGTTCTCGCGAGCGCGAGCTGGTTTACTGCCGGACAAGCAGCCGGGCGGGGCACGTGCATGAATTCGCCGCCGATCTGTGCCCTCTGCATCCGACGCTTTCGAATTCAGTCGTCGACCCCGTCGTTGTCGCCGCTGCTCAGCTCGTCGCGTCGCCCAACGTCCTCGCTGTTGGCCGCAGAGCTCCTTCAGCTCCTCCGCTCCGCTCCTTGCCCTGCTGCCCCCGCCCCCATATCTTATGTTCACCCTCTAGCCGCCGGTCCTCCCCATCGAGTTGTAAAATTCCGCTAACCCAGTATTCCTGGTCCTGGGCAATGCCAGGCGTATCATGTACGCTACCTCAACTCATGTCCACCAAGGCCATAATCACTATGACCCCTCCGTCATTCCCAATGCCGTCTACGCCCCTGCCCAACGGCCATCAACCCCAGCAGCAGCAGCAGCCGAGTCAGCATCACCACCCCCAGCCCCACCATCAGCAGCAGCACCAGCCACAGCAGCCACAACACCAGCAACGGCCGTCGCAAGCGAATGCGGCTCCCAAGCAGCCCGTCCACGTCGTCGGCGTCCCCTCGGTCCACATTGAGAACGACCGCCTCGTCGTTGGATCCTCTCAATCAAGTCCGTTACCATCCGCTCGCCGCGTACCCCTCGCTAACATTATTTTAGGCTCTACTCGATCATACACGCCTCTCAAGGTCTTGGGAGACGGATCCTTTGGTACAGTCTGGCTGTGCGATTGGCATGGGACGCTACCCCCGAATACACCGCTATCCCCATGCAGGCGGGTGGCGCCCGGCCGGAGTGGAACGGGAAGCGGCTGGTAGCCGTCAAGCGGATGAAGAAGAAGTGGGAGGGAGGCTGGGACGAATGCCAGAGACTCAAAGAGCTGCAGGTGCGTCCCGCTCACTTCAGCATTTGTGCCGACTCTAATGCCTCCCCAGTCTCTGCGCGCTATACCATTTCACCCAAACATCATACCCCTCTACGACTTTTTCCTCATGCCCGCCACGAAGGAACTCTACTTCGTGTTCGAGTCCATGGAGGGCAATCTCTACCACCTCATCAAGGCCAGGAAGGGGCGAGCTCTTGCTGGAGGCCTCGTATCCTCGATATTCCGGCAAATATGCTCAGGCCTGTACCACATTCATGCAGCGGGCTACTTCCATCGCGACATGAAGCCGGAGAATGTCCTGGTGACGACGACGGGACTCTTCGATTACAACACACTATCGCCCGTCGCGCCGCCGAACGCACCGCCGGAGAAGGATGTCGTCGCCATCATCAAGTTGGCAGACTTCGGTCTAGCGCGAGAAACCAACAGTAAACCGCCCTATACCGAATATGTCTCCACTCGATGGTACCGTGCGCCGGAGGTGCTGTTGATGAGCAGGGACTATTCCAATCCCGTCGACATGTGGGCCCTGGGGACCATCATGGCCGAACTCGTCAACCTACGCCCTCTCTTTCCTGGCGCCGACCAAGTTGATCAAGTGGCGAGGATATGCGAGATACTGGGAGACCCTAGCGACTCGTACGGGCCGGACTCTGGTGGAAATTTGCTTGGAGGCGGCGCTTGGCCTCGGGGTATCAAGATGGCGAAGGCGGTTGGCTTCATGTTCCCGAAGGTGAGTTTGGCGAGACGCGTCTGTTTCGCGCAACGCATATGAACCTTGCCATAGATTCAACCCCGGGACATCCGCCAACTATTCGACAAATCTGTACCGCCATCACTGGTCGACTGCATCAGGGACCTGCTGAGATACGACCCCGACCGTCGTCTGACGAGCTTCCAGTGCCTCACGCACCCATATCTGTTGGAAACGACGTCGCGGAACAACATCCCATTCCCCCACGGACTCCAAGTGTTGACGCCTCTACCAGTCGTCACCGATGCGTACTCATCCTCCCGCTCACACCCAAACCGAGTCCCCGATGCTGCAACAACAACACACCGTGCTGCTTTTTACCCCTCCTCAACTTCACTATCATCATCCAGCAAGACTTCGGAGTATACGCACGATGGGCGCATGTACCAGCAACGCTCAAACTCGTCCGACATCATTCGCGAGGAGACACGAGCACGGCCCGCTGTCGCGTCGTCTGTCTGGAGCGGGGATCGCATACAGCCTCCTGGGATTTCCGACTACAACATGGACGTTACACCGCAGGCGGAGTACGCTCAGCCCATGGAGATTCAGAGCTCCCCGATTGCGCCAGAATTTCCTGCACGCGGTCCCGTGGAGCAAGAGCCTCCCATACAGGACGTGCCTGCGAACAAGCCCGGCAAATTTGGCTCGTTGGGCTTTGGTAGCAAGCGCTCGAAGTGGGGCCTCGGCATGTTCGGTGGCGACAAGCATCATCAGAACGGTCTCCCACCTGTCGATGAGGGTGTTGCGTCAATGTCGACGCCATCACTGAAGCGCACGCAGTCCTCCAGCTCGGACAGCCGATCTCTGCGCGAGCCGTCCCCCGTGCGCGAGGCCTCCCTCCATCCTGCCGAGGTCAAGAAGATCAACAAGAAGGAGGCGGAGCGATTGCAGAAGGAGGCCGATCGACAGCGTCGCTTGCTTGCCGAGAAGATGCAGAGGGAGCAGGCGCGGGCGGTTATGCAGAAGCGAAACCAGGCGCTGCAGCAGAAGCCGGGCGCCGACATCGATTGGCAGCCCGGTGCGTACGGGAATATCGCGGACAAGAGCCGTCAAGGCGCTGGTCCCGTGCGGAAGAAGACGCCTGGCGAGTCGAAGGCTCCGAGCACCGTGAACGCTGCAGCCGGGCGCTTCGAGAAGGTCCAGATCCCCGACTGGCGGCGCGAAACGGAGAGACACTTCAAAGCACGTCGCCGAGAGTTCGATATCGACGACCAGCATTCAATGTCGTCGTCGGACGTGCACAGCATCGGCTGTGTATCCGCCATCTCGTTCGCTTCTGTGGGCAGCGATCCTGGACCTTCGCAGCTGCGCAATCGACCAAGTCTCTTCGAGATACGACAGATGACCCAGTCTACCGCGTCGTCGGTCCGAACCTCGGACGACTTCCCCCAGTCGGCGCGCTCGTCGCACTCGTTGTCGCTTGACGGCCAGTTGTCGAACGACTTCCGCAATCAGGCGTCTATGGCGACATTGCCAGGGACGATCTCCCCTCCCCCGATGCAGATGCTGTCGTTGTCGCCTTCATTGTCTCCGTCGCCTTCACCTGCGCCCTGGGTCCAGCCACCACAAGATGGACTGTCCATACGACGAGATCATGCGCCGTCATTCATCTCCCTACCGGCTGACCCAACGCGTCTGCATCCGAACGGCCAATACAGCCCCTACGAGTACCACGCGCATGGCAATGAGTTGCCCAAGTCAGCCATCAACCCCATCTTCAAAGTCGTGAGTACCATTGACCGTCCGTCTCGGATGTTCTGGCTAACGTTAACAATGCAGTCCCCTATGCCTGACCAACGCATGTCCTCATCACCCCAGCCCTTGCCGCCATTCTCACATCTAGAAGCTGTTGCCGGCGGGGACGCACCTCCATCACCCATGTCGCTGTCGTCGCCACGCGATAACTCTTGATTGCTGTTGACCTATGTCACTGCGTGGGACCTCGCACATACACACACTCCTTTAGCTTTCTCACTCTGTCTTCGGCATCGCACACTCATTCCCTTATTTCAATGTTTCTTATCGCACTGCATCTTTGCCTCGGACCCCGGTGGTAGCATCGAGTCAATGCCCAAGTTACTCGTAACGATGTTCTTGTGCGCTCGCATCCCTAGTCGCATACCTTCTGCTCTTTTCTTCTTCATTGTCCCTACTTTACTTCGCTTTAGTTGTCGAAAGCTCCTGTCCTGTCGGGAGCGGGCGTAGGTGTAGACAGACTAAATGTATTTTTACGCTTACCGACATGTACAGGAGCTGGACTTAGGATACATAAAGACACACGGACATGGAAACTGCAAGTATCTATGGCTGTGAGCGAGAGAGAGCGAAAGTTGAACCGTGGGAACCAAGGCGCCGGGAGCCGGGAAACGATCCCGGACGCCGGAGCGTGCTTCTGCGAAAGGCAAGACAGCGTTCCTCCAACCACATTCGTGATGTTATCCCGCCGCGCGCTGTCGCGCGTTCCCAAGTCGCTGCTCGTGCGTCTGAACTCATCGGCGGCGCCCCCAGCGAAGACGCCTGCGCAGGAGGCGCGCCTGGCGTCCTCGAACCCGCCGCAGGCCCCGAATTTCGTCGGCACATGGACAACTAGCCAGGCTCCCCGCCCCGCGCCGGGCTCGAGCCCGCGCTTCGAGCAGGCGATCATGGAGACCCAGCCTGCGCCCCCGAGTGCTATGCAGATGATTGCGGAGGAGCCTATCAGGCTGGTTGAGGGCAGGAAGGCCGTGTGCGATGGTGGTGCGTGCGGTGTGCTTCATAGTCAGGGCAAGGTTATACTGACTCTTGGTCGAAGGCTCGGGTCCTCTTGGTCACCCGAAGATTTTCATCAACCTTGTATGTACTCCCCCGTCTCTTCGCCGTCCTCCCTTTCTGATCGACCTCAAGGATCAACCTGGGCCGAGAGCATGCGGGTGTGTATTTTGTTGTAATATCCGTGCTGCTGTTGACGAAATATCCTCGGTTTTTCAGCTACTGGTACGTACGCAAATTTCCTGTTCGGGAGCTATCTAACTTGCTATAGTGGTATCCGCTTCCAGCAGGACCCTGCCCACCACCACCATCACTGAACTGGACTAGATGTATCAAGTACCCTCTGCATGGAATAGAATCTGCGCAACGGTCGCTTTCATAACTCGCGTGGGCCCACTTTTCCGAGAAGGCGAGGTCGTTCTATCCCTGGCCGACAGTACCACAGCGGCCGAGTCTGTGCAACCTTTGTGCCACCTTGCATTTCCCTTCCTTTCGCTGGACAGTCCAGATACCCCACACATTTGAGTTTTATTCGTCTGTTCTGCATACCTCAACTTGACCCCCTTCTCAACGTGCTCCTATGATGGTAGCCGCGACATGGCTGAGCAACTGGGACGCATCCTCGCCGACTAGCTAGCAGCGGTGCACCAAAGGTGCGCATGGCTCGTACAAACCGTTCGTCTCAATTGCACCTGTGTCCGGACCTCCTATGTAAGCCATAGTATGTTATACCATCGACTGTCCGTTGGTCAAGCAGACTCTGACGCCGCGCTAGGCGTGCATGAGCACGTCCATGTTTGCGAAGTCTGACCACATGTCGACACCTCCGTCATCTTTCACTTCTGGATATCTCGTGAATTGCTCGAGGACGTTCAGAACGTTCCTCGGAGGACCGCGGCGATGCGAGAATGTTCGGGGCACCGACCCGGGTGTCCCGGGAGTGGTAGTGCCTTTGTGACGTCACATCTAGAACACTCGAACTCGACTCAAGAAATGTCGGGAAAGTTCGCGTCAGGCGCGCGTCTACGCTGTATAAAACCTAGCTGGATTCGAGACAGCCGCCATAGATCTACTCACGAACCGTCATGACTTCCAACTTCGATCTCACCGACAAGACCTCAGAGACTTTGGCAGCGGCTATCCAGCTTGCCAAGGACTATGCCAACGCTCAAGGTATGTCTCCTGTGCTATCGCGCACCGGGCTGCCCCTGACCCGTATTGCAGTTCATCCCGCACACATCGCGTTTGCCCTTCTGAATGAGGGCGCAGGCGAGGGTAGCAACAACCACTCGCTATTCACATCCATAATTGAGAAGGCGGGAGGGGAGCCTGTGAGTACCCATCGCGCACAGTACATGGGCGCTTATTCTGACGACATCTCCAGACCACCTTCAAGCGCTCCGTTCAAAAACTGATCGTGCGGTTACCCACTCAAAGCCCACCGCCCGATGAGACGACGATGAGCGCCGCTGCGCACAAGGTCCTCCGGGAAGCGCAGGCATCGCAGAAGACCATGCACGACTCGTACATGGCGCAAGATCATCTCATCCTTGCCCTCATCAAGGATCCATCGTTCGCGCAGGTCCTGAAGGAGAACGGTCTCACCGAGGCTACTGTCAAGACCGCCGTCGAGCAGACGCGCGGTAATCGGCGCGTTGACTCGAAGACGGCTGAACAGGGCTTCGACGCACTCCAGAAGTACGCCGTAGACCTCACTGCGCTCGCGGAGGA
Source organism: Schizophyllum amplum (assembly GCA_007026445.1). Lineage (NCBI taxonomy): Eukaryota > Fungi > Basidiomycota > Agaricomycetes > Agaricales > Schizophyllaceae > Schizophyllum > Schizophyllum amplum. Next base: position 442,881 of record VDMD01000023.1, on the reverse strand, counting down.
GGGCAAGATCGACCCTGTCATCGGGCGCGACAACGAGATTCGTCGCGTGATTCGGATTCTCTGCCGAAGGTATGTCGTCCCCTGTCCTGCGACGCTACTGTATCTAACCGTACTTTCAGGACGAAGAATAACCCAGTGCTCATCGGTGAGCCTGGTGTCGGCAAGACCTCCATCGCCGAAGGCCTCGCGCAACGTATCGTCAAGCGCGATGTCCCCGCCAGTCTCTTTGCCCGTCTATGGTCGCTGGACATGGGTGCGCTTATGGCTGGCGCGAAGTACAAGGGCGAGTATGAGGAGCGCATCAAGTCTGTCCTCAACGAAGTCGAGAAGGCTGCGGACGAGGGCGGCCAGGGCGTCATTCTCTTCATCGACGAACTCCACCTCATTATGGCCGGCCGCGGCGGCGAGGGCGGCGGCATGGATGCTGCCAACCTCTTCAAGCCTCTCCTTGCTCGCGGCAAGCTGCGCTGTATCGGAGCGACGACGCTCGCAGAGTACCGCAAGTACATCGAGACCGACGCGGCGCTCGAGCGCCGGTTCGCGCAGGTGATCGTCAACGAGCCCAGCGTCTCGGAGACCATCAACATCCTTCGTGGTATTCGCGAGAAGTACGAGGTTCACCACGGTGTTCGCATCATGGATGGTTCTTTGATATCCGCGGCGACCCTTGCGCACCGCTATCTCACGTCGCGACGTCTGCCTGATGCTGCCATTGACTTGGTCGACGAAGCCTGTGCTAGGTAGGCATCCTTTCGTTTTGTGCGCTTCTATTGCTTTTCTGACATGTTCCATAGCGTCCGCGTCACACGAGAAACGGAGCCGGAGGCCATCGATCTCCTTCAACGCCGCAAGCTCGAACTCGAAGTTGAGATCCATGCTCTCGAGCGTGAGAAGGATGCCGAGAGCAAGGAGCGCCTCACGGCCGCACGCAAAGCCATTGCCGACGTCGACGAGCAGCTACAGCCTCTGAAGGCACAGTTCGAGAACGAGAAGAAGCGCGGAGAGGAAATCAACAATGTTCGCCGTCGTATTGACGAGTTGAAGGCGAAGGTCGAGGAGGCGGAGAGAAGGTGAGTCGAGGCTCATACGTGAAAAGCGAGCGCGGGCCTAATGTCACTTCCAGATACGACCTTGCCACTGCTTCCGACATCAAGTATTACGCCCTCCCTGACCTGCAGAAGCGTCTTGAGGCTCTGGAGGCGAAGAAGGCTGAGGAGGACGCTGCTGCGGGGCAGGGCCACGACGTCGTCACTGCCGAGCAGATCGCAGAGATCGTGGCCCGCTGGACAAGCATCCCGGTCACCCGTCTCATGTCGAGCGAGAAGGAGAAGCTGCTCCGCATGGAGCGCATTTTGGCGAAGGAGGTTGTTGGCCAGACGGATGCGGTCAAGGCCGTCGCGAACGCCATCCGTCTGTCAAGGAGTGGTCTGGCCAACCAGAACCGCCCCATTGCTAGCTTCCTCTTCGCCGGCCCTAGTGGGACGGGTAAGACTCTGATGGCCAAGACGGTGAGTTTTTGCGCCACTCCATTAGGTAGAAAGTTTGCTGACTATGTTCTCAGCTCGCCCAAATCCTGTTCGACTCCACGGACGCTATGATTCGGGTCGATGGCTCTGAGTACTCAGAGAAGCACTCCATCTCCCGCCTCATCGGTGCTCCGCCAGGCTACGTCGGCCACGACTCCGGAGGGCAGCTCACTGAGTACATCCGCCGCAAGCCGTACTCCATCATCCTCATCGACGAGATCGAGAAGGCCTGTCGGGAGTTCGTCACGCTCTTCTTGCAGGTGCTCGACGATGGGCGCTTGACCGACGGGCAGGGCCGTGTGGTGGACTTCAAGAACACGGTCATCATCATGACGTCTAACCTTGGCGCTGCCTACCTCAACGACATGGCCGAGGGTCCTGTGAATGCCGCGGCGCGGGAGCTGGTTATGGGCGCCATCTCGGGCCACTTCCCTCCTGAGTTCATCAACCGTATCGACGAGATCGTCATCTTCGTGAGTATCCTCTTACTTGTCTGGTCTATCCTATATACTGACTGATTTTGTAGCGCACGCTCTCTCGCAAGCACGTCCTCAAGATCGTCGACCTGCGCATCGCGGAAGTCGAGCAACGCATTGCGGACCGCAAGATGAAGCTCGACATCAGCGACGACGCGAAGCAGTACCTCATGTCCGTCGGGTACTCGCCGCAGTACGGTGCCCGGCCACTCAACCGCGCCATCCAAAGCGAGCTGCTCAACCCGCTGTCGGTCATGTTGCTCTCCGAGCAGGTGCGCGACGGCGAGGCGGTGCAGGTGCGCTTCGACGGGCCGCACAACAGGCTCGTCATCGTGCCCAACCACCAGGCGACCAACTATGACGCGGATGGGATGGATGTGGACGACTGGGATGATGACCTGGAGATTGAGGAGATGGACTAAATGTTACTGACGAAGCAAGGGCATTGCATGAAGCCCGGCTAAGAACCTGCACGAACTACTGTAAATTATTGGGCATTACAACTTCGAGCAATTGGCTATGTACTTGTACTGTACTGTAAATTAGGAATGCATCTGTGCTATGAAGTGTAGCAACGTTAATAATAATGTTCGAGTGGCTTTGTCTCGTTCGGGGCGTGTTAGACACGTGCTAGTCAATCGCGTGCAGCCTGTTGAGGTGCAGTCGGCTGTCGAACTACAACCACCAATGCCGACATGAGCCCGGGCGTCTATTCTGCTGCGCAGTCCGCCTTTACCAGCGCCACGTCCAATCTCTTCGCCGATTCTGCTATCTTCACTGCTAGTGATACCAAACATTCGAATGTCATGAGCCACCTCTCCGCCAGCGATGATTCGTACACCACCGCCGATGCACACATATCTATTCCCCTCGGCATATTCATCGGACTTCTAGCGTCATTTGTACAGTCGCTTGGTCTCACCATACAGCGGAAGAGTCATGTCGTCAACGAAGGCTTGCCAGAAGGCGAACGCAAGGTCGAGCACCGGAGACCGTGAGTCGCCCACCACTCGACCTCTAGCACCTACTGAGACATACACAGACTCTGGCTCGTGGGCTTCCTCATCTTCATATCCTCCAACATTCTCGGCTCTCTTGTACAAATTGCGTCGCTCCCTGTCGTCATCCTCGCCCCCCTCGGCGCTGTCTCACTCCTTTGGAACGCCTTTTTTGCAAGACTCATCCTAGGCGACGTATTCTCTCCATGGATGGTCTTGGGGACAATACTCATCGCGGGAGGCGCAGTCCTCATCGCGATATTCGGCATCGTACCGGAACAAACGCGGTCACTCGAGGACCTGTTGGAGCTGTTCAGGCGGCCGGGCTTCGTCGCCTACTTTAGCGTCTTGGGTGTCGCCGTTGCCATCTGCCTTGTGCTGGTGCGTCATACATACAAACTTACTTGCATGGGCTCTACCTGACTATGAACTCAGACGCACATCGTGGAGTTTACCGTCTCAAGGCGACTCAAGCAAGAAGCCGCGAATGCCCCGCCCATCCCCGCGGACCCAGAGAACCCCCCACCCACTGCGCTCACGACCGGGCTCACTGTTAATGTCGCCCACGAGGCTGCAGACGAGCGCACCGCTCTGTTAGACCCCAAATCGTCGTCTGCATCATCGTATGCTGAGTCGGTCTCCTCTCGCCACTCCATCGAACTGGACAAGAAAACGCGTCGCTTGCGTGTTTTCCTTGCCATCTCGTATGCCTCTATCTCTGGCATTCTGTCTGGAATGTGCTTGCTCTTCGCAAAGAGCGGCGTCGAACTGCTCATGCTCACCATTCAAGGCGACAATCAGTTCTGGCGCTGGGAAGCCTGGATCTTGGTTCTTGCACTTGGTATTTTCGCGCTCCTACAACTATGGTATCTGCATAAAGCCCTCATCCTTGCCGATCCGACACTCGTGTGCCCATGTACGTGTCTCTGGATCAGCTCTTCTGATCTGCTACTAAACATAACTCGCAGCGGCTTTCTGCTTCTACAACCTGTCTTCAATCGTGAACGGCCTTGTCTACTATGACCAGTTCGCTCTCATTGCGCCGTGGCACCTGGTGCTGGTTGCCGTCGGGATGGTCATCCTGTTAGGCGGCGTATGGGTCGTCAGCATACAGTCCGCGGACAAAGGTGCCGACGATGAGATCTGGAGTGGCTCCGAGAGCGATGACGAAGAGCCGCTCATAAACCTCGATGACGATATCGAACATGGGCAGGATGCAAGGGATAGCATGCGCTTGCAAGAGACAGCGAGCCCGGACCAGCTGGTGGATACATCTATCCCAGGCGAGCCCGACACAGGCGAGGGGGAAAGGAGAGGATCCACCTCCAGCACGGGACCGTCCACCCTCCGTTCTCACAACCTCAGACTGTCCATCCCACCGCGCCCACCGAGGACCAGCTTCTCGAATGCGCCGCCTCCCTCTGCTCCACAGCACTCATCTGCGCATGGCGGTATCTCGCCCACACCCATGTCACCCCCCGTAGAGCGGCCTAGTCGCTCGAGGCATCATCCTTCCCTCGACTACGGTGGTCTTGGCAGCCCATCATTCAGACCATCTCGCGAGACCCGCGTATCCTCACATAGCTCGCACAGCCGTACACTATCCCCACCGCCCATGATGCCTGGCATCAGTGGCTTCTCAATCGGTCTATCCGCCATGAGCCCCGGCTTCTCCCTCGTGCCCACGGACAACGTTCACGAGCGGTCCTCGCACATCGGTCACCGAAAGCGACGGCAGACGGAACATGGGGATGCGATTGGCGCGATGAGCCATAGTATCAGCATGGGACATTCGACTGACGTTACCGGCCATGGCGAGGGGCGCAGACGGCGGACTGTCAGCGAGGGTGATGTGCAGGGGCAGCTGGATGAACTCCCGGTGCCGGGGACGGATGTGCAAGCGTCTGCACCCGATGCTGCAGTCAGCGACACTGAAGGCTCGACGGATCCGCTGAACAAAGGAAAGGGACGGAGCGGTGACGAGGGCCCAGGTGGTGCCAGCAAGGACAGTGACGGCTCGTGGTTCGGCAAGCTGTTCAAGCGATAGTTTAATCGTGTAAATTTCTGGTCTACGTATGTACATCTGGAGGACATGTCATACCCAATGGCACATAACGCATGTATTTATTCTATTCCTACTAGTCCGATTCCCAGGCTATAATCAATCGTACAAGTCTGTCCATGAATCAGCGTAGCTCGCGCAGTCTGCGCCGGACCTCCTCGATGTCGTCGAGATTCCACTCGCCGCGCGTGCTGCGCTTTTTGCGGGAGGTGTCGTCAGCCGTGGCGGGACGAACGGCGAGGTGCCTCCGCTTCGGACGGGAGGACTTGGTCGGGGCCTCTGCAGCACGCGAGCTCGTGCGCGGGCGTTGATAATCCTGGTGGTCTAGGTATTGAGGTGGCACTGGCATGACGCGCTGAGCAACAGGGAGGGGTGGGAGCTCCTCGACCTGCTCGCCAATAGTCGAGTGAGATCTTGTGTGCCACATCTCTGGCCGCATCTCTGGCCTTGGGCGCGACGTCGCGGAGGGACCTATGGGTAGATTCTGCCGTGGTCCATCTCTACCTGCAGAGCCAGGTCTGCTGCCGCCGGCGGAGCCAGGGCGCGCGCCACTGGAGCTCTGCCTACCGTTACTGGAGCCAGGCCTTGCGCCGCTGGAGCTCTGTCTCCCGTTGCTAGACCCCGGCCGAGGGACAGAGAGAGCAATAGGCTTCTCGGTCCTCACGTTGGTGGGGGGCAACTGCGCAGCGAGTTCGCGAGGCAGTGGGGGCACCGGCACCCTGCGCACGTATGAGGATTTGGGGTCCTGGGCAGTAAATGCCGCCTTCTGCTGCTGGTGCACTGCGCCAAGGTCGGACTGCGACTTTGCATGGCGCGGCGCGTGGATCGGAATCGCTGCTGATGGAGGTGGAGGCCGGTTGGGAGGGTAAGCCGCCAGATCATTTTGCCACACTTCGCTGGCTCCGGATCGGGTGTCCAGCGAAACACGAGGAATCCCATAGGCCAATGTGGTCGAGCTGAGCGCTGACGGCATAGGCGGTAGTGGGCGCCGTGCGCTGGACGCGCCGTACGTCGCAGCATTGGAATCTGGGCCACGAAATGCGCCGTCTAGATGTCCTATGGCAGCGATAAGCGGGGGACGCGCCAATAATGAACAAGCGGTACGTACCTCTATCCGAACGGCCAGTCCGAGAAGCGACTGTCGCGGGTGCCTTGGCGGGGGATGGGAGAGGCACACGAGCGGGCATAGCATTGCCGGAGTCTGCGCGACTTCTCCCATTCGTCCAGCCGCTCGACGGGCTGCCTTTCTCTAAGGATGTAGTCCGGGGCCGTCGGTGGTGAGCCGTCTTGCACTTCCTTGTCGGGGAGTCGGAGGTCGGGGAACTCTTCGAGGGGGTCACCCAAGAGGTGAACAGAGCCAAGAGCGGCCCTCGGCGAGAGCGTTCTTCAGCCTTGGTGGGCATCGTGCGCGCGAGATGCGAGATGGCAAGACACAAGAAGCGGAGAATGTTTGTACCAAGAAGCAGACGTCAATGCGCAAGTCGTCGGTGGCCTGATTAAGCTTGATGGGTGGGCAACGTGAAGGCAACGGCGTGATGACCTATGATGACCTTGCGGGGACATATCAAATGTCCCATTCGAGCTGAATGGGCATAAGCTCAATAGAGCCCGACGAACGCTGACGAACGTCAATAACGGTCAAAGGCGCTGAGCGATGAAGTGAGCGTTAGCGCTGGCAGAGAGTGTGTGTGAGACTGGCCGTGCCTCAGTGCTACACGGTCTACGTGTTCAAAATGCCGCGGAAGTCAGGCCAGGCCGCTCGCGGGACGCGCTAAGTCGGAGAACGATAGCCCATTTTGCAGCGAGATCATCTGTGCAACACAGGCATTTGCTGCGGCCGTCCTTTTGAGCAGAGTCAAAACGTCGCAGGCACGGATGTTCCTTAGTGGCGGCGGCGATCGCACGCGGGAGGAAGTAAGTCAGCCATGGCTCTCGGCATTTGCCGAAATGTCAACATCGGCAAACGCCGTCGAGGATCTTCGACTTGGCCGAATGCCTGTGCTTCCAAACTCGCTTCCACTCCTTCCTTTTTTCCTTCACGGCCATTGACCAATCTCTCCTTTCTCTACAACATATCTCTCCCATAACAGCTCATCCCGCTACCTGCATACGATCCCCGCATTATTCACCATTACTTAGTGCGTGTGCCGCCTCGGCTTCACTCGCCCAAGCGCAACGCTAATCCATCTGGCCCAGATCACTGACACATCTGGAACTGTTATTTATCATGTTTTTCACCCAAGAGCTACTATCCAAGCGCGATAGCGGATTCGGACTGCTCTGGTGAGCCAGTGGATGGGCGCAATCCGCGCATGCTAACGCGCCTGCAGGCTTGCTGCGACTTTGGGATCACGATCTGCTTTCAAGAAATTACCCAAACGCTCTGTTCTCACTGCTGATATCGCGCAACTATGCGACCTAATTGCTGAACCCATTGAACCCCTTGCTTTGCGACTCTCGAGTAATTTGATGGTCGGTGTGGCCCGGTGCGTGCGCATACACTCACATTGTCGACGAATTGCTGACCTACTTGCAGCGTGTATAAAGGTATAGCGCAGTCGTAGATGAATCCCAACCCTGAATGAGGCTCAATCATCCCTTCAATACAGTCAAACAAGAAATGTTCTTCACCGATGTTACCAACTGCGTAACTTCGCTCAAGAAAGTCGTCATCGAGCTCAAGTCCCTCAATGACGACCAGCTGCAGATGGCGCAGCCGACAGTAAGGTGAGACGCGCGTGAATGTGTCAAGACGAGAGCGCTCACCTTCAACTACAGGGCCGGCGCCGTGACATTGACCTCGGACCCCAAGAATACATATGCGATGGACTTCGACGCTCTAGTAGCGGTGCGTCCCTCCGTCCCTAGTGCAGGAACACCCGCTCATGTGGCTTCAGGACTGGGACGACTTCTTGAACATTAGTGCGTATACATATTGTGGCGCAGGAGGCAGAGGCTCACGAAGATATGCAGATCGCGGCAGTGACGACCGCATGGACGTGGACGATGACGATTACGACCCGAAAGCCGGGAGGAAGGGGAAGGGGAAAGGGGCCGCAGCTGTACCCGAGCACGAGACCGTCCGCGCAGACAAGCATATGCTGCAAGAGCATCACGACCACCTGCTTTCCGCCTCATACGATTTTTCCTTCAGCGGCCCGGACAACACGTCGTCGCAAGCTGATAACGCATTTATCCTCAATGAGGATATCTTTGGAGCGCCCGATGCCTTCGACCTCGGTGGCCTGGGAGACGAGCTCGCGCGGGAGTTAGGCGAGGGGTGGGGAGCAAGCCCTACTCGAGCAGGGCCGTGAGTTCTGTGTGTGGTGATCTGCGAAGACGGCGATACTGAGCATACCCAGGGAGCCTGCCGAGTTCGACAATGATTTCCCGATGGAAGTCGACATGGGACAGCCGTTCGATCTTGGCGATATTCCAGAGCCGCCGCGTGCTCCGGATAGCGACCAGCCTGACCATTCTGCCATCCCAGAGACGCCGCGGAAGAAGCGGGTAAGCTCGAACGATTAAATCATATGCCTCGAACTCATCGATGCTCATTACGAAGACCGCGTCTGCAAGGGCGAAAGGTGAGCTGAAACCACCGTCTAGATATTTACTTTGCTTACTTTACGCAGAGAACCAGCCGCCTTCGTCCGCTAGGCGCGGCAGTCGCCCGCCATCGCGAGCGCTGACTCCACGCGGGGTCAGCCCTGCGACGTCCTTCTCACGCCTGTTTCTGTCGCAGGAAGAGGGGCAGGTGCCATTGTTGGAAACGACCAGGAAGAACGACGAAGAACAAGCAGCTCAAGCGCCCAAGAAGCTCAAGAGAACCAGATTGCTGCTGGATGCGCGGACTGAATTGACGGACGAGGAGCTGCGGGTAAGCGTAATGTATATGCCTCGATGAGCGAAGCTGAAATGGGCGACCAGACGGCGCGCACGCAATATCTTGAGGGCCAGGCTTTGCTGAAGAAGGAGCAAGCGCAGAAGCAGGCGGAGAAGGCGAGCGAAAAGATGATCGAGGAGCTTGTCTCGGGACCGCCAAGTATTGGTAAGATACACCGACGTTGCAGTTGCGTCCAGCTAACTTTTCGACAAAAGTCCAGGCGCCCGCTCTAGCGGACTTCATGCAGGAGGTGTTCAGGATCCAGTTTGAGGCTCTTTCCGGAGACAGCGATATGGCCCGTGGTGTGTATGATGCCTGGCAAAGGTCGCAAAGGAACTAAGGATCCGCAGATGGCCGTTCCTCCAAGCGAAGACGTTTATCGCCTGTGCGTGAGGAGGACGAGGAAGGCCGGTATGTTGACGCAGACAACATGTACCCCGACATGGACATGGGTGCGGGCATGCCTCCAGGTGCGTCGCGAGAAGACGAAGCGCACACGCCGCTGACCGAAGGACACACATAGGCATCTACGACGAGGATCAGCGATTCTTTGAGAGGGAGGATCCCGATCGGCACTCATCAGAAGTAGGCGGAACCTCCAAGAACGTGAGGTTTTTACTGACGCGCCCACAGGACCCCGGGCAAGCGAGACGGATGTCCTCTCGCCCGGCATCGCAGCTCGGCTTCTATGATGCGCAGGCTGAAGTCAACCTGTCCTCGCAACGCAGCTCATTCTTTCCATGGGACCATGCCGGATTCATGAGCTCCTCGGGCGCTCCTCTACTTCCCGGCGAAGGAAGCGACAAGATCAGCGTCGACCAAGTATCCATTCGGCTGCCCGGGCGTAACAGCTCCCTCGGTCCTCGCGATGCGTCGCTGGGAGGTAGTCTGCCGGGTAGTGCGGTTGGCGGACCTGGTGGCAGCGCGATCGCTTTTAGTCCTGGCCCAGTCGGGGACGACTTCCGTTTTGAAGGTGAGCAATTGGAACAAGACACTGATGAATCCCGGCTGAGGAGATTCCAATGAATAGTGGACGCTATCGACGGTGCCGCGAATGAGTCCCAGGTGACAGACGCCAACCTGATCACGCTAGAGAAGAATTCGTTCAACTTCCTTGAGTGGGTCGCGCGGTGTTCGTTCGTCGTTATGAATGGCTGATCGTGCGACAGGTATGCGAGGATGCAGAACCAGACGTTGCCTTCGGGCAAGAGCTTGACGTTTGACACCATCGTTCCGATGGAGACGAGCACGAGGCATGTTGCTGCTGCTGGATTTTATCATTGCTTGGGTGCGCCTCGTATTTCTCTATTATGTGGGCCGATACTGATACGGATTGTTGGGCAGTGCTTGCTACGAAGAATCTGTTGCGCGTTGATCAACCAGAGCATTACGGATCGATACGACTGGAGGTGATCTAACCTACATCTTGGGAGTCCATAAGAACATGACCAGAGACATACTGTAGACAATCTGTATAATATTGCGAAGGCGTCAGAGAACGTCGATGAGTGATGTGCAATGCGAAACACGACAGCGTCGAAGAACAAGCAGCGTTCATGCGCCGGGCCGAACATCCCTCCGACGCCACAAAAAATGGTTCGACAGGGCTTGATCCGAACCTACACAGCTAGATCAACCTGTGATGACGTCGGGCGCGTCCGACCGAGGCGCTCAGGCTGACCGATGAACCATCCCGCAACACGATGTCTGTTCTCTGCGCACATTGCACGGGCTCTGCACTCTCTTTCTCTTCCTGGTGACCGCCGCCCCCCAAAGCTCCCCACGCTCCTGGAATGCGTGTCAAGTTGTTGCTTCGAAGACCTTGGAATAGGACTGGAATAGGAAACATGAAGCCGGTCAATTTTTGCGTGCTGACTGGTGACTTTTGCGATTACCAACCCCTGACATGAGCCTGACTGAAGGCCGAATCCGCCTCATCCATGAAGCACGCGGATGCTCGGATGGGCCAGAGTACATAAAGCCACGCCGATCCGCGCAGTGAACACCACCTGAGTTCGACGTTCCCAACCCCCTGCACACACGAGCAAACGTGTTCTCGCACTTTCCAGACATACATAGCGCGTAAGTACGTGCCTGCGATCCCATCTTATCGAACTTACCATCAGCTGTTAGCACGATTATCTGAATCGCCTCCCCACATCCCCACCATCCATGTCTGTTCCCAAGACCTTCGAGAACAAGCCCGCGACGGGTGTGCCCTTCTTCACGCCCTCGCAGTACCCAGCCGCGGGCACGGCGATCGTCCCGCAGCCTGACGGCAAGCCTGTTCCCAAGTGAGTTCTTGCGACTGAGCGGGAGAGGGGTAGAGGAGGCAAGATGCTGACGGTGGCGCGCAGACTCTTCACCCCAATCAAAATCCGGGATCTGGAACTCCCGAACCGTTTATGGGTGAGTGACGCTCTTGCCCCCCCCCCCCTCGACGCGTCGCTGACCGGCCCCTAGCTCTCCCCGCTCTGCCAGTACTCGTCCAAGGACGGTTACGCGCAGCCTGATGGCTGGCATCTAGCGCACTGTGAGTAAATCTTTGCGTGCTTTTGCGCCCTCCGTCATGGGTATGGCTTGTTGACCCTTTACTATAGTGGGAGGGATCATCAGCCGCGGTCCCGGTCTCTCGATTATCGGTGAGTAGGAGGTAATGCTCGTTTATCGCGACTTCCGCTAACTAGTCTGCAGAGGCTGCCGCTGTGGCACCCGAGGGCCGCATCACGCCACACGACGTCGGTCTCTGGGAAGACGGCCAAATTGAGCCTTTAAAGCGCATCGTCGATTTCGCGCACGGCCAGAACCAGAAGATTGCCATTCAGGTGGGTTATAGGCGATGTGCAGTTGAGTGGGATAACGGCTGACCTTCTGCGATACATAGATTGCCCACGCCGGTCGCAAGGCCTCCACCGTAGCGCCTTGGTTGCACGGGAACGCGGTCGCAACGAAGGAAGTTGGCGGCTGGCCGGAGGACGTTGTCGGCCCCTCGGCCATCCCTTTCGCCGAGGGCATCAACCCAGTCCCTACGGCGCTCTCCGTCGAGGGCATCAAGAATGTCGTCGCTCAGTTCGCCGCCACCGCACGCCGCTCCGTCGCAGCCGGCTTCGACTCGATCGAGATCCACAATGCGCACGGGTACCTCCTGTTCTCCTTCCTCTCGCCCATATCGAACAAGCGGACGGACGCTTACGGGGGCTCTTTCGAGAACCGCGTGCGCCTGACGCTCGAGGTCGTGGACGCCGTGCGCGCTGTGATCCCCGAGGGCATGCCGCTGCTGCTCCGCGTGTCCGCGTCGGACCGGTTGGAGAGCAAGAAGGACATGTTCCCAGAGAGCTGGCAAAATGAGGACACGATCAAGCTGGCGGCGCTACTGGCCGAGCACGGGGTGGACTTTTTGGACGTGAGCAGCGCGGGGAACTACCCGAAGGCGGACTTCAGCGAGGCGGGGGCGCAGCAGCGGTTCTCGAAGGAGGTGAAGGCGGCGCTGGGGGATAAGATCTTGGTCGGGACCGTCGGTGGGATCGAGGAGGGCAAGCAGGCAGAGGCCATCCTTCAGGACACGGGAGCAGATGTTGCGCTCGTCGGGCGTCACTTCCAGAAGGTGAGCAGGGCAAGGTCGCGCTGCATGAATTTCGAGAAGCTGACGCGTGGATGATAGCACCCGGGCGCCGTGTGGCAGTTCGCAGAAGACTTGGGAACGCAGATTATCATCGCTCACCAGATTGAATGGTACGTGGTTAACTGTTTATGCGTGTCTTGTCAAGGCTGACGCCGGCGCAGGGGTTTCTACGGGCGGGCCACGACACGCAGGAACAATGTAGACCAGTAGAGCGCTGAGGAGACAGTAAGGGAATGGCATTGATCATAGATGCAGGACGCCACGCGGAGGCGGATCCGTAGAAAAATGTAAAGCACGTTTGTAGACTAGGCCGCGCACAATACTATATCTTAAATTGCGAGGACGGCCTGGATACAGGATGATTGAACAAGTTGAGTCATGGTAATTGCGCGATCTATAAACTCCAGTGCTTGTAGAAGCTACCTTTGGGACGACTATGTAGTAAAGAACTTCATGAGCGAAACAAGTGAGGTCGGCATTTATGTACCGACCCAAGCTTGCCGCGGTCACACTTCACTATTGTTTCTGAATATAGTCGTGGACGCCAGACAGCGAGAGGACAATGGAGTTGAACTTGGAGTGTGCTAATCAGGAAGATCGCGTGCGCCGGACCGCCGCCTTCAACGCTTTGGCATCCGCTTTGGATGATACCCCTCAGTAGTACTGAAGCGCTCACCTCAGAAACTGCTGGCGTTCGATTGCAGACTCCATCCATCCCGCAACACGATGTCTAGTAGTTCGCTGCATCGCATGGGCTTTGCGCTGCCTTTCTCCTTTCTTGTGACCGCCGCCTCAAATCTCTATCCTCCGAGTCCCTTAGACTCGCTCCTCGCTCTTCCAAATCATTGCTTCAAAAGTTGATAACCTGGAATAAAGAACTTAAAGTCGGCCAGCTTCGTGCGTGCTGACAGCGTGCTGACTGGTGACTTTGGCCCTTACAAACCCTGACATGAGCCTGACTGAAGCAAGTGGGTCAAAGGATATAAAGCCATGCGGATCCGCGCAGTGAGCACCATCTAAACTCAACTTTCCCAGCCTCCTGCACAGACGACCAAACGTGTTGTCGCACAATTCAGCCATACACCTGAGTACGTGCCTGCGATTTCATCTTATCGAATTTACTCACACCTATCAGTTGACAGTACGATTATCTGGATCGCCCCCCCCATACCCACCGTCCATGTCTGCTCCCAAGACCTACGAGAACAAGCCCGCGGCTGGCGTGCCCTTTTTCACGCCTGCGCAGCACCCGGCCGCTGGCACGGCGCTTGTCCCGCAGCCTGACAGCAAGCCTGTGCCCAAGTGAGTTTTGCGACTGAGGGGGGATAAAGGAGTTGAGGAGGGGCATAAGGCAAGATGTTAACGGTGGCGCGAAGGCTCTTCACCCCGATGAAAATTCGGGATCTAGAAATCCCAAACCGTATATGGGTGAGTGGTGTTTTTTGCGCAGCCCTCGACGCGTCGCTGACCAGGCCCGCATCGACACGCAGCTCTCCCCGCTCTGCCAGTACTCGTCGAAAGACGGGTACGCGCAGCCAGACGGCTGGCATCTGGCGCACTGTGAGTGTGTCTTTTCGTGCTCTTGCACCCTTTGTCGTGGGAATGGCTTGTTGATCTGGTTTCATAGTAGGAGGTATCATCAGCCGTGGTCCCGGTCTCTCGATTATTGGTGGGTAGGAAATGACGCCCGTCTATCGCGAGTCCTGCTGACTAGTCTGCAGAGGCTGCCGCTGTGGCACCCGAGGGCCGCATCACTCCAGAGGACGTCGGTCTCTGGGAGGACGGCCAGATTGAGCCTTTGAAGCGCATCGTCGATTTCGCGCACGGCCAGAACCAGAAGATTGCCATTCAGGTGGGTTATAGACAATTTTGCACTGAGTGGGATATTATTTGACCATCTGCGATACATAGATTGCCCACGCCGGTCGCAAGGCTTCCACCGTAGCGCTTTGGTTGCACAGAAACGCAGTCGCAACGAAGGAAGTTGGTGGCTGGCCGGAGGACGTCGTCGGTCCCTCGGCCATCCCTTTCGCGGAGGGCGTCAGCCCAGTCCCTACGGCGCTCTCACTCGAGGGCATTAAGAATGTCGTCGCTCAGTTCGCCGCCACCGCGCGTCGTTCCGTCGCAGCCGGCTTCGACTCGATCGAGATCCACGCCGCGCACGGGTTTCTCCTGTCCTCCTTCCTCTCGCCCGTTTCGAACAAGCGGACGGATGCGTACGGGGGCTCCTTTGAGAACCGCGTGCGCCTGACACTTGAGGTCGTAGACGCCGTGCGCGCGGTGATCCCCACGGGCATGCCGCTGCTGCTCCGCGTCTCTGCGTCGGACCGGCTGGAGAGCAAGAAGAATGAGTTCCCGGAGAGCTGGCAGAACGAGGACACGATCAAGCTGGCGGCGCTGCTGGCGGAGCACGGGGTGGACTTCTTGGATGTGAGCAGCGCGGGGAACTACCCGACGGCAGACTTCAGCGAGGCGGGGGCGCAGCAGCGGTTTTCGAAGGAGGTGAAAGCGGCGCTGGGGGACAAGATCTTGGTCGGGACCGTCGGTGGGATCGAGGAGGGCAAGCAGGCGGAGGCCATCCTTCAGGACACGGGCGCAGATGTTGCGCTCGTCGGGCGTCACTTCCAGAAGGTGAGCAGACCAAAGTCGCTGCATGAAGTTTGAGAAGCTGACGCGTGGATGATAGCACCCGGGCGCAGTGTGGCAGTTTGCAGAAGATTTGGGAACACAGATTGTTCTCGCTCACCAGATTGAGTGGTGAGTTGCTAGCTGTTCCACGGTGGCTTGTCAAGTCTGACGCCGGCGCAGGGGCTTCTACGGGCGGGGTACGACACGCAGGAGCAATGCAGACCTGTAGAGCGTTGAGTAGAGGGCAAGCGAGCGTTGTCCTCAGACGCAGATGAGGCGGATTCGTAGACAAAATGAAAGCATGTTTGTAGACTTGGCTGTGCGCAATACTAATTTCTATTCCTTATTTGCACCTGGAGCTACGAAAGTCTGCATGGGGAGACTACACATGGACCAGGGGATCAAAGACGGGATGAGCAAAGAAAATTTAGCAAGTTGAATCTCTTGGTAACCGTTCGGTTCATAAAGCCAGTGCTTATAGAGCTTGTAGAAGCTGTCTTTGGGGTGACTGATCATGAAGAAGCAAGAGCAAAGCAAGCGAGCGCCGAGCGGTGGTCGGGATTTAATAACTTAACCAAAGTTCTCACGTTCAAACTTCATCTCCATGTTGCTTGAGGGCCAATACTGGCATTGTACGCACAGCGTGTGATGTGTCCTACGTCGCCAAGTCCCTTGAGATTTGACGCTACCAAGGTCCAGTCAACGAGCGGCTGCATTACAAGGTAGTAAACTTGGTATAGACAGATGCGGTAAGTTATTGACAGGTGCGGCAAGTCCATGTCCAGCTGCGCGAGCGCCCGGCGTCGTTTATCTATGTACATTAAAGCAGTGAATATAACCGCGCGCAGTGCTAAGGCGGCAACGACCCCGCTAAGCCCGCATCACTAGACCCTTCTAAGTACTCTCTACGCACTTGCTCACCTCCATGCTCGTTTCATACCCCGATAATCCGCCTCAGCGTATTTTACCACCGTATCCATTCCCCATACATATTTGGCCGCTCGCCGCGAATGTACGCCTCGAACGTCCGCTTGAGCACCGTGGACCAATCGAGATCGCGCTTGTCATCCGACACACGCTCCTCACCCTCTGGCTTGAGATGCGCCCCGCTGGCGCGCAGGGTAGCCCTTGCCTGGCGCTCGCCGGAGATGAAGCGCTCCCCCAGATCTGGCCAGTTGCGAGCTGGGTCGAAAGGTTTCCACCTATCAGGCTGTTAGACCATGTCAAAGGAGGTAAAGAGACGCGGCACTCGCCAGTAGTTGTGGAAGTGATATGAGTATGCACCCTTGTAGAAGCCTTCTGCGCCAAGTGCCATCGGTGCACCCAGAGGATGAGGCTGGCGTGTCGAAGAACTCCGAGAAGCTACGTACACATTAGAACGTCCCCTTAATTACAGACTTGCGTACTCACTCAGTCAAGTATGGTTGCGGCGGGCGGTCACGCTGGAAGTCTTCCGTGTTGAGCCAGGCTGAGTCGAAGAGCGCGTCCGGCAGGCGTAACAACAAGGGCTCCAAATACGCGTCCTTGGTATATCTCGATATGGTCATCGGATGGAAGTCCAGATTGTTCTGCAGCGCAGTGCGGAAGAGGAACGTGCCAAGCGCGCTCTGCTTGTTCAGCTTGAGCACCGCCGTGTTGTACTTGGGCAGGCGTGACCAGCGGTACGCGAATGCACCTTTCCATCCCCACAGCTCCTCCCAGTCGCGCAAGAAGATCGTGTCCGCGTCCAGGTAGATCCCACCGAAGCGATGACACAGCACAAAACGGGCCATATCCGAGAGAATGACACTCAGGCGGTCGTACGACGATGCCGACTTGGAACCCAGGCGGTTCAGCACGTCGTCGTCGTCTTCCTTCTTCTCCGCGGAGGCGCTGCTAGAGTCTTTCTTCTGCGCGGGCACATTAACGACGTGTCCGCCCGAGTTGAAGAGCGTGTCGAGATGGCGCCACTCGTCGGCCAGCTCGGGAACCCCGTCCAGCTGCTCCGTTGTGTTCCACATCTTGAAGTGGATCACATCATGGAAGCGCGGATGCAAGAACGGCGCCGCCCCATGGGTTGTCCTTCAGTCCGTCGAACATGTCGCGCACGGCGTTCGGGTTCGGTACCGCCGCGGCGGGGCCAGGATTGATCCATAGCCAGAACTGAGGCCGGCAGGCAGACGTGGGAGGGAATTCATCGAGGTGAAGGCCGGTGTTCTGCGTGAATAGGAAGGAAAGGAGGGCCATGTACGGCTTGTCCGTGAAGGGACCGGTCCAGAACATGTGGAACAGCCGAGGGTTCTCCGGATCGCAGGGTTCAGGGAGAGCGGCATACGGGTGCTGCTCGATGGGAAGGCGAAGCTCGAGCGATGGCTCCCAGTCGGCGCCCCAGCGGCGGTTGAGGCCACTGTTAGGATCGCCGTCGTTGGCGAGCGCGGTGATAGGGCTGTCAGCACCGGCGGGAGCGGAAAGGGATACGTTGTAGCCTTCGGGCTGCTCCATGAAGATATACTTCCAGTCGTCCATCTCACCGCGCCGTACGCGGTCACCGTTGTCCAAGCCTGCACCGACGCGGAGGACCTCGAGGCAATCGCGGACGTACTACGGCGCTGATCAGCAGTCGCGATCACGCGAGGAGGGAGGTGCGCACCTTGTTCTCGGAAAAGTCGCAATGGTCCATGACCGAGTCAAGGTCGGCCACACTACCGGGCACAGGTCGTGGGGGATACGCAACATTGGGTGGACGGCTCTGAATATCGAGGTAGACGCGTTGTGCACCAACGCCGTCTGACTCGGTCGTCGGGTGAATGCCGGGCGGGGCCTTGAACTTGTTCGTCTTGCGTGGGGGAACGCCTGGGTTTCTAGGAGGCTTGGCGAGGCCAATCTGCTCTGGGACTGGGTGGGAGTTAGTGATGAACAGGCAAGGGAGTGATTTACGCACTCGGGCGGCGGCTAGGGTAGTGGCCGCTAGCTATCTCCCAGTCCCATATCCGCTGGAGGTCGTCACGTTTGAAGACGAGCGTGGGCGGATCACCCATAAAGGGGATACGCGTCGTGGGCCACTGCTTCTCCTTGCTGCCATAACGCTTGCCGAATGCGAAGACGGTGAGCAGCAGCGAAACAGAGGCAAAGAGGAGGAGGATGGTGCCCGGAATGACCCCAAAGCGCGCGACAAAGAGGTGGTGTACGCGCAAGGGATTTGGGACGACGAGAACGCGGCGGGGAAAGGGCAGCGGTATGCGGAGGAACGGCGGGGGCGTCGGGGGGCGGCGTCGCGTGAGCTTTTCGGGGAGTGCGGAGGAGAAGAGCGGGAGCTGGGTGGAACGACTTTTCGTGTGGCCGGTGCTGGGGTAGTAGATGGACGAGGACATGGCGGCGCCGCTCTCGCCGTCGTCGTCGTGGTTCAGCTCAACTTGCGGGTGTCCCGACACGCAACGATCCCGGAGCGAGCATCCGATCAATGGTGGCGACTGCGCAGCGCCCCCGCAGTCTCACGGGCTCAGATCCAGAATTCAACATTCACCAGACTATCCATTCGCCGTACATATTAGGTCGCTCGCCACGTACATACGCCTCGAATGTTCGCTTCAGCACCGTCGACCAGCTCAGGTCCACCGTCGCCTCCCCGTCCAGCTCCCTCCCTGGCGACACCCGTGCCGCCTGCCGCAACTGCCTCTCTCCCTCGTAGAACCGCGCACCAAGCTCGGGCCAATTGCGGACGCGGTCGAACGGCATTTGCCTGCGCACGAGTTAGCATCCGCCGCGGATACAGCCTGCGGTCTCACCATTGATTGTGATAGTGGTAAGAGAATGCGCCTCGGAAGAACCCCTCCATGCCTAGAGCCTCTGGCTCGCCAGCTTGCGCGTCGAAGAACTCGCCATACCTATGAAAGCGTCAGCAGAGGAGACGCTCCTAAAAGTGATCACTCACGTGAGGAAGAACGGTTGCGGTGGCCTATCCCGCTGGAAGCTATCCGTGTTCAACCACGCCGGGTCGAACAGTGCATCCGGGAGCCTTGTAAACAGCGGCTCCAAATTCGCCTCCTTCATGTACTTGGACACCGTGATTGGATGAAAATCCAGTCCGTTCCGCAGAGCTGTCCGCAGGATGAACGCCCCGAGTTGAGACTGCCGCCCGAGTTTCGTCACCGCCGTGTTGTAGCGCGTGAACCGCGACCACTGGTATGCAAATGCGCCCTTCCAGCCCCATAGCTCCTCCCAGTCCCGCAGCAGCACCGTGTCAGCGTCGAGGTACACGCCGCCGAAGCGATGGCATACCACGAAGCGCACCATGTCGGACAAGATCACTGACATCCCGTCTACCGCAGCGCGTCCGCCCGACGCGACAACGCGCCCCTCCGACCGGATGACGCTCACCCCGCGCCAATGGTCTTTGAGCTCGTCCACGGCGTCCAACTGCTCCGCTGCATCCCACACCTTGAACTGGATCGCATCGTGGAAGCGCGGATGTAAGAACGGCCCCGCCCACGGGCTATCTCGTAGGCGCGCCTCGAGCTGCCCATCAGTGGTGATGCCGGGCCCTGCGTTGACCCAAACCCACATCTGCGGCCGGCACGCGTCGCGAGCCGTATTCTGTGTGTAGAGGAAGGACAGCAACGCCATATATGGCTTATCCGTGAACGGAAGCGCCCAAAATATGTGAAAAAGGCGCGGATTGTCGAGATCGCATGGCAATGGCGAAGGCGAAGGAGACGCGCCCGGGGGCACGATGGGCTGCGCGGATACGCGCCTGAGCTCTGCATGCTCTGGATCATCGTCGCGCGCCGTGTCCTCGTACGAGGTCTGCGGCACTCTTGATGCTGGCCTGCCCGTCTCCAGATAGACATATTTCCATTCGTTCAGCGCGCCCTGCCGCACCCGCCGCCCGACGTCGAGGCCCGCGCCGAGGCGGAGCACCTTGAGGCAGTCGCGCACGTACTGTGTTGCTAGGTCCTAAGCACACGCGCGACACGAGAAGGCAGGCATGAAGCGCACTTTGCCTGCGTTATAGTCGCAGTGGGCGAGCACCGCATCGAAGTCCGCAATGCTGTCCTGCGGGGGCCGCGGGGGGAAGGACGCGTTGCGCGCGGGCACATTGACGTATTCGCGCTCGCGGCCACTTCCCTCGGTCGGTGTCCCCGCATCGGCGTGAGTCAGCGCCTTGTATTTGTTGGGTATCTTGGAGCGAGAGGGTATAGCGGGGTTGAGTGGACGTGCGGTGAGCCCGACCTCCTTTGGCACTGGTAAGGACCCGGGTCAGTTCGAGATGCAACGCGATCGCGGACCACGCACCTGGTCTCCTACTTGGATAGTGCCCAGCATTCACCTCCCGTTGCCACAGCGCCTTCAGCTCCTCGGCGCTGTACCCCACCAAGGGCGCCGGTGAGGAGATGAAGGGTATTGTACGGCTCCATTCGGCACCAGTAGCCAGGACAGCAACAACGGTGAGGCTCAGCAGTGCTGCAGCAGCCAGTAGCACGATCCGCGCCTTGGACACGCGTGACATGTTGCGCCGCCCGGGGTGAACTGCGGGAAGGACGGCACGGTCGCTGTTAAGCGCCGGGACCAGGCGCTGCAGCGAAAATTTGGAGTGTCGTGTCGAGGCTGCGCGCGAGTCGCGCCGGCCGTGCGAGAACATGCCGGGGCACGCGTCGGGTGAAATGCTGCAGATAAGAGCAATATTCGTGGTCGACGACGAGAGACCTGCAGGATGCGAGAGACCGCACGGCGCAGGCGCCAATTGATCGAATCAATCGCATCCCACCGGTCCGAACAAGCGAAACGCGAACACCACGTTGATTCTGAACGTCCGGACTTCGAAGGGTGGAGGGACTCAATGAGCCAGCAATGCACTCCGCTTCAGATCTTACAGCGTAGCGATATCGAGATGTGCACTTTTTGCACATATCAGGCATCATACCACTCGGCTCGACCAGCATCTTCAAGAAGATCGAATCAACAACCCGTCGTGACTCGTCGAGTCGGAAAGCCATCCCTCATCTGTCCATCACAGACTCAAACATCCTAGGACCAACAGCACCAGCACACCAAGAGATGTTATCCTTAAATGATGGATTTCAGCTCCATTCTCGTCGGACGATCTGCAGAGTTTTCAGTCATACATCCGACGGAGACAGATTTCTGATAAAATCACTAGTACTCACGATTGGGAAGCCTCCGGCGCCGAGCTCGACGTCGTCTCCGCCGCCGACGCGTCCCCATTTCCCACAGAGGCGCTCGAGTTGAATGCACGCGTCGTGTTGGCGTCGAGCGCCCACTGGATGCCACCCATGATATGCGCCATAAACGTCTCGTCGTGCCACGTCTCGTTCAGATGGCCCAGACTGGTGTAGAAGCTGCGACCAGGCGTGCCACCATCCTGGACGCCGGCGCCTTGTTCTTGGTACCATGCTGCAGGGACGATGAATATTCGGCACTTTTGCGTAATATGCTGGGTAACTTACCTGTCGGATGCGGGCTTCCTTGGTCATATTTGCGTTCACCGTCGTCTTTCATGCGATCAGAATATGTGGCGACGAGCAACGGGAGGATGACGCTTACCCGTGTAACTGCTCTCATCCGCAGAGAGAAGAACGACGGCGCCAACATTGCGGGGGTCTGACTTGAAGTTGTACCTGCATACGTGAAGATTAATTCATCTCTCGCGTCAGTAGGAGGACTGTCACAATGCGCACATCTCGTCTCGTATTTGCCACTGCGCAGGAAGCATCGACGTGCTTGGGTGTGAGGCGTCGACAACGTTGATAGTCTGCACACAATATTTTTACCGTTGATTATATTGCAGATACACGTTCGACGCCAATGCCACCCACCGCATTCTGAATCTCGGGATGGTAGTCGAAGTACGCGCCTGAGAGGCATCGTGATCAACGAGGGTGGCACGGAACGGCACAATAGACGCTGTTTGATCCGTCAAAACTCGCTCTGGACAAGTTTTGTTTGATGAGAGTTTTGAACACGTTCAAAACTCCGAGTTCGAGTTCAAACTATGACATCAGGCGTCTTTGGCGGGGACGAGCTCGTCCCGCGCCCGTAATGTCTGCTCCAAGAGCGAGTTTAAACTTCGTTCTGAACGCGTTCAAAACTAGATCGCGCTCCACGAGTTATGTCCGGCGGCGAGTTTTGACGGATCAAACAGCCTCTAATGATAGAAATTGAGAGCTCACCAATCTCTTTCCCATAGAGCTCCGTTGTGTTCAAGCAGTCTGTCGCGGAGTGGATGCCCACAAAATTCCCGCCAAGGTTCAAATAATTCTGCAGCGCGTCCTTGCCAGTGTCGTCCAAGACTAATCATGAGGGATGTGAGCGCCCTCGTTGAGCACACGTGCGACACATACGCACCTTCGCCTGTATTCGACAGAAAAACAAGTGCATCGTACTGGCTTAAATTGCCGTCTGTGAAGAGCGTGCGGTCCTTCCGTGGCATCGAAGGTGATAGAATAGGTGTCTCCTGCGCCCTTGAGCGCCTGGACAGCCGTGGGGATGGAATCATGGCGGAACTGGCTCCGTCGCAGAGTAGATGAGGACGTGGGGCGTGCTGGCCGCCATGCTGACGCCGTGGAGGAAGAACAGGCAGACGAAAGACCGGTGGAAAGTGGGAGCCATCGCTGAACTCGCTATGCGCGAAGTTGATGTTTGACCAAGGGCGGCGCGGCAAGAGTATTGAGAGAGGGTGGTAGATGCAGCAAGTGTTGCGTGGCTATGTCAGCTATATGAACACCTGCAGACTTGTGCCAGCTCAGGAACGGTCGGGTAGAGGGACTGCTTTTGTATAGGCCCAATGAAAGAAGTCGGGACCTGCTGCGAAGGGCTCAGCTATAGCCGCTGTTAAAATTCTAGCGCAAGAAAGGACTAACCCGAGGTTCGAGATGAAAAGAGGGAAGGTGGAAACTGAACAGCCTCCGCATGTTCCAAAACACGAGATCCCATGACAACATGCGGGACCTTTTACCACGTGAGCGCGATGTTGAAGTTCTGTACAGTAGACATAGAGCTACTAGAGGCGTATTAATGTCCTTTAGAAGGCGGGAGACCGTGACGAAGAGCTTGACGCTCCAGCGAATACTTACAGGATAGTGACCGTCCAGGAGAAGACATTCCTGATATGGAACAAAAGCCGGGCCGGGCTTTGATTATCGGCATTTGCCGGGACGGACCTACAACTATTCTTCGGCAGTGCAAGCTCCTCTTGAGGTCCTTGTTCTGGGAGCGTATCGCCAATGCCCGACCGGATTGTCTACACTCTGTGCTTGTGAGGTCGTGATCGCTGTCGTTATTGCTACATCTGCTAATCTACACAGGTATGCACTTCCGTTTCTTCTCTATCTGTTGTGCCGCCGAGGATGTCCCGTTACTGGACTGCCCGAGCCGCTGCAATCTTCGCCTGGGCAGAGTTGACGGATGCCTTGAGCATAGTGATAACATTCTCGGGCTCTTGGGCACCAAATATGGCGGTACCAGCCACGATGACATTGCTGCCTGATCACCAAATGAGTACGTCCCTAGTCAAGCTCGCAGAAAGCCAGCGTACCTGCATTGGCGCACACATCGATGGTCTTTGGGCCGACACCGCCGTCTACCTCGATATCCTTCTCGGGGTAACGTGCGCGTAGCTCAGAGACCTTGGGGACGCAGCGCTCGATGAAGCTCTGGCCGCCGCGGCCTGGGTAGACGGTCATGACGAGAAGCATGTCAACAGCGTTGGCCATCTCGTCCGTGATTGCAGATGCCGGGGTATCCGGGGAGATGGCGAGCCCTGCCTTCATACCCCGGTCATGGATGTGCTTGACAATCGGAAGGGGGTCAGCTGTGTGAGGCGTCAGCGGAGGACGGGTTGTAATACAAGGGCACAGGACGCACGCGCGGCTTCGAGATGGAAGCAGTAGAGCGCGCCGCCTGCATCTGCGATGTCATCGACCCACTGGCGTGCGCGCGTCAGGGAGTCGACCGAGGTGGGAAGTGGGTGGCGGCACCTTCTCTGGGTCGGAGACCATCATGTGGCAGTCCATGAAGATATCAGGGACGCCCTTCTTGACGGCAGGACAGGATGGGGGCGCCTGCGGAGCGGGGATGAGCAAGGCATACAGCCGGGTGGCGCGACTGGATACGGACCCCATGGGTAATATTGGGCACGAAATGGCTGAGGCGGTGTCAGCAGGGTGTGCGATATGCATAGCCGGTGATGCTCACCCGTCCATGACATCTAGGCGCGCCGTGTACCGTCAGCGGCGAGGCAGCGAGGGATCGATAACGGCGGGGGACTCGCCCATGTGCAGCCATTCTGCGCCGCCTTTGATCATGCGCTTTGCATTCTGCGGTGAGCTGGCCAAAGTCGGAGGCGAGGACAGAGGGGGAGATGATGGCGCGCGGCATGGCGGCTGTGTGTGTGCAGGCTCAGAGATGAAGTTCAGAGTCCAGACGAAACTCCTCGGACGTTCGGCCTGTAGTGCCGGCCGTCACGTCACGCCTGTCAGCTCGACACTGCCTCCAGGTCAGGCCCGCTTGCATAAAAACAAGCTGCTCGTTGTTTCCGGTCCCCCACCTTCGTTTTCTATTCCCCCCGGTCACATATTTCCTTACTCACCGTCGACATGTTTGCCAAGGCCGTCCTCGTCTCTGCCCTTGCCGCTACGGCCCTCGCCGCCCCCCAGGAGAAGCGCCAGAGTGCGTTGCCATCCGCAGTTCACATTTACCAACTTTTTGCTGACTTCAATTCCCCCCCAGTCGGCAGCGCGATTGACTCTATCACCAGTGTTGCTGGCTCCGCAATAACTGCAGGCGCGAGTGACGGTATGTCCCCCCGTCCCCTCACATACCCCGCGCTCACCTGACTCCATCACAGCCGGCTCCTACATCAGCGAGGCGACATCTGCCGCAGCATCCGCCTGGAGTGAGGGGGTACTCCGACGCGATCAGCGTTGGCTCCGGCCTCATTGAGACCATCACCTGTACGTTCCCCTTTGTAGTCCGCGTTGCCCCCTTCCCACTGACACGCACGCCACAGCTGAGGCTGACGGTGTCCACACATCCTCTCCTCCGTAGGCGGCGAGGCTTGGACGCTCGCGACCTCAGGCGCAAGGAAAGGTCACCTCTGTCGGCCCCTCCGTCTGGACCGTTGCCACCGGTGCAGTAGGAAGTGCAGCTTCCGCCGCAACCTCAGCGGCAGGTAGCGCCGCCTCCGAGGCCGGCGACAACAACGGCGCCATCTCCACGGCAGCCGCATCTAACGGTCTGCTCTTCGGCGCCCTCAGGCAGCAGGAAGCGCACTCCTCGGCGCGTTCATTGTCCTATAAGGATTTCACTTGTTCCGCGAGGCGTATCGCCCGCGACGTTTATACCCGGCGAGTTGAACACTATTATCTAAAGTGCATGTGCCGTCCGCGCTAGGCCTACAGTACACCGCTACTACAGTATCTATGCAGCGTATGACAGAATGTTGTACTTACTCATCAGTTGAAGTCCAAGTTGAAGTCAGTCAGAAACGGCCGGTTTGGTCAGGTCAGGTCGAATTCCACTATCAGTCGATCACTCAAGCGAGCCGTTGAATGGATCTGGGGAGATATTACGATCTAGAGGTGTACAAAATACTGTTGAATTATGCGATGGTCCAGTAAGTACAAGTTGAGATGTGGTGCAAGGGTATGAAACGAGCGGTGAGGTATAGGCGTAAAAGTAAGACAGCATCGTAAGTATGCGTTTTATCAGGAGAGCGCAGAAGGTGAGGCGCAAGGAGACATTGTTGGGGGTGGGTGGCACGCTGATAGGGCAGGCCGTCGCGAGCAGCACTACTTAGGCGTGCAGCACAACGTGATCGACAGACAAACTATTGCGGTCTGCACTCCGGTTCGCCATGCCCATCTTCGTCCTCATCCTCATCGTCGTCCTCCCAATCGTCTCCGTCTCCCCCGTCGCCGAACTGGAAGCCAGCACTGTCAAAGAAGTCCGCACCGGCAGGATATGAGCGCCCACGCACGTCCTCAATGTCGATCTCCTCGTACTTGACCTCGTCCACAATCTCCGGCGCGGGCTCCGGGTTCGAGCGTTTTGGAGGGAGGAGAGAAGCGAGGGCCTGGCAGATGATCGTTGTTAGCGTCTGCTCTGTCGGCGCGCGAAGCCAAGGGAAGGTATAACATACAGCGGTGTCGACGGACCTCAGCCACTGCTGATCCGGCATCTTCGACCTCGAAGAGGACGTAGAGATCACCCTTCGTGTCTGACCTCTTGTATATCGGCATGCCCTCTCCGCGGAGCACGATGGAGTCGTCGGGCTTGATGATTTTGCCAGGTGGTGACGAGACGTGGACGCCGCGACCGTCCAGATGTGTGACGAGTATGCGCGAGAACCCGAGGAGGGCTTCAGAGAGGGTGATGGTGACGTGCATGAGGAGATCGTTGCCGGAGCGCTCGAAGGACTCGTGCGGGGCGGCTTTCCAAGATGAAGATCACGTCACCTGGGGGGACGCCGGGCTAAGGGGCGGTGAGCATTGTTGTCTGAGCGGTGGGCGAAGGTAGTGTACCTCCTGATCGCCAGCACCAGCGAGAACAATGCGTTGCCCGATCCGTCATGCCCTTCTCGATCTGTATCTCCTGGGCGTGAATTTCTCCTTGACGGTCTTTTCGCCTTTGCACTTTTTGCCAGCTGCGTAGGTGGTTGAAGCTCTGCGCAAGATGACGAATATAATACTCACCGGTCCTTCTCGCGCAACTTCTCGCCTGTGCCCTTGCAATCGGAGCAAGGTGCGCGGGGACGTACCGTAGTGGTTCGGCGATATCTGCTACCTCATGAGCATAGCGGACAGTGTATGAGGTGAATACTAACCGCAGTCTGCACGAATGCCCACCCCTTCCCCTCGCACTTACTGCACTGTTTCGGCTTCGCGCTCCCCCCTTGCACCAGAACTGCCAAGCACCATAAGCATACCACAATCATCGATCAACCTGCTCTCACCCACCCCTTGCATACGCCGCAAAGCACTCCTTCTGGATGTTCATCTGTACGTTTGCCATTATACAATCCTCCAGCGTGACGTCGTACGGGATGACCGAGTCTTCGCCTTGCCTTTTTCGCCGACCCATGCCAGGGGCCACAGCAAAGTCGAAGAACATGCCCGAGCCCTCGAAGAACTGAGCGAAGAGGGTCTGCAGCGTCCATGCCGCCGGGGTCCGCCCCTGGCCCGCCGTTCAGCCCAGCCATAACCGGCCGCGATGTACGCCGCGCGCGATTGCGGGTCAGTGAGAATTTCATAGCTGGATAGAGGAGGTTGATGAGGGGAAGCGGGGAGGAAGATGAGTGTACGACGAACGCGGCGGGCAATCTCTTGGAACTTTTGGCCTGCATCGGGGTCGTCAATGTTCTGGGAATGGGCATGAGCATGATGTTCGTATTCCAGGGGCTGAGTGCACACCTTGTCCTATCCACAGGATGCCCATATGAGCAACATCAACAATGGGCGTTCAGCAGCACTACTAACCGGGTGATGTTGCATTGCCTGCACACATACCGGTAGTCAGCCTCTGTCCATACCTAACAAGCTACTACACACCTTCTTGCGGTACGCCTTCTTGATCTCGGCTAGCGTGCAAGCTTGAATGCATTACGGGACGCGGCGCGGGTATGAACGTACCTTCCCCCGCCCTCCACGGACACGCCAAGCAGCTCATAAAGTTCCGTCTCGACTGGCACTGCAGGCATCACTCAGCATTCAATGCCTTTGGGAGCTAGAAGACATAAATTCACTTTCGTGAAGTAGAAAAACAGCAAAGGGAGAAGAAGTGACTGCGAGACGCAACAGGCGTCCTGAAATTTGGAGGCTCGACGCGCCGGCCGAGCTTCTTGTCCGCCGCGTGGCGGGCGCGCCTCTTATTTCTTCTTTCGGAAGGTCTTGTTCTGGCGAACATCCTTCGCGCAGCAACCACGTTGATTATTCAGTACAATTGGCATTCAATCGGCCTTCTAAACTTTAATGTACAGTAGCACCAAGATCGTCCCAGTCTATGTCATGAAGCCTTCGTAAAAGTTCGGTCAGCCGGTCGAGCTCCTGGAGCGCAAGGTCGGCCGGGTCGGTGGGCACCGTCAAGATGCGCATGGTGTTGGTGTGGCCGAGACCACCCTTCCAGCCCTGCACGGCGATGACCTTCACGCCCGGCTTGATGATGTTGATGTCAAGCGCGGTCTGCAGGCCATAGCGGGATGCGGTTGTCAACGTCCGTCTGCCACTGGTGGCTCTGGATGCCGCGCGGCTCAGGGTAGTAGGCGGGGTAGCAGCCGCGGTGGAGGTGCAGCTGGCGAGCGGTCTGCTCGCTGCGGGTGACTAGAAAGGACTAGTCAACACGGATGCCACATAGTAAATAGAAATCGACATACCAGTGATGATGGGGACACGAGGGCGGTACTTGGAGATGAGGCGGGCAGTCTCGCCGCTCGTGGTGAGGACAATGATGGCGCCAGCACCGGTTCTCGGCGGCGGCGGCGACAGTGGCAATAGCAACTGTCTCGGCCGTCGGCGTGGGGCGCGGCTGCAGCGAACGGAGGTCGTCGAAGACCGGCGGGTAGCAGATCGCGTACTCGGCAAGCAGACAGGTCTCCGCCATCATGAGGACTGCGAGTTATTTAGTCTTTACGGTCGCGTCCCTCAACGACCCTACTCACCGGCCTCAATGGGGTATGAGCCCTTGGCGGTCTCGCCGGACAACATGACACAGTCGGCGCCGTCAAGCACCGCGTTTGCTACGTCGCTGACCTCAGCGCGGGTAGGGCGAGGGTTGTTCTACGATGCGCGCGTAAGTGTGGTGCCATTGGCAAAAGAACTTTCGACTTACCGTCATAGACTCCAGCATCTGGGTCGCGACGATAACGGGCTTGCCGGCGATATTGCACTTGGCAATCATCATCTTCTGCGCAAGGAACACCTGGCTGGCAGGGATCTCGATGCCCAAATCGCCACGGGCGACCATGACACCATCGGTCTCCTTCAGGATCTCGTCAAAGTTGGCAACGCCCTGCTCGTTCTCGATCTTGGAGATGATCTTTATGTTGGCACCGTCGGGGCCGAGGACCTCGCGGATATCGCGGACGTCCTGGGCGCGACGGATAAAGGACGCGAAGACCATGTCGACACCGTTCTTGACACCGAACAGGAGATCCTTCTTGTCCTTATCGGACAACGCTGGGAGGTCGACAGCCGTCTTCGGGAGGTTGACACCCTTGCGCGAAGAAAGAGTGCCGTTGTTGATGGCGCGGACGCGCACGTTCGAGCCGTCGATGCCGAGGACAAGCAGGGAGAGGATACCGTCATCAACGTAGATGAGTTTGCCCGGGGCGGTGACCTTCGGCAGGTTTTTCTGTAGCCGAGGTTAACAAATGACCGAGACGCACGACATGAGGAGACGCACGTAGTCCATGAAGAGGACCTTGTCATCGCAAGCCTCAGCGTACTTCTCGTCAGTGCTGACGATGAATTCGTGGCCGGCCTTGATAGGGATGTCGACATTGTCGCGCATGAGCCCAGTGCGGATTTCAGGGCCTTTCTGCTCGGACGTAAGTAGGCGTACATGAGCCCGCACTTGGGATGCGTACGGTGTCGAGGGCAATGGCAACAGGGCGACCGCCGTTGCTCTCTGCAAGGTCGGACCTTAGCGAGTGGACATCACGCGTTTAAGAATGAAAACGCACCAGCGACCATCTTCCTCGTGTTGTCAATGACACTCTGGTGGTATTCGTACGCGCCATGGGAGAAGTTCATGCGGACTGCATCCCTCGTCAGAGCCCACTGCGAAGAGACAATCGATCCACGCACCGATGTTGACACCAGCACCGCGGAGCTCGGCCAGCCGCTGCACGGTGTTCGTCTTCGGGCCTAGCAGAACCTCATCAGCCCATCGCCCATGCACATCGTGTGTTGGTTCTCACCAATCGTCGCAATAATCGCTGTCTGCAGGCTCATCAGCTCAACATGGCGCGAAAAGGGGAACGCGGTACGCACCTTGCGCCAGTACTTGGTTTCCGCGGACGGGGTGGGCGCGTTGACGGTGCTCAGCAGAGCATTCCACTCGAGCTGAGTGCGTACGTTGTCGCCGCCAGGGAACATGTTTGCGTTGTAATGGAGGGGGAGAGGAGGATGGGACGGGGATTTCGAGAAATCAACTCAGTCGCGTTTTATATGCCGCGCGCGCGATCGGATTCGGGCGCGTATGTAATCCCCAAAAAAGGCGCGCTCCCAATCCACTGCCATCGTTCGTTGTCAAACTTGGCGGACCCTATCGATTCCGTCGCCTGCCAACATGCCACGAGTATGCCCAGCAAACGACGCCCCGCTTCCTGTTGTTCGCTGGCAAGACAATCTGCGACCCTCAGCTTCTCGCACAGCTACAATCACCCGCCGCGCCCAGACTGCGGCGGGGGCGGGACCCAGGGCGACCATTCGCCGGCCATGCGACGGTCGACGATCCGCACACATTTCTGCCCCGCCGCCCGCTCTAAGCCCACCCGGACCAAGTCTATGGCCCTTGAGTCCACCAATAAGGAACTGGAGGAGGCGAGGCCCCATACAGAACAGGAAGAGCAGCATGGATAACACAAGAGACCAGAAGTAGATACATAAAGCCCGACGCCGCGAACGTTCCCGAACGCAACGTTCGTGCTCGGATAACCAGTGACATATGTATAGGGAGACCCAACAGGTATACAGCTCTCGATGGACAGCAATTTCGATAGCAAGGGAAGGGAGATTCGAGGTTTCCGTTAAGGTAAGAGAAAAAAGATAGATAATTAGCGTCCTGTGACACGCACTGCTTCTGCTGGCGATGAAGTCCTACTGCACTCGCAGCTGCCACCCGCCGTCATTCAAAGCGGCTGCGTGGGCCGCTGCCAGCCAGTTGGTGTCGATACCCTCTGTCGGTTGCTGTGGCAAAGCGTGCAGGTCGATTCCTGGGAACAGGTTGTCGACAGCGATGGTCCTACCGGAGTGATACCCAATGCCGTCCGATGCCCGGATGAACAGTAGAGGCAGACTTCGCCCACCGATCGATGCTGGCGGCGGGGGTCTGGGCGGCGGAGTGCCGTTGGGTGGTCGAACGTTGACAGGCGTATGCGACCGACTAGGATCGTTCGACACGGCTGCATCCTCTTCAAGGGCCTTCACAATGTCGGTGATGGGTGGCAAGGTGACGGTGACGATGGTATGCACAGAGTTCGGCATGTAGGATTGATGATGCGTCGGTGTCATGGATGGCTGCATGAGTTCCTGCATCGTCCCGGTCTCTGATACGGTGGTGACGAATGGCCCAACGTTCGTGAGGGGTCCGCTGGGGCCCATCTGATAGATGCGGTGGGCAAGCGGCCCAAGGTTGCCCAAGTACACCTCTAGCGCCTTGTGCTGCCCATTCTTCATGTCCCCGTAGAAGAAATTCGAGACAGTCAAGTCGATGGTGTTATGGGGCTGGCGGTATACCGGCGCGGTAAACAAGGTCGGGAACGGTGTGATGGGCATCTCTGGGATCGTATTGTTTCCGCCGAAGGCGTCGAAGAACGTGTACTGGAATTTGGCTACACAATGTAAGTTCATGTGGCCCGCCGAAGTGAACAGCGTGACTTACATATGCCGACAATAGTCCAGCACAAATAGTCGTCAACTTCATCATTGTGAACGTCCTTGTTGCTGTCATCGCTGGCACGCGGGGATTGGAAGATGAGCGGATGCGTGCCCGCTTGTGTACTGGAAGATGACCCGCTGGGGGCGCCGGAGACAGGGCCAGCAGCGGATAAATAGTGCCGCGACCCATCCGGGTTGAGGCGCTGCAGGACGACCTTCTGCATCTGACTAACCGGACCACCGTCATCCGCGATGACTTTGCTCTTCTCAACCTTGCGAATCACCAGAGGCGAAGTCGAAATGCCGGAGTGCGTGTCCGATAGTACGATCTCGCTCCCATAGGTCACGGCCTGCGGTCCCGCTGCGCGTCTACCGTGAGCAAACTCGAGTAGTCAGTTCACATCACATGACAACGTACCCACGGGCGGCGGGTCTGTAGGGCGGCGAACGACGTTGACGTTGAAGGCAGACCACGCGATGTTGCTCGCGCACAACTGGGCGTGCTCGATGGTCATGTATTTCGTGCGTACGGTCTGCGAATTTATACGATTGAAGAGGGAGACGGGACCGCCAGCGAGGATGCAGGACGCAATGTTACGCGTCTTGGCGGTCTTCTTCGAGGGCTTCGAGATGATCGTGACTGGCGCGGAGTCGAAAGAGGCCCAGACACGTCCAAGAGGCGCGTCGCTGGCATCAGTGCCCGCGGCGGAGGGGGCGGCTCCGCGATATCGAGCGACAGCTGGAAGCTCTTCGCCTTCGCCGTGCTCGTGACGTGCAAGAACTTGAAGCTGCTGGTCATACTGGAGTCAAGCGCGGCGCGTTGCTCGAAGGCGCGCTCGCCTGTCTCCGATATGATAGCCATTGAGAGCTGCTGCGAGCGCATGTGCCAGACGGGACCTTCGATGTGGACGACCGGAGGGGGCAAAGGAAGCGCTTCTCCGTTCCGTACGACTTCTGGGCGACAGCAGCATGTAGGCAGATGACCGTGGTCATTGGGATGGCCCGCGATGGGTCGTTTGAGACGTGATCGCGTACGACGCGCCGAATCTTGCTGTGCGCATCCTCCCCCATGATGTCTGTCACTGCCAGCTTGCGCTTGCGGCTCGCGAGCTGTCCGCGCGTGAGCAACACGCGCCGTTCTCACGGTCGTACAACGCACAATCGGTAAAGATGATGGGACTGCAGGCAGATGCTGCTGAGAGGCCTGCGCCTCAGGAGGCGCAGGCTCCGCCTTGATACCACCCAACTGCGCCTGGAGAAGGGACTGCGCCGATTGCGTGGAGGCGATGGTCTCCGCGGCGTGGGAGATGCCCGCTGGGCCCTCGCTGACCTGTATATGCTGAGTTGAGGGTACGATAACAAGGAGGGTACGCGTACAAGAGCACCGAGGGCGGACTGAGGATCCTGCGGCACGGGCGCGGTCGACATTTCTGCTTGAAGCTGGGGGTCCAGAAGCAACC
Organism: Schizophyllum amplum; assembly: GCA_007026445.1. NCBI lineage: Eukaryota > Fungi > Basidiomycota > Agaricomycetes > Agaricales > Schizophyllaceae > Schizophyllum > Schizophyllum amplum. Next base: position 409,634 of record VDMD01000023.1, on the reverse strand, counting down.
CGGCAGACGGCGAAACGGACATGGTGCACAGGTGGTCGTGGGAGTGAAAGAGCAAAAAGGAAAAATGCGCTCAGCGTCACGTGTGCTACTTAGGGGTCGACATTCCCATCAGCGCGCCCACATGCAGTTTTCCCACGGTTGCTTCTTCCAATGGAGGCGCCAGCTTCTCGCTCTGCCACTGTTTGCGGCCGATGTTCCGGTGTTCCCACAGTCCTCACGCTCTCCGATACGCCCATCCAAAATCCAGGTTGCACACAGGGTATGCGGTACTCTAAGTCCCGGAATACAAAGTCCCAAGTTTTTGTCCCCTCTAAGTCCCTCAATCCTTGCCGAAGAACAGCGAGCCAAAGGTCGAATCAACGACTGTCTCGTCGGTGGACACCTTCGCACTCTCCTTGCGGCGTGCGCGCAGGGACAGGTAGAGCGCCTCGTGGTCCACAGGCTCATCATCGCTGTATGGTGATACCAAGCGCCATTCCTCCGGCGCAGCCACTGGCACGCCAGGTCGTCCGGATCCAGCCCTCGCGTTGAACAAGATATCGCCTATGTCCTCGTCATCAGACCAAGCCGCACCGGCCGCGTATTCACTCACCCAAAGCCAGAATACCCAGCTTATCCTCCATAGCTATCGTCTCCCCCAGCGTCTTCTCGTCCATGTCCCGCTCGCTCCCGTACGGCTCTGGGACATCCTCCTCCTCCCGAGATTCATCCTCCTCCTGGATCCAGCTCCATGCCTCCCGCTCGTCCGCGCGATGGGGGAAGAAATCAGAGCAATTGAATGGGTTCTCGCGTTCGAATTTTGGGGTATAGCTTCGATGGTGCGGCTGATGATACGCCTTGCGCGGACCATTGGCAGCACCGAACTCTATGGTCGACGCTGACCGCTGGAGAGCAATCACCGGTCTCGCCTTGGTATGTTCCTTCATCGCCTGAAGGGGATGCGGCGCGGACTGCGAACGTTGGATGTTGAGCGCCATGTTGTTTATTTTGGTCAAGCGCGTTGAGAGCAAGTCGTGGGGATGAGAGGCGCTGCAGTGAGCGTCTATAAGAAAGGCGGCGCCGCCTCCTTGGAGCTCCGCACCCGCGTCATTTGCCCCGGTGCCCGCCGTTCAACCTGCCACGGAAGTCCCAGAGCGCCCCAGCATTTCCAGGCCAGAGCGTTCCCCAAAATTTTGCAAGTCTTGTGACCGCGGTTCGAGTTCGGCCCAGAGCTAAGAGGTCTCATACGCGCCCACATCTCGCAGACAGGTCTCATATGTGCCATTCAGTGAGCAGCTCTGACGGTCGAAGTCGCTGCACGAGCTCGGCGCTCAACAACTGTGACAGCGTTGAGACACGTCGAACATTTGCGAACATTACTATAGCGCTCTACTGTATCTACAAGAAAGATGCGAATGTCCCTGATCATGATTCAAACGAATGGTAGTGTACGATGGGGATGATCATTGATATGCAATCCAGAGACTGTCCTTGGGTGCGGCGAGCATCCGGTGGGAGGCCCGCCAGGTCGTAAAGATGCAACAAGAGAAATGCGATAGACAGCGGGAGTGCAACATGGGGCAGGAGGTATGCGACATGGGCAGGGGGAGGGGGAAGGATAATGCAACATGGGACAGGAGAGTTCCAACATGGGCATGCAAGGAGGTACAGTACAGCCGTAAAAATCACCAGCTAATAAAAACGTCACCAGCCGATAGAAAGTCACCAACCGCCAGTCACCAGCTAAATAAGAAGTCCATTACTTACTCACAAAGAGTACAGTCCGTTTTTCACCATGCAGGATCGCCAGCGCATGCGGCGGTCATCACTGGCGCGCGGCGCGGGAGCGCTTCGTGTCGGGGAAGGGGACGCCTGCAGCGCGCGAGTCCCGCGTGCGGCCCCCGCTGCCGCTGGGCCCGCGCTCGTGGCCGGTGCCCATCTCACCAACTTGCTGCTGCTGCCAGTTCTCCACCTTCATCGTCGACAGGCGCTTGGAGGTGTTGCCGGTGCCCAACGCGTTCAACTTGTCCGCGCTGAGCGACCGTGAGTGCCGCCGCTGGCGCTCGCCGTTATCGTGCGGGCTCCGGCCGCCCTCCCGCAGGCGTGCGGCCTTCTCCGCTTGCCGCTTGGCGACAGCCTCGCGCTCGGCTGCCTTGGACCTCTCCCAGCGCGCCTTCGCGGTGTCGAGATCAGCCTGATCCTTCTGCGCTTGTGTGATCGGCGCCTGCATGTTGCGAAGATGCTCGCGATGCCGCTCGTTCAACTCCTCGAAGGTCGCTGTGCGTGGTGCGCCGCTGGGGCGCTGGGGCTTTGGCGCGTGGATGGGCTTCTGCGGAGGAAGGATCGTGACGGGCATATTGCCGCCAGCGGACCGGCTGCGGGCGTGTTGTTGTTGGGCGAGAGGGACATCGTCATCCGAAGCATGCGGCGCGCTGTACAAGACGCTCTCACGCAGCTTGCGATCGCGCAAGGCTTCTGCGACGGCGGGGGGCATGTTAATGCGATGGGTAGGGCTCGGGCCAGGGCTAGTTGTCGGGATAGGTGGTGTCACGCCGGAAGGAGGTTGAAGGAGCTTCCGCTCCGCGACGTACTGATCCCAGTCGACATCACGAAGAGGAGCACTTGACGGCCGACCGAGGGACTCGCCAGCGCTATACTGACCGGCGAGGGCGTTCATCTCCATGGAATGTACGCGAGCGCGCGGGTCGCTAGTGCGAGGTGGTCGCAGATGAACAGCAGGCAGCAATGCGGCGGCGGCATCCGTGCTGAGGGTCCGGCGGGAGGTCAGAGAAGGGCGATGAGAGGAAAGGTCTGGCGATTCTGTGCGCAGAACGTCAATAGACCGACGGAGATTGTCAATCTCAGCAAGCAAGTCATCGCGCTTCTGTATCTCCTTAGTCGGAGGCTGGCGCTGCGCCTTGCCCTGGTTCTTGGCGATAAAGTCCTTAGGAACGTCGTCTTCGATTCCCATCCCGAGATCGAGAGCGGGTAGTGCAACGGTCGGCCGTCCGCGAGCAGCACGCTCCTTCTCTTCTTCTGGAGCCGGAGATGCCATGAGATCCGAGAGACCCGAGGGTCGGCGCTTACGGTCTTCACTGGCGAAGGTGTGCTCGGTCACTGGTGACGAGGATCCGTCCTGGTACTTGCCCATAAGCGGCATCGTGGAGAGGCCGCTTTCCGCGCGACCGTGCTTGCTAAAGCTTGGGTGATCCCTTTCCCACTCCTCCTGTTCGCGCTGCAGCATAGCGAAGCGGTCGACGCCATCCAAGTCAGCCGCCCGCTCGCGCCTGCGCTGCTCCTCGTTGATTTCCTTGAGCTTGACTTGGAGCGCACTTAGAATGCGCAATTGAACAGCCACACCCATCAGAGCGATTGCACCGATGAGCCCGAGCTCGATCTGCATGACCTGGGACACAGGGAACTTGATGCCATTGTCCTTGAACTTGGGGAACAAACTCGTGAACCCGATGTTCCACACGTAGAACTGTGAGCGCGTTAGGCTAAAGCGACGGACAAACTGTAGTATCGCACCTCCTTGAGGTTAGCGGTCGTGAAGCAGTCGATGCCTAGCATAAAGGCAGACGCGCCGACAAAGGCGGTGGAGACGAGCAAAACATGATAGTGGATCTGGGAGAGGTTGAGTTATGCGCAACTCGAACGCCGGATCCGGTTACCTTGGGAATCGTGCACAAGACGAAACCGACCACACCAGCGCCTGCACACGCCTGTCAATGACACGCACGGAGGAACACGGCCATAACGTACCGATGTATAGAATCCAGCGGAGCCCAACATTCGAAATCAGGCCGCCATCCCGGAAACACTGAATCCACAGGCCGACTGCGAAGCCGCCCCAGCCCCCAATGAAGTAGCGCGACGCCTTCCAGAAGAAGATGGCTATGCCACCTCCAGCAATGCCGGCAACGCCGCACGCGAGCACGAACATGCCGCGCACGGTGGCAGTAGGCGGGTGGATTGCAGGAAGGATGCCGAACTTGGTGATGAGGACGAAGCAGACGAGCGCGAGCGTGTAGCAGCCGGTGATGAAGAAGGAGGTCCTGCAATGGGAACAGTGTCAGCGGGTATGATTCGGCGAGCTTGCTGCCGAACACGCACCATCTGTTCTTGTGCCCCCAGAACGTGCTTGGCAAGCCGGTGAGTATGAGCAGCGCGCCGAGAACACCAAAGGCGGGATCGATCTTGGTGTCGAGGAATGTGTTGTCTGCGTTCGGCGATTCGGTTGCGGAGGGAGTCGCAGAGGCCGATGAGGTTGCGGAGACGGTGACGCTGTAAACCGAGCTGGAGACGAACGTGGTCTGGACGACGTCGCCGCCTGAGCGGGTGCTGGTGGTGATCGTAGTGACGCTGGTCGTCCGCGAGAGTGAGGCGTCAGACGCAGACGCAGACCGCGTGCGGGTGCCAGACTGGGACCCGTTGTTGTTGTCATCGTCCTGAGCGGCGACGCCGGCGAACAGGGCGAGAGCAGCGATGGCGAACGCTGCGAGCCGCATGATGGTGGGAGGAAACGGGCGGTGAGAGATTGGGTGAAGGGAACCGCAGGGGAAGCGGCGCGCGTGATGGAGGCTTGCTCGAAGATTAGAGCGTGCCCGCTGGCATCGACTAGAAGAAGAACCGAAGAAGGAACCTGGAGGAAAGAAGGAAAGATAGAGCAGCACGCGGCCGACAACCGACGGAGGCAGACTGAGATGATGGAAAACGCGACCCGTGCGGATTGCAAATAGTCTTCTAGTCCTTCCGCGTTGGAGTCTCGCGGGGTCTCACTGCAGTCTATCCTGCCTCACTTGCTCTCGCTAGCACGGCGGGAAGAAAAGACGTGCGTAAGACGAGAGCCGTGCGCTGATGGCATGCGCGACGGGCGTTGATGACGACGACGCGGCCCAGAACGGCCGTAGCAACACAGGTAACCCCCACGCGCTTCAAGTTCATTAGACGCCCCCCTCGTACTCTACGTCACTAAAGTGCGGAAACGCAGTCGCCCTCAGACCCAGCCGCTTGAACACCCGCTGCAGCCGCCACAGGTCTCCCTGCCGCGCAGCCGCCTTGTCCTCCTGCGCAGCATCCGCGTCCTCTGTCGCAAAGTCCACCGCCGTCGCCTCGATAAACGACACCACTTTGCCCCCGCGTCCTGACCGCCCCACGCGTCCCGCGACGTGCACATACGCGTCGGTGGCGCGCGGCACGATCTCCCGCTCCAGCACACCCAGTATGAAGACGTGAGTCAGGTCGGGTAGGTCCAGGCCGCGGATCGCAGAGAATGTGGATACGAACATCGTCGGTTTGCCGCTAAAGTCGCTCCTGCCACCCACCAACCGCTCCCGATCGCGAGAGAGGTCCAGCGGGCGCGCGTTGACGCCCAGCTCCCGGAAATCGTATACCGCCCGCTTCACGTTCGCCGACGAGGGAAGCACGAGGAGCGCCACAGAGGGAACGTCCAAAGCGAACGCGGTGGCAATAGCCTCCATAGTGTCCGCATTGAACGTGGATGGCTTGCCGACAAACGCTACAAAACCACTTGAGATCGATGCCCACGCAGATAGATGAACAGGAACGCACCCTGTTTCTCCTTCTCGCTCAGGACGTCATCGTCAAGCGCCTGCTCTTCCTCCGATATCGCGGACGGCAACTCGTCTATCCTCGTGGAAGGGACCGCCCCAGGAACGTTGGTCGCCGATTCCGGCCCAACCAGGACCACCGAGTGCTCGACCCCACTCCCACCAAGTCCCATTGTCTTGGCCGCCGCGGTGCCCTCCTCCTTCCCTTTCATGACACGCACATACCCGTGCCTCGCCCACCACCCGCTTTCTTGGAAAACATACGCGCTCAGATGTGCCGGCAGCGTCGCGCTCGCGAGTACCAACTGAGGTCCGCCAATCGTCTCGCGCTTCGACGAGCCCAAAAACCGCTGGTGCTCCTCAAGCCCGCTCTCCTCTTGAACATCCAGGTTTCTGCGTATGCGCTCCTCGTATATGATATCGAGCAGCTCGCGCGTGACGCCGGGGTGCTTGCGTATGCGCCGCTCGAGCGCCTTTCGCTTGGCCGATAGCTGTGGACCAAGGTCGCGCGCGGTCTCGATGAGGTAGTCGACCTCGTCCACGAAGACCGTTGAGAGTGCGTTTCGGCGGAAGGCATTGGGATCGGCGCGGTAGACGTCGAGGAGGGCTTGAGGCGTGCCGATGAGGATATGTGGCGGCTCCTTGCGCAGCAATTCGAGACCCTCGTTGAGGTGCGTCTGCCCGTCACGCACGAGCACCTGAGCAAGGGAAGAGAGGGCAGGTGGCGTCGCGCCGCCGAAATTCTTGACTATGCTCTCGATCCAGCTCAGGATTTGATACGCAAGGTCGCGGTAGGGCACGATCATAATTGAGGTGACCGTATCCTTTTCGGTGACCCTCCCGTGCGCGTTTCGGGTGCGATATTTGACGCGAGGTTTGCTCAGCAGTGATAATGTCGCGCCAAACGTTCTATGTAAGTAGTCATGTCAGAACGGTAGTCTTCAGCGCGAACGTCAACACTCACTTGCCAGTCCCGGTATCGTCCTTCAGCAGTACATCTTTGCCACTGAGAATAGCGGGTATCAGACGCGTCTGCATCTCCGTAGGGTGCGTCACGTTGGGGAACGCCGTGTGCATCGCTTCGACGATGGGCTTGTGCAATCCGAGTGCTTCAAACCGGCCAACTGGGTCGAGAAGCTCCATAATGGGCTCCAGCTCACGCCGTGCGCTCGTCCTCTCGTCCAAGATGTTCGAGTAGCGCTGTAGCAAATTGCTGCTAGGCTCGACGACTGGCTTTCTGGACGAGTCGCCCGGCCGGGCTGCAAGGTCTGCTTCTTGGGAGCGCGCCTTCTGTTCGTAGTACGCCTCTGCGGCGCGGCTCATACGGCGAGCCTGGATGTGCTGTAGGCATGGCGCTCGAGGTTGCAGAGCCGGGGGACGTGTTCGCGTCAGAGTCTTGCAGTTCATGGTGGGACGCGCAAAGACGCGATCGGCGCCTCGAGTACGGTCCGACCGTACCGAGCCGCGGCTCGTGGGAATCTACGCTCGGAGCCGATTTCGAACTAGTTCTTGTCCCGTGAGTGCGTCCTTCAGCGGTCAGCCTCCTCGCGCTTTGGCTGCCGATCGCAATCCACCATATTCATGTGGGCTTTTGTTCATCTGTGATGCTCGCGGTCGCTACCATGCTACCACCTGGACCTCTTGACGCCCTTCCGATGCGCCTCTCACTGGGCCGCGGCCTCATCTACATGTTTGAAACAATATTACACGAAAACCCCACTACTGAAGTATCACTGCCATGATACCTTCAGTGTCCACTATGACTTGCCGTAGTCCAGGCCTGTTATCAGTCGCGACCGTGATTCAAGATCAGGACTTGTACTGCATGTCAGGTCAGCAGCTGTTGCTGGCTTCGGGCCCATGTAACGAGATATCGTTCTCTGCCGCGTGGTTCGAGCATAGGCAAGAGCTTTTGAGCCGGTAAGACTTCAGGTAAGCACGCCGTGTTCCATCCATCACCGGTGGAATATGTACTGCGGTTGCATGTCAGAAAGATGAACTTGAATTGAACTTCATGCGCTACACATAAAAAGGCGTAAAGTGTGGTTATGTTACAACAGTCCTTCGCACCGTCGTCGTCTGGACGGCGGAGCACATCGCGCAACGGCATCCTGGCCTCAGTAAACGCAGAGCCGACCGATACACGAGGCGGGGTTTCCCCAAGTTGCGCTTGAGCGCGCCAGCAAGGACAGTGAGCTTTGCGGGCCGCCGCAGCTAACCGCCATGCTGCTGGCCATTCGAGTGCAGTTGCTGCACGCCGGACTTGGCGCTGAGCGTGCGCGTCAACAGCCCGCGGGACGAGCCGGGGCCGTATATAGCGCCATAGCCCGCGGGAACGCGCGTTAGCAGCGATTCCGTATCGGACTCGGATGCGTTGTCCATGATCTCCTCGTATTCTTCCTCGCCGAACACGGCGTCCATCTCCTCGAGCGGGACACCCTTGGTCTCCGGGTACACTGACAGAAGGTGGTCAGTAGGGGGAAGTGGCTCCGGAGTGAATGACGCACTGAAATACACCAACACGAAACTGCATACACAGAAGAAGCCGTGCATGGGGTACAGCCGCCACTCGATCACCTCTTGCAAGATTGGGGTGGCCTCGCCCACGACGAAGTTGAAGAACCAATTCGACGCGGTGGAGAGGGAGACACCCTTAGCACGGAAAGTGAGGGGCATGATCTGTCCGAAGATAGTCGGTTAATAATCTCTACAACGACGTGATTCGCGTACCTCGGGTGGGTACAGCCATGGGATTGGTCCCCAACTGTAGCCAAATGCGGCATTGAAAATAATAACGCATATGACGACCGCATTCGGGGTCGCGGGAACATCAATGTACATCCACCAGCCTGTTGCACCCAGCGCCAGCGCCATCTGTGTAACTCGTGAGCAAGCGCGCCGGTAGGACGAGGAAGAGCACCGTACAATGACAGCTCCAGATAGCAAGATGGCGCGACGACCCCATCGGTCGACAAGCACCCAAGGAGGCAAAGTACTCAGCACATAGATGATGGAGTTAATACCAGTCATGAGAATCGCCTCACGGCCAATCCAGCCGGCCTCTTCAAAGACACGAGCTACAACGAAGGTCAGTAGGTAATCTACTTAGAACTGTTGCCACACGTACGAGCGTAGTACGAGATGACTGGGGATCATGATCAGCTTCAGTACAACATCATGCATTGAATCAGGTCACCATTGATTCCGTTGAGCTGAGCAAATGCCTGAGAAGAGCAGGCAAGAATGACACGGCGTCGATACTTCTTCCACATGACCCCGTACCCACGACCTTCCCCAGAGTTGCGCTGCGAACGGATTAGGCAAATCAGATGTGTTCCTCATTCGACTCCTGCAGCAAACGCACCTCCTCATCAACTTTCTCTCTAATTTCCTTGTACTCAGCGATGGCAATCTCGTCCTCAGGATCGCCGCCGTGCAGGTCTGCAAGGACGCGCATACCCTGGGAGTCCTTGTCCGTATCGACAAGCCATCTGCGATGAATCAGATGGAAGTGTGGGGCAACAAGAGAGAAAGCACGAACCGCGGGCTCTCGGGCATAACAAGCGACCCCACAGCAAGAATCGCCCCGATGACGCATTGTAGAAGGAGCGGAATTCGCCAGGACAGGTCGGAGTCAATGAAGGAGCAGAAGTAGCCCACCCACTGCAGATTGTGTGAGCGGGCGCTTGACATGACAAGATCTGTCACAGGCATACCACTGATACAGAGTAGCCTATGATGTTTCCGGTGAACTCCATGCACGCGAGTGCGCCGCGCTGGAGAAGCGAGTCAGCTGATAGTTCATTAGTGCCACCGGTATAGCCTACATGATCGGGTGGAGATATTTCACTCTGGTATATCGGCACAATGGTCCTGAAAAGGGAGGATGGTTGAGCTGCAAGCGAACAGGACAGCCGGGAAATAAACGCACGATAGCAACCCAACGCCGAAGCCAGAAATTATACGTCCGACAATCATCACGTAGTAGCCCGTAGTCCCCGTCTGCACCGCGCCTCCTACAGTGAAGACTATGGCGCCGATGAAGAGCGTGCCCTTGCGTCCGATGAGGTCGCCGACGCGCCCAGCGGCAAGCGAGGTGACTGCAGGTCGTTGAGCAATGATGTAATACACACGAGGCACGCGCTTAACGTACTGAACGCGCCGACTTCCAGCACAGCGACCATAGTGCCGGTCTGGAAGGCGGTCGGGGTGTGGAAGTAGTTGCGAAAATGCGGCTGGGTGATGATCCCGCTCATCACGCTGCGAGGGGAGGCGATGAACACCCGAAAGCGCGCAGAAGAGCCAGAGAGACGCGCACCCTTGATCATATCCAAACTACAGGCGCAAGACGAGAATGAGAACGCGGTGAGCAGGTTATCAGGGCAGCGTCGTTGCAACGCGCACCAGGAAGACGCCAAGGCTGGCGAAGATGGAGATGGCATAGAGCAGCGGCTGACCGGTGAGCTTGAGATATTTGCTGGGCGGCGCTGCTTGCGGGACGTCCGCCATGATGCATAACTCTGCGGGGGAGGTGCCGCGGGTTCGGGGTCGTGATGGAGGTGGGAGGCAAAAGCAGGGACCTTGGAGCAGCGGTCACCTTCTAAGTATTTGCCAAAACAACACCCGGCCCGGCACGCCGGATCTTGTCCTCCCCCACCTGTTTGATTCGCCACAGCGCCTGCGCGTGTTTGCTTGCGTGCGTTACACGGTGCTGATTTTTTCTTGACACTGAGAAGCGGAGCACAGAAGGCAAGGGTTAGGATGGCCTCAGAACTCGATTCCTTGGACGATCTCTCGGACACTTCCTCTGTCCGGTCAGACGACAGCTACCTCCAGGCGCTCCTTGAGTGGGAGGAGAACCTCGACCAGCTTCGTAGCATCTTTGGCATGGTCTTAATGCCCCTGCTCGGACGGTATCTTGGGCGCAAATGGAGCTTCTGGGGTGCGTACACCGTGTTCTTCAGTCTTCACCGCATCCCTGACTCTCATTCGCATAGCTTTCGACCGCTATCAGAAATTAGGTCTCGGGAAGGCCTTCCTCCTAGGCCAATCATAAGGAATAGTATGCTATGCTACGAACTTCGCCCGTCGTCTATCACTATCTGGTAGGATATTACGCCGTCGAGTCTGTATACTTCTGACCATCTGCCGCGTAGACGGCGACATCTGCACCTTCAGCGTCTGCATCTCCCGCACCAGTTCATCCCCCACATCCCACTGCTCCCAGTGCACCAGTCCGGAGAGGAGGAGGTAGTACGTGTCCGGCGTAACGAGCCTGCGCGCGAGCATCTCCCGGTAATACATGAGCGCGTCCGGAATACTGTGCTCCTGGTTCAAACACGCCTTGATGAGGATGTGGTACGTGACCCTGTTCAGCTGCAATCCGCGATTCGCCATGCGACGCAAGATATCGTCTCGCCTCCTTCTCCGCTCTTCGTCGTCCAGCCACTTTCCTCGATGCAGTCCCGTTAAAATCGCTGTGTACGTCACGGCTGTCGGGGCGAGCGACGGCGTCGTCTCCATGAGGTGCAGCAGCCTGTACGCAGCATTCAGGCTGGTGTCAGTGCCCTCCGTGAGCTGCTGAGTGATCAGGCTGGTGTACATGTGCGTTCCCGCCCGCAGGCCGAGCGAGTTCATGATGTCGTGAACTAGGTCTGCGGCGTCCTTCCTCCCGACGCGCGTCAATCCAGCGAGGACAGACGAGTAGGTGAACTCGTCCCCATAGAGGTTGGCCGCCCGCATGACTTCTATGGTGTTGGACAGTCCTGTCATGTCTTCGCGGCGCGCATAATAGGCCAGAAAGGTGTTGTAGGTGACCTGGTCGGGTACGACGCCGTGTGCAACCATGTCCTTGAACACTCCGCCTGCTGCGTCTGGCGTCCGCGAGAGGAGCAGCTCGTGCAGGAGGGTGTTGAAGACCATGATGGCGAGCTCTGGCGGGGACTCTGCGAGCCGCAGGCGCTTGAACTCCTCGTAGCGCTCCATTGCCTCTGGAATGCGGCCGCCTTTCATGAGACCGCTGATGAGTGCGCGGTAGCTCAAAGCGTCCGGTTGCACTCCCGCTTTGACGATGGTGCTCCATAGCTGCGTCAGATCGTCGACGGCACCCTGGCACGCGTACGTGTCGAGCATCGCGGTATACATTGACACCCCTGGGCGAAGCCCGAGGGAGACCATGTTCTGCCAGACCTTGTGCGCAAGGTCCTTTCTGCCGCATCGGATGAAAGCGGTGAGGAAGGAGGTCCACAAGGCTTCCGTCATGGCCACAGGCCTATATTCGCTGACAAGAGCCTCCTCCGCGGCGATGAATGCATCCTGACCAGATAATCCTTCGATGACCGTGTCGTAGATCGACTGTATCTGCTTGACCCCCTTCGCTGCGTACCTCATCAACCGCTTCGAGAGGGAATGGGGCCGGCTGATCAGACGCGCAGCTTCCAGTTTTACTAGCATCGGCCGCATCCTGTCCGCTAAGGGCTGCTTCAAATCGGCGAGGGTAACCTGCAGGAAGTTGACCGTGTTCTGGTGTTGAATGGATTCGGGGAAGTCAATGTAGAGGCGCAGGGCGGCGTGGAAGTCGTCGAGTAAGGTGTGGGCGGTGACCGCAAACAGCATGAATTCAACGCGGTCATGGATGGTGGGATCGAAGGAGAGATGGGCGAGGTCGACACCGTTGTGGTCCTTCAGCTCCTCAGTCTCCGGCTGCTCAGCAGGCTTTGAGGCAAGCAAGGCGGCCTCGTACTGTTGGTAGACCTCGAGAATGAGTTGAGGCTCGTTCTCGCGGACGGCGTATTGCATGTATGCCTTGAGTGCAGCGGGAGCACGGCCAGCCGCGGCTATAACGGCCACCTCCTTGAAAAGCTGGTGCCGTAGCTGGGGTCTGAGGCGGTCCGAAGACATATTAACCTGGTGCAGAACGAGAGCCCTGGATAGCTGGTGCAGCTGAGGTGGGCCCAGATACTGGACGAGATCGTATTGCTGCAGCTGGCGCCAGTGCCGCTCTGCTGTCTCGTAGTCGTACCGCTTGAGTGCGGCGTTCATGCCAGCATAGGCCTCGTTGAAGACATTTGCCTTCTGGGGGCCTGCATCGCGCGTCACGGACTGGGACTTTGCGATGCCCTTGCGTATGCGGGTGAAGAGTTCCCTCGAGGTAGACGAGGTGAGCGGGATGTCATCGGATGGCTGGGCGGGGGGCGGGGCCTTGCGTCTAGGGGCAATGAGCGCGGCGACGGTCGACTTCTGGCGGGCTAGGGGTACGGCTGCCCGGGCGCGCGAGCACTGCAGCATGGACGCGAGAGGCACGGAATGAGATGCGTTCACGCTTTTGGCGGGCAAGACGCGCCTGTGATCGACCGGGCCGCATCCCGCACCTTGTCCTCGGCGTCCATCAGCCATGGGTCACGGAAACTCGAACAAGCTATATATCACCCACCAGGAGCATGCCGGCTTCTTTGGCAGCCACTCGTCTTCGACTGGTTACAAGAAGTAGGAACTTGGTTGGATATCGTCCACTTTGCTGACGAACTGTAGAAAGTCCGAAGCGCCCCACCCCGGCACGCGCACTCCCTTCGACTGCTGTGCGCTCTCATTCCAGCCGTTCTCGCATCCTGTCTGTGCGCGGAACGCAGATGGCACGGGGCACGTCTTTGATTTAGTCAATATAATCCCTTGGCTCAAGTACGTGACCGCCGACTGGCCTTGAAGTGCGATGCTGACATGCGTCTACAGACAGCACAACAATACCCATCCCATAACCAAGGAGCCCCTCTTGCCTGCCGACCTCATTCCTCTTCACTACTCTCGCAAGGAATCGTCCGGCGAGATCATTGACCCCATATCCTACAAGCCGTTCAGTGAACACTCGCATGTTGTCGCGATCGCCACGACCGGTAATGTATTCCTCGCGGATAGCATCAAGGGCAACAAGGACTTGGTGAACGATGTTCCATTCAAGAAGTAGGTGCCTTTACCATGGATAGTTGCGCCGTCTTACTCTTACGCCAGGCAAGATGTCATAACGCTGCAGAACCCGCATGGAATGCCCGCCGCATCCATGCCCACGGCCTCTGCGTCCACGTCCACAGATGCTAAGGCTGTCACGCCCGCTGCCAAACCTGCCGCCGGCCCCGTAGTTTCACTCAAAGCCAAGGAGAAAGATCCTTGGAACGTTTCCCCCTACTCCAGCGGCGCACCGGGCGCGTCCCTTACCTCCACCTCCGTCGACCCGCAGACGCAGTCCTCGAAGCTGCTGTGGGACGAGGAGGAGCTCATGTTCGAGGACTTCCACACCTCGGTCAAGGGGAAGGGGAAAGAGAAGGACGTCGGCAAGCGGCGCGCATACGTGCGCGTCGTCACCAGCCTCGGCGGCGGGAGCCTAAACCTTGAGCTCTTTTGCGAGAAGGTGAGCAATATCATCTGCGTGGGGAACAATGGTTGAATGTGTAACAGGCGCCCAAGACCTGCTACAACTTCCTTCAGCTCGCGAAAGCCGGCAAGTACAACGATGTACTCTTCCATAGATTGGTCCCGGGCTTTATGGTATGTCCACGTAGTCGTCGTTGATCACCGCTTCTTACACTACGCAGATCCAAACCGGTGACCCTACCGGCACCGGCAGTGGCGGCGAGTCGTGCTGGGGCACACCCTTCCGCGACGAGTACGACCTCAAGGGCGCCGCCCGGCACGAAAGTCGAGGCACCCTAGCCATGGCCAACCGCGGCAAGGACACGAACGGGTACGTCGGCTCTTACATCCATCTTCACGTTTTGGCTGACTCGCCCCCAGCTCGCAATGGTACCTCACCTTCCGCGCCACGCAACACCTCGACCACAAGCACACCGTCTTCGGTACGCTTGTCGGCGGCGAGGACGTGCTCGACGCGCTGGAGAAGGTGCCCGTGAAGCCTGGCACGGACCGGCCGGCGCGCAGCATACGGATACAGGAGGTGATCATCTACCAGGACCCCTTCGAGGAGTACAAGACCCGGCTGGCGAAGAAGCTCGCGAAGCGCGAAGCCGCGCAGCAGTCTAGCACGGAGAAGAAGAAGCCCGAGGGAGATGATATTAACTGGTTTGGTGTGAAGGTCGGGTCTGGGGAGTCTGTTCTTGGGGGCGGCGGCGGCGGCGGGGTGGGGAAGTATCTGAACGTTGGTGGAGCTGGCAAGCAGGCGCCGGCAGCGACGTCGAAAACGGTGCCGGCGACGCTGAAGCGACCGGCAACGGGCGCGAGCGAGGACGCAAAGAAGAAAAGGAAGGTTGGGTTCGGAGACTTCGAGGGGTGGTAGAGGACGCTTCTCTAGTGGCTCCGCCTGTCTGCACACTTACCTGTCCTGATGTTGGGTGGTCTGACGACGTGCCCCTCGTTGTAACAGTCATTCGAGGGTGATGCAAACCCTTCCATGTTTGATAAGTTATAGGCACTCGTTCTGAGACAAAGTAGACGCGGAGAACGCTATCTATCCGGGCACTGCAACTCTCGCGCGCTGTCGTGGCGACTCCGCCTCTGACGGGAAGCAATGTCAGCGAGCGACTTGGTAGCAGCTGACGGACCCATCATACCTTCGACTGCTTCCTCGGGTGCGCGAACAGGCTCCTCCGTAGGGGCGAAGGGCAGGCTGATGTCCTTCTCTGGCTGTGCTTCCCGAAGCGCTTGCGCCTCCAACTCCAGTAGCTCGTTCTGTACAGCGTCCTCGTCTTCCGCAGTGAGGTTGTTGGCGAGCATGTCGCTGATTTCCTAGACGATACCGTAGCAATGTCAGTCCCGTACCAGCAAGGAACCATACGCTGACGAACCTCCTGATACGCGCGCGCCTCTGCCGTCTCGTCGAGCAGCTTCTCCACGCTCTCGACGTTCATTTCCTTGTGGATCTCCTTCAGGACCTCATTGCCCTGCTTGAGCCCATGCAGGACGGACACCTCGACGAGCGAGAACTCGATGGTGGAAACCTGTGGCGCGGGGCCGCAATCAGCGCGTGCACTGGGAGGATAGAGTGATACACGTACGAGCTGCTCGAGGTTCTCCAGCTGCCCATCTGTCTTGACGAGGAGGCTCTCCTGGTACTTGCGTCGCCGGAGCGCGATGATTGCGCGGTCCTTATGGCCGTTCGCGAGGTGGGTCTTGGCTATAGCATGTTCGCGGTCGAGGACGGTTTGGATCTGGACTTGACGAGAGCATTAGCTGTGGGGTTTCTTGGACGATGGATGTGATATGCGGGTTGCGGAGGGAGGGGAACATGCCTTCTTCTGGTACTGCCTCAGCTTGTCACGCTGCAGCTTCAGACTGTGCGGGCAGGTGAGCAGCTGAGGGAGGCAAGGGTGGCACGCTCACTCTAGAATAGCCTTATCCTGGGCTGTTACCTTAGGTACAGACTGGTTTCCGCCCATCTTCGCGCTTTCCTGGGCATGGACTGCTCAACAGCAGCGCAGTGTCGGCACGGTGGCTGCAGATGAGGGGAACGGTCCGAGTTCCCGACTTCAATCATGTGCATCATGAAGGCATCGTTTCCATATGGGGTTAGCGCAAGGTGGACCCACAACAACATTTCCGGTCACGCTATACGATCATAACACATTCTACTTATGTCTACATAGGCCTGTTCTCCTATACAATACATAGGAATAAATAGTAAGTAGATTGTACACTAATTAGTAGACGAGTGCACTCGTTTGCCGCCATGAATGCTACAGCCACCGACTCGCAGAGATAAATAGAGCGCAAGAGTCGTTATCGTTAGATACGTTCACTTCATATCCAGTACGAACCAGGATATGCGACATTAGGACGAGGATCTGCGACAAATCAGTACAGGAAATATCGCAGACGGCGGTATCCGACCCACTTGATACAAGTGAAACCTCCCTGAACTCGCCCATAGACTTTGGCCGCTCATTGAAGGCAGCTTGTGCCGGAAGAGCAGGCAGTGGTGGTGCATCCTCCACCTTGAAGCCTGGATAGCTCGAAGCATACGAGTACCGCTCCATATACGTGGTCTGTGAGTACACGGATGCGCTGTCGGTAGTCAACAGATTGGTTGCCATGCCTGGCGAGGCGAAGGAGCTCTTGGTCTTTGACTTCGCTTGCGAAGGGTACGGTATGAGCCCTCTTCTCGTGAAGCCGAATAGGAGAACATTGAGAAAACCGGAGAGTGAAAAGATGAAGGAAGAAAATCTGCGAGTACAAGATGAGCGACAAAGGTGGCACAACAGGAACTACATACATCGTAGCTCCCGGAGGTACCTGGTGCCCAGCAAACGCAGTCCACCGAACGACAGCGATGGGAAAGACAGTGATGGTGTAGATAGCCGGGTAGCTGCAGTATCACGTCAGACGGCGGCGCTCTGAACGAGTGTGTCAGGAAACGTACAAGAGCATCTGCATAGCCATCTGATTGATGCGCCGCCTGTTCACTCTATCCGGCTTGTATGCGCTGGGGACATGAGGGGCTCTATTGGCCCCAAGGAATGATCTGACATCGTATCCTGCGCGCCACCTTAGTACGCTTCAGAGCAGTACACCAGTAGTTTGACATACCTTTGACGGTCGCCGCAATGCATGCGTAGCATATCAGACTTACAAAGGCCGCCAGGTAGAGCCAGAGATATTCCAGGCCTATGCGCTCGCCGTCGAACTCGTCCCGTATCCAACACCCTGTTCGCTGTCGTTAGCTCTACGTGTGCGGAGCGCTCATCAAATCGAGCACATACAATATCCGGTGTCGCCATAATATTGGCCTGAGTGCACGCCAGCGGGGATGGCGACGAAGAGGATCGCGATCGTCCACGTCGTGCCAATTACGCACGGAGCAACAAAAGGCGGCAGCGAGACCTTCAGTACAATGTTGAGGAAGGTGTGTATGGCGATAGACTGCGCGGGTGGATAAGGATGGGCAATGCAGAGCAGCTGTCACCGGGTACTGACCATGGATCTGTCGAACGAGATCAGAGCCCTTGAGCTCTGATGAAAAGTCTTGACAAATAGTGGAACTTACGTGAGGGCTACGCCTGTGTATCGAAAACATCAGTGACGTGAGCGAGATGGTCATGAGCCTACGCACCGACGTCGCCTAGTTGCTTGAATACAGCTTGTGCATTGCACGACATGCCTTCAAGTACCCTCTTTATTTCGCATCAATACCTTGACAGAAGGACAACAGCGACTACGTACATGCTCCCGTACCCATTCCGCTGTCATCATGCCACCTGCAATGCATACTCCATCAGTGTTGAGGCCACCTGCCAATCTCTACCATCACCTACCCATCGCCTGCACGAACTCCGCCACCATCAAGTTGAGGAAATAGAAATGAGTGTGTCCAGAGAGTGACCATGTTTGCTGGAATATTGAGAACTGGGCGCGGGGATGTCTTGTCAACTCCCGCCTGCTCAGCGAGAACTTGAACACTCACACCGAGATAGACCAGAACCATCGCCACCGCCACCCCCGACATGAATGCCGCAATAACGACGAGTACGAGGCCCGCTACCTCGCCAGGAGAGAAATACGGATCCACAGCAGACATAACGAAGGCGAGACGAAGGAGCGGACTGGCATAAACGACGAGCCAAAGGGGAGGGCGCTCTTTATCAACGTCGACGCCGGGGCGCGCACTGGAGGCGACATCGCAGTCCGCCGTCGCCGGTACGCGCTGAAACGCCACGGGTCGGACGAGGAGGACAAATGTGGCCAAACTTGGTGCTTGACAGCGCTTGATGAGCGTGTGGTAGTCCGTCGGTGGTGGCGTCGAATCTGCGACCCGGATCGGCGTCGGACTACTTATCAGGCGCCCATGGTGCGAGGATGCGCGTGTAAGTATTGTGCAGTGGAGGCATCAGCATACGGAAGCATGCACCGGATTCGTGATATGAGGAAGGTCCGAGAGGACGAGAGGTACATATCGCAGGCGCCCGGCGCGGCGCTGCTGCAGGCACACTAAGTCGACCATAGAGCCGTCTCAAAGCGGCGCGATGAGCCATCGCGTCGGTCAACGGTCGTCCTGAGGCATCTCGGCTACTTGGTCATCCTTCGGTGCGTTGGTCAGTCAACGAATAGAGGTTAGGTACAAACCACGGCAATCCGAGTCCATTACAGCAGGGCGGGTGTAGCCACTAAGCCAAAGGCGCTGTTGTAGAGTCCAATCCGCTTGAAGGCGCCGCCATAAGTAGCAGACGAACATGCGTGAGCACCCAAAACCCCAAGACCTACAATTCACAAAGAGAGAGTACAAAGTACAGTAGATACGCACGTCAATTCTTGCCATCCCATTAATGGTAAGTTACTTCGTGACGCCGCGCTGCTGGCGAGACGTCTGGCCAGCGTTCCGCCTACTGCGACTCTTGAGGCCATTTCGAATCGATCTCGGCTTGCTTCATGCTAGGGTCTACAGCAGGAGTTTAGAGATCAAACTCAAACGTAGATGGAAGATGCGCCACTCACTGTCTCCCCAATAATGATCTGGATATGAGACCACTGTCACCTTGACTTGCATCGCTTCGCGGGAATCGAGGATATCTGCTGGGACGGCCGGCGTGGCCATATCCCCCTCATAGGCCATATCCTTGAAATGCACCGTCGTCGGCGAGCGCATGTCTGTCGTCAGGGATGTGGGGTGCATATGATACGAAGTCGAGCCCGATCGCGAGCCGCTGACTGTCGTCATCTTGTTCCCGGTGATGATAGACCTCCGGGTCCAGGCGTAAAGAAGGACATTGAAGAGCCCAGATAGCGAGAAGAGTGTGTCGGCGAAAGCCTGGTTCTCGATGTCAATTGAGTTCGCTCTGATAAGAGGCAAATACGAACTGTGGCCTCGAAGGGGATGTCGTAGCCTGAGAAGGCCATCCAGCGCACTACGGCAATGGGAAAGACGGTGACGAAGTAGATCACAGGATAGCTAGACGACAGTCAATTTCTCTCGAACGGAAGCCATGCAGAAGACAGGGAAAACTCACAAAAGCATCTGCATGGCGAGGTTCTTCGCTTTCCGCTGGCTTCCTCGGTCCATGGTACTCATGCTGAATCGATGGCCGTTCGCGATTTTCGCCATGCCAAGATCATGACCTTCGGACTAGGTGAGACACAAAAAAGGCCACAATGGAAGCATAGCCACCTCTTAGCACGACCGCCACGCAGGCGTAGCAGATAATGCTGATAAACGCTGCCGCCCACATGTACATGTATTCTAGCGGGATGCGCAGGTGGTCGAAGTCTTCCTGGATCCAACACCCTGTGGAAGTGTCGGTGGGAGATGATTACGAGCACGCGCACGGCGGGGGACTCACAGTAGCCAGTGTTGCCGTAATACCGGCCGTAGTTTAATCCTGCGGGTATCGCCACGACGAGAACGGAGAAGAACCAGATGAAGCCCATGATAGCGACAGCGAGGGTGTGTGGGGTGATGATCTTGAAGACGATGGCAGAGAATGTATGAATTGCGATGGCCTGTGGCGCGTCAGTTTGCTGCGGTGTAATGCAGGTAGAACAACGCACGATCGACCTGTCAAGAGATGGTGTTTGAGTCAAGCAATTCGTAGGCGGCATGTCGTTCGACTTACGTGAGCGCAACAGCTGGACGCGATGGGTTAGTGCGATGCGGTGCACACAGGAGTACAACTTACAAACATCCCCAAGCTGCTTGAACGCGCCCTGCATCGTACAAAGACCGCCTTCGTCAACGCTCTGCACATCTCTATGTCAGGAATACGTTTGCATGGACGAAGAATCTTGTCCTCACCCGCTTTACAATCCATTCAACCGTCATAACCCCCCCTGGCGGCAACGGATCAGTTTACAGCTGCAGTTGAGATGGCGGTACACGCACCCAGAGCCTGTATGAGCTCCGCGAACATCAAGTTGACGAAGTAGTAGTGGATGAGGGTGGAAATTGACCATTGTCGACGAATACCCAGGTACTGCGGCGTCGCGTGAGTGGGAGAGAATCGCCCGCGAGGAGAAGTGGCACTCACAAGAACGTACAACAGTAGGAAGGCAACGGCCGTGACGGACACAAACGCCCCGGCTGTTATGAAGACGAGTCCTACGACCTCATCCGAGGAGAAGGAGGACATGACGGAGGGAGGGTGGGGGGCGAAAGGCGGAGAGGAGCGAGAGCACTGGGCTGTCGTGATACTTGTACAGTGCTAAGCGCCCAGGGGTTATCGGTGGAGTCGGGCCTCCACACGCTGAGGTACTCATGGTCCCATGCTATATGAAGACAGATAAGAAGCGGCTGACTCCTATAGGCAAGTGCAAGATCTGGCCGAAGTTGGCACCGATGGCCGAGGCGAGAGCATAGCGACGCTCCTCGACGGCACATGGAAGCTCCGTTTCAACAGGCGCGCCGCGCGACCTATAACGTTCACCGTTTTGGGAACAATCGACGGAAGGAATTTGGGGGAATAAAAGTAAAGGTCGACTGGGCAATTCGACTTGGCAAGTCCTCTCAGTCTGTGACGATGCCAACGTTGAAAGCCATCCAACTGGTGCAAAATAATGGTAAGCCGGGTCAGCAGATAGAGTAAGCGGGTGTAGTGAAGGAATCCGCCACCTCGCTCTCCAGTAGCTTTCCAGTCTAAGGGCTTTCCACGGTTCGAGTTGAGCTGGTACAAATCTCAACAGCGACAATCGGCCGTCTGGCGGAGACACAAGGTTTGTTGGTCACCTGAAGGGACGCCCAGGCCCTTCAGCAATACCAAGGCACTCGGGAGCAACAGCAATCGGCGAGGCCTGCCGACGCCGAGGAACGTGGAGGAGGAGGCACGGACGGGGAAACAACGAACGCAGCTAGCACGGGCCGGGGCTCCGTATCTTATCGCTCCACGTGCGAGGTCAGGCGCGTCGCCACGGGCAGTCCGCGCTCCTGTCTTCGAACACCGACTGCATTATTGACCATGGTCCGCTCCTGCATCCCTCTCCCGTGTACAATCGCTCATGGCGTCTCCAGGATTCCTTTATGAACATCGCGAAGCAGGGCATGCAGGCCTACGAGCGCTCGCAGTGTGCGTTGCTACTTCCACGTCATGCAGATCGCGCTGATCAGCGTCACTTGCAGCCGATGTGAGCAAGACTGGCGGGCAGGAGCTCAACCGCCCCGCCTCGGAGAACAGGTCCCATAGCAGTGCTACCAATTGTGCGTGCTGCGTTGCATATGGAAGGCGTGCTGATGACCTTCGCAGTCGATGACGACGATGTCGTCCGGAAGGCCAGCTCGGGGGGTTCGGGCGACAGCTCTCTCTTTACCACGGCTCTGAGCTTCATCAGCAACAACAAGGTCCGTTGCTTCCCTTACCACAAGATACCTGCGCTGAACTGGTAACATAGAGCAAACACGAGGAACCCATCGATGAGGAGGACGTCACCAAGACCCACAAGAAGGTGTACGACGATGATGATGCCAGCAATGTGAACGCAAAGTCTCTGGGTAGCGCGGCTGCTCTACAGGTGCGTCCACTGTGTCTATCACGTCCAGGTTTATTCATCATCATGCAGGTCTTCAAGCAGTTCATTGCCGGCGACAAGAGCTCGAGCGCCAGCTCCTCTAGCTCCGGCAAGAGCTCCCAGTCCGATCTCATTGCGGCCGCCATGAGCGAAGCCTCCAAGCTGTTTGACAAGAAGGGTGCTTCAGCTTCCGGTGACAAGCAGGACGCGGTCAACGGCGCTGCCATGACCGTCATGAAGCTCCTCGTCCAGAGCAAGCTCAGCGGAGGTGGCAGCTCTTCCACTGTTGGAGGCGGCAACTCCGGAGGTCTGAGCGAACTGATGAGCATGGTACGTGCATCTCCACCTTGTAGGAACTATGCTCAGCTACTCTCCAGGCGGCCAAGTTCGCAAAGTAAGCACGCACGACGGACATTGCGCGCGGAATTCGAAGTAGTCATGATCACGAATGTAACAATTGAATGGAATGTACACCGATATCGAGACTGAAACCACACTTAGCCTTGCGAGTGTTGTCGAGAGTTGTCAGGCCGTTGTCTTGTCCAGATCTGCAGGAAGAAAACCCAACATCATCATTGTTGATCAGTCGTAACGAGTAGCTTGTGATTGGGTGCGGCCTCTGATGGTGCATGCTAGGTCAAGAGCGTGTGGCGACAGACCGCCAATTTGTTGACAATATGGGCACGAGTATTCCACCAACTACGACGGAGATGCTCGAGTTCGGCGAAGGTCTAGCCTAGCAGTTGGCCCGAATAGGCTGTAATGATGCGAAAGTCAACTTCGGGCAAAGTCAGATACGTACGGACAATGTAAGAACAGTTGCAGTGCGACGCGTTGAGGGTCTACGTCGGAGGACGTCGCATACCATAGATCTCCGCAAGGACATTGGACGCGGTCCAGACTGAGTCTCGACCATAATTGATTGATTGCAAGGAAAGAAATCTACTCCTCCGAGTCCTCCTCCAAGTTCTTCTGCACCTATAGAGAGCGTCAGCAGCATGCAGAGACAATAAATATTCGTGCACACCTCAGGGTTGAAGAAAAGAGAGTTCTTGCCCCAGGGGTAGGGCTTGCGGCGCATGTTGAGGTACTCATACTCGGGGGGCTGGGGGAGGGTACCGTCGTTCTCGTGGCGGAGGTGCTCGAGATGCTCCAAGTGAGCAGTCTCCTTCTGGTAGACGTACGCGCCGCATACGATCACTGCCGAGCGGTTATGGGAAGAAATTGTTGTTTTCTTGTTTCACTCACTGGCAGGAATGCAGACGTAGAAGCTGTGGGGTGGATCAGGATCTCGCTTTCTGACGAAAGAGCAGTGTACGTACCTGACCTTGCGCCACAGGTCAGTCGTCTCTGTAGAACGCGTGAGCAGGGTCGAGCGATGAAAGAATTATGTTTGCATACCAGCGGCGTGCTTCTCGACAGCCTTCTGCCTGGCGACAAAAGCCTCGGCAGCTTCGGGGTTGGGGGTGAGGAAGCCACGGCGGCCGGTGGGGCGCGCCGCGCGGATGGAGGTGCGAGCGACGTTGCGCGCGAGGAGCGACATGGGTGCGGTGTACAGAGTGAAAGCTCGGGAACGTGCGGAAAACCCAGAATGGGTTCGGCGTTGGCCGAGACCGCGCGTGGTTGCACCGCCACAGCGTTACGCGTCCTTCAGTCGCGCTTTGGGTCGTTGTGTGTCTTGTACTTGCACGAAATGGTGGCCCGCCCCCAGTCCTCCGCGGCCGGCACGCTCGCGCTGCTCAACGAGCCGGACCCAGTATTCAAAGAACATGCCCTCAAGGTCCTCAACACGCTCGTCCCGCAGTTCTGGGCAGAAATATCAGAACAGATCGCGACAATGTGCGTGCTGACGCGTCTGCTCACCCGCACTCCCCCCTCACGCGGATTGTAGAGAGTCGCTGTACGAAGGCGAGGAGATCTCTGCTAATGCGAAGAACGTAGCTGCCCTGGTGGCGAGCAAGGTCTACTACTTCCTCGGAGAGTACGAGGAGGCGCTCTTCTTCGCTCTTGGCGCAGGCAGCGCGTTCGAGACAGAGACCACCGTCCCTGGCTCTGAGGAATACGTGGAGACTGTCGTCTGTAAGTCATCCGCCCGTGCACACCTTGCTGCCGTGTCTTACACGCCCACAGCGAAGGCGATTGACCAGTACATCTCTATGAGGTCAGAGGATACGGGCAGCAAGATCGACCCGCGATTACAGAACATCATAGAGGGCATCTTCTCGCGCTGCATCCGCGATGGCGAGTATAAGCAGGTGCGCTGGTGTCATTGCGCACGCGACTGTGTTCTAACATCTCTCCCAGGCCATCGGCATAGCGTTGGAGGCCCGCCGTCTAGACATCGTCTCCCAGATTTACGATCAAACCAGCGACCCATCCTGCTTTCATACGCCATGGAGGCCGTAGTTGACACAGCATTCTCGCTGTCATACCGTGACGAAGTCCTCAACTTCCTCTTCCCTCTCTTCCCGCGGCCCACCTCCGGCGAGGCGTCTCCCTATGCACACGCGTTGACGCGTCTTCTCATCACGCTCAGCAACTCGTCCTTGACCGTCTACTTCCTCACCTCCCTGGTTCCGAATGAGAAGCTCCTGGCGTATCAGTTCGCCTTTGACTTGGTTGAAAGCGGAGCGCAGGACTTCCTGCTTGCCATCCGGAGAGATCTACCTGAAGGTGACGAGGTATGTAGCGGAGGACCTAGATCAACAGTATCACTGACCCTCACCAGAGCACGAAGGACATCTACGACAAGCTTCGTATGATTTTGACTGGGGAGGAGTCTGTCAAGCTGTACTTGGAGTTCTTGAAAAAGAACAACAAGGTCGATCTCCTCATCCTGAAGAACACGAAGGTATAGTACTCCCATTGTTTTCCCGGCGATGTCTAAATAGCATATAGGACGTCTTGGAAGCGCGCTCGTCCGTCTACCACACTGCCCTCACGTTCCAGAATGCTTTCATGCATTCCGGTACGACTTCCGACATATTCTTGCGCGAGAACCTGGAGTGGCTAGGCGTCGCGACGAACTGGGCGAAGTTCACCGCAACTGCTGCTCTCGGTGTCATCCACAAAGGCTACTTCGAGCAGGGCATGACCATCCTCGGTCCCTACCTACCCCAGGAGAGCGGCGAAAGCGCATTCAAGGGCGGCCTACTCCGAGGGCGGCTCCCTATATGCTCTGGGTCTAATCAGCGCTGGCTGCGGTTCCGGTGTCGTGGGTTACTTGCGCGACGCCCTCAAGGCTGCGCAGGGCGAGGTTGTCCAGCACGGTGCTGCGCTGGGTCTCGGTGTCGCCGCCATGGGATCTAACAGCATGGATGCCTTCGAGGACCTGAAGAACCTCCTGTTCATGGATTCTGCAGTCGCCGGCGAGGCAGCAGGTTTCGCTATGGGTCTTGTCATGCTCGGTACCGCGGCGGAGGATCCCGTGAATGAGATGCTCGTCTACGCTCGCGAAACCCAACACGAGAAGATCATCCGGGCGCTCGCCATCGGTGTCGGCTTCATCTTCTACGGCCAGCAGGAGAAGGCGGATGAGACGGTCAAGATGCTCCTCAAGGACAAGGTAAACTCCCTCGCCTGGTTTCACGTGATAACATGTCTCAAGTGATTTTTCAGGACCCTCTCCTTCGTTATGGTGGTGTCTACACCCTGGCACTTGCGTACGCAGGCACATCGAATAACAACGCCGTCCGCCAATTGCTCCATATCGCTGTCTCCGACACGTCAGATGACGTCCGAAGAGCAGCAGTAACCTCCCTGGCTTTCTTGCTC
The DNA here is from genome assembly GCA_007026445.1 of Schizophyllum amplum. NCBI lineage: Eukaryota > Fungi > Basidiomycota > Agaricomycetes > Agaricales > Schizophyllaceae > Schizophyllum > Schizophyllum amplum. The sequence continues at coordinate 383,880 of VDMD01000023.1, read as the reverse complement.
TTCAAGAACCCGGGCCAGGTTCCGCGCATTGTGCAGTTGTTGAGCGAGAGCTACAACCCGCACGTCCGCTGTGGTGCTACTCTTGCACTTGGCCTTGCTTGTGCCGGTACTGGACTTCAGGTATGTGCGATCTATAGAATGGCCCTCTACTGCGCTGATAGCGATATCAGGACGCGGTCGAGATCCTCGAGCCCATGACGAAGGACGGCGTGGACTTTGTTCGCCAGGGTGCCTTCATTGCTCTGGGCATGGTTCTTGTACAGCAGTCCGAGGCTTCTTCGCCGTCAATGGCATCGACCCGCGCACTCTACACCAAGGTCGTGTCCGACAAGCACGAGGACCCGATGGCACGCTTCGGTGCTGCCATTGGACAGGGCTTCATCGATGCTGGAGGCCGCAACGTCACCATCAGCCTGCAGAGTCGCGCGGGTGGCCGGAATACCAGCGCTATCGTTGGCATGACTCTGTTCTGTCAATTCTGGTACTGGTATCCTCTAGCGCATTGCGCATGCTTGGCCTTCGAGCCGACTGGCATCATCGGTCTCAACAGTGACCTAAAGGTGTGCACATATTGACTTGTTGCGGAGGCATACATGCTGAATTATCGAAGGTGCCTAAATTCGACTTTGTTTCCGATGCTCGCCCCAGTTTGTTCGCATACCCTCCGTCGACGAAGCCGCCCAAGAAGGAGACTGTCACCAAGGTTGCTACCGCGGTGCTATCGACGACGGCGAAGGCGAAGGCTAGGGAAAAGAAGAAGGCTGCTGAGGGCGACGCTATGGACACGGTCAGTCTAGGAGGCATGTGCTGTGATCTACGCGATGCTGACGATCGACTCAGGACGACAAGAAGGAGGGTGACGGCGACGTAGAGATGAAGCCGGAGGAGGTCAAGGAGGACGAGAACAAAGCGTCCTCGTCCGCACCGACACCGAAGCGCAAGGAGCCATCCTCCGAAACGTTGCCCAACTTCTGCCGTGTGACCCCCGCACAGTTGGCGTACCTCAAGTTCCCACCAGAGGGCCGCTACCAACCCGTCCGCCCCGTCTCCATTAAGCCACCCCCACCCCCCGCGCCGAAGAGCGCACGAAGCAAAACGCAGGCAGCGGCGATGGGTCTGACGGCGGACGGCTACATCGGCGGTGGCGGCATCTTGATCATGGACGACCGCAGACCGTCAGAGTCCGCCGAGCTCGTCGAGTTTGAGGCGGTGAACTTGGCGGGGCCGCCAACGGAAGCTGCGCCTACGGCGCCGGCACCCGCGCAGCCCGCGGCTAGGCATATGCGCTGGACGATGGGCCTGAGGCGGAGCCGCCGCAGCCTTTCGAGGTAAGCTTTGCTGGTTGGTGTTGGTGGCCTGTGCTACGATCTGTTTCCAGTACCCTTCGACAACGACACCTAGTGGCAATATTATCTGGACTTGTACTGCAGTCTTAATTAATTCAATGTGTTTCTTTCGCGTCAGGGTCGACATGGCAGTCAGTTTCGTTGTGCATCGCGAAGCAAGTGCGTGTGATTGCGTCATCGACGGTCTTGCTCAGTCGGGATGTGCGATCCCACTCTTGTCTTTAGGACGCTATCATGGCAGCTTCAGAAGGGCGCGTACGCGTCGCCATTCTCGACGATTATCAGAACGTTGCGTTGACTTTGGCAGACTGGTCCTCTGTCGAGAGCAGGGCAGCCATCGACGTGTATAACGACACGATCCACGATGAAGATGCGTTGGTGGAGAGGCTGGCGAAGTACGAGATCATTTGTGCGATGCGAGAGCGCACCAAATTCAACAGGGCCTTGCTGGATAGATTGCCGAATTTGAAGTACGCTCCCGCCAGCCTGGCGCCCTTCTAGTATCGTGGTCCGATTTCTGAAATGCCTGCAGATACATTGCCACGACAGGGATGAAGAACCGCGGGATCGACATCGGGTATGCGACGGAGAAGGGCATCGTTGTGTCTGGCACGACCGGCGGGGGTAGCTCTACGGTGGAACATATTTGGGCTCTGATCCTCGCTGCTGCGAGAGAGATTCCGAGAGAGCATGATAGCATCCGGCGCGCAAACCCGCAGTGGCAGACCGTGGTCCCTTTCGGGCTGCAGGGGAAGACGCTCGGCCTGGTTGGCCTGGGAAGGTTGGGGTCCAAAGTCGCCGAGGTTAGTGCTGGGCTGCTGCTTTAGCCGCTTTGCATGCTCATTCAATGCGGTAGATCGCCAAGGTCTTCGACATGCACGTCGTCGCCTGGTCTCCTCATCTCACGGAGGCGCGCGCCGCAGAGCACGGCGTGCAACTTGCGAAAAGCAAGCATGACCTCTTCAAGGCTAGCGATATCGTGTCAGTCCAGATGGTGCTCTCCGAGGAGACGCGCGGGATGATCACCGGCGAGGATCTGCGGATGATGCAACCCACTGCGATTTTCGTCAACACGTCTCGGGGTCCGCTGGTCGATGAGACCGCCCTTGTGGATGTGCTGTCGAAGGGCAAGATACGATGCGCGGCGTTGGATGTGTATGATGTGGAACCGCTGCCGCTAGATCATCCTCTAAGGCGGTTGGACAACGTTGTTTTGAGCCCTCACAACGGGTATGTGAATGACACGAGCTATGAGGTGCGCGTCTTTCTTCCGTATGAGGATCGCTAGCTGATTAAGTGACAGGCTTGGTACAAAGAGACGGTAGAAAACATCGTGGCTTATCTAGATGGGAAGCCTCAGCGCATTTTGAGTTGAGAGGAGAGCTTCTGTATAAAATCAACTTTGAGACGGAACTGTAAGATGCCATTTCAAGTATGACGAACTATCGTCGTCCGTTGTTCGGCTTGCTTTGTTACACAAAGGACAAGGCTGAAAGGAGCCGTCGGACCCGTGCATTGTTGAAGTGAGTCACAATGTGACCAACGATCACGTGTAGAACGTGACGGGAAAAGCCGTGTCAAAACTCTGCGCATCCTTGTCTTTCTGTTCTCACTTTGTGCGAGTTGGAAAAGCGTTGCCACAGAAGTTCAAACATGGATCCTTCAGAATCTCGCACCATGAAGGCCCGGAGGGATGGTAAGCCTCTCATCTACCGCGATCTGTCGCGCACGCGTGTCGACTGACGCGTCTTTTTCCAGCCTACAAGCCCAAAGGCGCCCTCAAGGCCGACGATCTCAGGCGTCGTCGCGAAGAGCAGCAGGTCGAGATTCGCAGACAAAAGCGCGAGGAGAACATCTCCAAGCGTCGCAACTTCCTGCCATCCACTGGCGCCGATTCCGACGATGAGGGCGGAGCGGGCCTCAACTGGGACACACCCGTACGTGTACTCGCGCGATGGCAGTACGATGTTCGCTGATGGTCCCCCTAGCTCGCGGATGACATGATTCAGGGTGTCTTCTCCGACGATGGCGAGCGTCAGCTCGAGGCTACGACCAAGTTCCGCAAGCTGCTCTCGAAGGAGAAGAACCCACCTATCGAACGCGTCATCGAGTGCGGGGTCGTCGCACGTTTCGTCGAATTCCTCAAGACGGGCCACTCCATGCTCCAGGTACTTGATCTGGCATCGCTGATTCGCACCACTCTTGCTAACCACAATTCTCTGGAAAGTTCGAGGCTGCATGGGCCCTCACTAACATCGCTTCCGGCACCGCCGAACATACCCAAGTCGTGATCAACGCGCAGGCCGTTCCCGAGTTCATCAACCTCCTCTCATCTCCGGTGCTCGATGTGCGGGAGCAGGCTGTTTGGGCGCTAGGCAACATCGCTGGTGACAGCCCGCAATGCCGCGACTACGTTCTTGAGCAGGGAGCTCTGCGCCCTCTGCTCACTCTCCTCAGTGAGAACCACAAGCTCAGCATGTTGCGCAACGCTACTGGACACTGAGCAACTTCTGCCGTGGCAAGTCGCCGCAGCCGAACTGGGACTTGGTATGCTTGATGACATGTCAGTTTGTATAGCATGGTCCTGATGTTTGATTGTCCAGATTTCGCCTGCTCTCACTGTGTTGACGAAGCTTATCTATTCCCTCGACGACGAGATCCTCATCGACGCGTGCTGGGCCATCTCCTACCTTTCCGATGGCTCGAACGACAAGATCCAGGCCGTCATCGAGTCAGGTGTCTGCCGACGGCTCGTCGACCTTCTCATGCACAGCTCGACGTCCGTGCAGACTCCTGCCCTCCGCTCCGTTGGCAACATCGTGACTGGTGACGACCTTCAGACCCAGGTCGTCATCGCATCCGGTGCTCTTCCGGCCCTCCTTGCCCTCCTGTCCTCAACCAAGGACGGTATCCGGAAAGAGGCGTGCTGGACCATCTCGAACATCACTGCGGCTCCCCTCCCCAGATCCAGGCTGTCATCGACGCCAACATCATCCCTCCTCTCATCAACATACTCTCCAACGCTGATTTCAAGACGCGGAAGGAGGCGTGCTGGGCGATCTCCAACGCTACATCTGGTGGTCTCCAGGAGCCGTCGCAGATCCGCTATCTTGTCCAGCAAGGCTGCATCAAGCCCTTGTGCGACCTGCTCACGATGATGGACAACAAGATCATCCAGGTTGCGCTGGACGGCTTGGATAACATCCTCAAGGTCGGTGAGATGGACAGGGTCGCTGGTGGCCCTGGCGCGGTCAACCAGTATGCGCTATACGTCGAGGAAGCCGGTGGCATGGTTACCATCCACAACCTCCAGCAGCACGACAATCTCGACATCTACAAGAAGGCGTTCAACATCATGGACAAGTACTTCCCCGACGAGGAGGATGTGGACGCCAACATCGCGGCGCCGAATGTCGAGCCTCGGCGCGTTTGCGGTACGTACACCGACTTGTTGGTTCTGGCACCTGCTCATTGCTTCGTAGTTCCACTCGGACGTCAGTGCGCCCCAGGGTGGCTTCAGCTTCGGCAGTTAGATGCGGATCGACGACCTGGACGCATGGGTGTAGTTCGATTATCGCTAATTGGCTGTACTATTCACCGTCTCTATATTGTTCCATTCCCTGACGTCTTCTGTACACTCACATCTCCATTTTCTTTCCCTCTCATATAGTACAACCATTGTATGTTTACGCCCGAAGCTACGAGTTTTGTGTGCTCGGTGTTCGGTAACACAGGCAGCCTTTCTTCGCAGTGCAATCGTGCCGAAGATATCCTGTTAGATCAAGCAAAAGTGATGGACGCAGTCGTCCCTGAGAACTCGACTAGATATGCCCCTCCATCCTCCGTGACATCCCCCGTCGGTGCCAAACTGCCCACACCACCGACAGACGCGGTCTGCGTCACCCCAACTCTAGCTTTCGGAGCCGAGGCACCGTTCCCGACGGCGTCGACGAGGGTCAACGTGACAGAGAGGGCCGACGGGTCGAAGCTGACGGACGCGAAGGAGCCCGCATCCGCGGTGAAGACAGCTCCCAGCGGGGCGACATACACCCTACGCCGCGAGCTATCGAGCACGTCCACCTCAATTGTACTTCCGCGCGAGGTCACAACTCCACCGTAAGCCTGCCAACCGAACGCGGGGTGCTCCAGGATGTAAGTGCCCATGCCCATGGCGTGCCCAGAGAACGACTGGCCGTAGTCGCCGGTGTATCCGTCCCACTTGAGCGTGTCCGCGAAGGAGTGGAAGGACGCAGCAGGGAAACCTGCCTCGTTGATGCTCGATAGCGCGCCGGACTAGATATGTTGCGTAAGCCAGGGCAAAAACAGGAGGAGAGCATATATCTTACCAGACCGCCGAAGCCAGTGCGCAGAAGCCAGTAGTCGCTAGGGTCTGACTCGTACGCAGACATGAGAGGCAGTGCATTCAACGAGCTGCCGTAGTGATGAATCTGGCGCTCGACACGCTGCAGCTTTCCTCCATAGATGTTGTCCCTGTGCCACATATTCAACCCAAGGATGCATGGGCCAGAGTGCTTAAGCTCACCAGTAGCGCCGCGCGTTCCCATTGTAGCCCCAGTGCGGGACGGACGGCTGGTAGCCGAGGATGGAGTTGATGGTGTTAGTGGTCGTGGTGCTGTCGTTGAAGTATTACTCCATGCGTAGACACCTTCCTGGCCAGTCGAGTCCCATGCCATCTCCGATCCGAATCTATCAAGACAGAGATGAGGGACCAGGGGTCGCTAGGCCAGGATGAATATGGCTACGCACGGGTACCGCTCGCCCGCCCAGATACTGTGGCGGTCAGCCATCGCGCTTTCGACGGCGGTCGCATTTGCGTGGCCCTCGCGCTGTAGGTCTTGCAGAATGTAGAGATACACGGTCTCGCCCATCAGTCCACATCTGCTACCATGTCAATGTTGCGCTCGAAATGGCCGAGCCAGCTTACCCGCGTATGCGATACCAGCAGACATGCGGATAATTGTCGATGCTGCTTGTGAGAGGTACCTGACTTCAGGTTAGAATTTTTGTTTCGCTCAATGCGGCGCGGTACGTACCAGTCCGCTGACTGCACAGTAACTAAGTCGGGATAATTCCTCGCGACCCTGTACAGTGCCCAGTACAAGCCCGCCACATGCACGTAGTCATATGCGCGCTGAACATTATACGAATCGGCTGTTGGAAACGTTAGCGTCATTATCGATGACATACAGAGACCCGCTTGCCTTTGTTCCACGACCACCATACACCCCAGTCAACGGAGCTTGGATAGCTGTAGTCGACGGCCCCCGGCTCGTAGAAGAAGATGGACTGAGTGCGCCCGTCAGCTGGGCTCCGCATCGAGGCGTGGCACACTGACCTTCTTGACCGTGAAGTCTTCATTCTGTATGAGGCCCCATACGGTCTCGTCAACGAACTGTGGATGTAATGAGCTATATGATATCGTCAGATCGTCTACGTGCACTCACCTGCTCCAGCTTCGCGACCTCGTCCGCATTTGGCTGCATGAATGCTTCATGGCCGCTGCGAGATAGACCGTGCCACCTTCATCAGATAGTCCTATGAAGTTCAGTCAGTACGTAATGAGTGCCACAAACGCTGGCGAGAAGGCTGACCAGAAATCCACACCCGTGGGTCGTTTAGCACGACGTCGCCACCTCATAGTCGTAAGTGATCACAGACGGTGCACGGCCGAAAGGATCAGATTTTCCGTGTACCACGCCTCCGTTGTAAGCTGTGAGGGAACCGCATATATGCTAAGCACCATTACCAAGGTGAGCTTACGGCACTCACAAATTCGCTCATGTCGGCCACTGTATCCACAGCACTTTTCGTAGATAGTACGACACCGTCGCCAGCGTCCCGTCCTCGAATGTGATCTCCAACCGTGCACGGCCCCAGCCCGACACCGTCAGATCGTAGCCAACATAGCTATCATCTGTCGCGTCGTCGTTCGCCTCCCAGCTCAGCGCGCCTGCGGGCTCGACGCTAATACCCGCCACCGGCGACGCGTACCGCACAAAGAGCTTTGCCGTCGCGTCCGCGGAGATCACATAGCCCGGGATACCCTCGAGGACGGGGTGGTCCCCGGCGGCGAGCGCGTCATTGATGGTGCGGATGCTGTCGGCGGTGACGAAGCGGAGGCCATAGGTGCGCGACTCGCCCGGCTGCAGAGTGACAGAAGTGGGCGCGTTCCAAGGATCGACGTTCGCCCACTCATTTTCGGCATAAGCGAGGGTGTGGAACTGCCACTCGTAGAGACCTGCGAGAGCGACCGCGTGAGATACGGAGGGACAGTAGGGTATATATGGATGTTTACCTTCGAAGGTCTGCGACTGGTAGTAGGGCCAAGAAGAGGTGTCTCGGGGAGGAAGCGCCAGCCTTCAAGTGGCGAGCTGACGACAGGGATGACGACCAGGGGCGCGTCCGTCCCCGACAGCGGCGTCACTTGCACATATCCAGCGTCAGCACCTAATTGATGGGCTTAGTTGCTAGGACTTCCCGCGTTGAAGAGTCTTTTCGTACCGATATACGGGTCGAAGAACGAGCAAACAGTGTTCGCCTCTGCTGCGGGACGATCTGTCACAATCTGCGCATGCAGGGTAAGTCAAGTATGCAGTCAGGATTATACATGCCTTACATTGTTGAACTCCAGCGGGGCGCCCTATCGACATTCTCAATTATGAAGACCTGGAATGACGTTCTTTCGAAGACTTACTAACGCCCCAATCTCAACCGCAGAGTCCTGGCTGTTGACGACGTCGAAAAGCAGCTTGATGCCATCTCCATCCTGCACCCAGCGACGCGTGATATTCAGAATCGGGTCGCCCCCAAGCGTCGGGCTCAAATTCGCCGCCGCCAGCGTATCCGCGTCGCCTGGAATCACCGCAACTGGCGCGCGCGCCGCCGCCGAGTCGCCCTCCGTCCACGCGCTCGCGCCTTCCAGTCGCGCGCGGAACGTGATGTCGCCGAGGTGGTACTGCCCGTTGCTCGAGCGGTTCGCCATGACATCGCCGGGCACGTAGTCGAACCCGGCGCTGTTGACGAGGGAGTAGAGGGTCTGCGAGTCCCGGACGAGCGACACCGTGAACGCGGGCGTTGTGAAGTCAAGCGTGCCGTTTCCGAGGCCGAGCTGCGCGTGCGCGACGCCGGCGGCGCCGAGCAGCGAGAGGAGGTTCCGCCGCATAGTGTCCCAGAAACTGAAGCAGACCAGATGGATAGCGGGCAGCCCGTCGATCCAGGCAGCTGCTATATATGCAGGCATCGAGCCGTAGGCCTCGTCGGTCCGTCCCCGGAGAGTTGAGTGGGCTGCACCTCGTGATAGGGCGATAGAAGGCGTGCACCATGCGCCGCGCACAGTGTCTGCGCCCTATGAAGTGGTCAAGCACCTGGTCGCGTCGCCCGCCGGACCGCAGATATAATGATGGTGGGAGGAAGTGTAGAACTCCAGGAACGAGGATCTATGCGATAGTACGGGGAGCTTGAAGGTTGTCCTAAGATGTCGTTTTGTGAGGGTCCAAGGGTGCAAGGTCGTCTGTTTCAGAGACTGCATATTCTGCCCAGATATCACAGCACCGTGATGCAAGATCCAGAGAGAGATACGCGTTCTGAGGCGTTCGGAAGTTCTTCAAGTTCTTCAACTTCAAGGTTCAAGTGGTGGACGCCACAAATGCCGGCGTGATCACGCTTGGCCGTTCGCGTCTCTTCCCTTCCTTCATGACCGATGGCTTCACAAATCTTCCCCTTGGTAGCTCCTTCCCAAAGCCCGCGTCCCCTTCCATTAAAGCGGCACGCAGAGCTCATCGATCGCTGCATTGGATCACGGATATGGGTCGTCATGAAGAACGAGCATGAGTTCACCGGGACGCTCCTGGGCTTCGACGACTTCGTCAGTGCGTATCTCTATCCTCGGGCGTGTTTTATGCGACAACGAGAATATATCTGACTACAATCTCTTTGAAAGACATGGTGCTGGAGGACGTGACGGAATAGTGCGTGCTCCCTTCTCGCCGCCGGTTGTGTCTTGAGCTGATGCGCCGCTCACAGCGAGCTCACCGATACCGGTCGGAAAAAGACCCACTGGCGCAGACGCTATTGAACGGGAACAACATCTGTATTGTGCGTACTTGATGCGTCTGCACTGCTGCCTCCGACTCATGAGTACTGCTGCAGTTGATACCGGGAAGCGCTGGTCCGGAGGACTAATCGCACCGACCTCTTGTATTTGTACCCTATCAGGGAACACCCCCCTCCACGTTCTCCTGTAGAGATTCATTTGCCTTGAGGGTTATAAGCATGGCAATGCTCAGGGGAGGCTGTTGTCAGCCTCAGCATAATACTTCGGTGCGATCTGAGAAATCGCGACCTGGCTGAACATCGAATCTGGAGGTACGACAGGAACATGAAATACGCTACTGAGTAGAGGGGCATGTATGAGCGCAATGCAGCTTGGTGCAATCTATGCATCACATGATCGAGCCTCGAGGAGGCCATCCCCACACAAAGCCTGCCTTATTCGGACATCTCATCCGATCGAGCGAGCGACCGCCATGCCCTCCGCCGAGTTCGAAGCCGCTGCTGCCTACCTTCTAATGCGCCTCCCTAGCAAAAGTATCATCTTCTGTGAAGCTTGAGGTTCGCTCCCTACAACACGCGCGCTCATATACTCAACTGACGCGCGCCATCCCCACAGCTCTATGGCTTGTTCAAATGCGCCACCGTCGGCGCCGCCCCAACCACATCCCGCCCCTCCATATTTGACATGACGGGGCGCGCAAAATGGGATGCATGGGCAGAGTGGGGGAAGAAATACGCGGACAAGGGCGCTGCGGAGGAGCGGTATCGAGCGTTGGCGAGGGAGCTCGGATGGGATGGGACGGTTGGCATACCTCAGGAGCCGCCGAAGAAGAGCGAGAAGGCGAGGGGAAAGGAGCCAAGGAAGGAGGGAGATGAGGGCGATATCTGGGACGACAGTGACGATGAGGGTGGCAAGAAGGGAGAGGCAGGGTTGGGCGTGGGTGTCAGCAGACTGGTCCCGGAAGAGGAGGTGGCGGAAGACGGTCTGCATGGGTACGCAGTGGCGAACGATGCGGCGCGGATAGCCGCGTATCTAGATGCGCACCCGGAAAAGGGAGTGGATGACAAGGATGAATACGTGCGTGTTGGGCACGGAAGGTGGGAATGGGTGCTAATTGAGACACAGGGCTTTACCCCGCTGCATCTAGCCACGGACCGCGGGAACGTAGACGCAGTGAAGGTGCTATTGGCGAGAGGGGCGGATGTGGGATGCAAGGTGCGTACGTATGGCGTCTGCCTGTGCACTGTCTGAAGGAAGAATGATGCAGGACGCCGATGGACTGACCGCGGCCGAACTTGCAGAGGAGGCAGGCCATGAAGACATCAAGGCGCTCTTCAAGTCGACCTGAGAGGGAGTGGTGGCATTACGCGTCTGTATATTAGTGTATATAGGCCCTCCAAACAGACAGCGCAGCAGCAGCAGCAGCAATAGCCTACTGCGCCTGTGGTAAAGGTGTCGGATCGGAGGACGAGAGCTGTTCCGCGTTCTTCTCCCCTGCCTTTGGGATCTCCGCGACCTCTGGCTTCTCCTGCGCGAGGCGCTGGCGCAGGGTGGCCAGCAGAACCGTTTTGTCGGCATCCGTCGTCTGCGTGGTCGCCTGAGATGCGGCGTCTTGCTCCGCCTGCTTCGTCGCGTGCCGCCGCGTCCACTCCTCCCGCTCCTTCTCCACCAGCTGCCGCCGCTCCTGCTTCTGCGCATGCGACGCTGGGTGCCAGTGCGAGTTTGGCGGGATAATGTTGCCCTGCAATCGTCGCCAAAGGTCAGCTTCCCTCCTTGCACCGCACGTACACCAACACGCACCACCTCCAGCAGCTTCACCGCACTCTTCGTCGGCTGCGCGCCCACGGACAGCCAGTACCGGATGCGGTCGACAGCCCACTCGACGGGCTTGCGGCCCTGGTCGTTGAGATGCGGGTCGTAGATGCCCAGGAGCTCAGTGGGCTGCGCGTTGCGCCGCTTGTGGGAGTGGACAGCGACGAGGTGGAAGATGCGGCGGTTACGGTGGCCGTGCATCGCCAGCCGGATTCTCATCGTCATTTTGGGCGGCGGTGGCGGCGAGCGCGAGCTGGGTGTCGGGAGTCGGGACGGCGGGACGGGAAGTGCAAAACTCGCACGTGGCTTGCGCGGCGCGATCGAGCGCGTCAATATTTGTTTCTGCGCGCCCGAGTCCCAGGCTCGAAAGCAGAGAGAATGAAGTGATATGTAGTACGCTACAAATTACAGAAGAGTGTGATTACATGCATAGCTAGGGTCAGTCCGATAAGCGCGGTAACAAGAGCGAAACGATAACTTTTCCAAGCCGACAAACGATTACCAGAACGCACACCACCCAGAGAAGCACTGGCATAGGTTCTCCAACGACGTCGCTTGCTGGATCAGCTTCTCCACCTGCTGGGGCACGTTCAACGTCACAGCGGGGTTGAAGTCGCGGCCTGTGAGCTTGTGCTGGACACGGTTGTACACCGCCAGCGCCTTCTCGTTGCGCGTCTCCTGCACGCCGTCGGAGAAGATGTCCCGCTCGTCCGCCATCATCTTTCGCGTCGGGCCCTGTGGGTGCCCCGCCACGCGGGCCAGCTCGACAGCCCGGTCCGGATCTGCGGACGATGCATGTTAGCACCATATTCGTCTTGGAGGTGGAAGGCTGCAGAACTTACCCTCTGTCCTCCGCTCCACATCCGTCTGCATCAACCTCCAGTTGATGAGCGGGTCGTAGACGAACGCCTCCAGCACGGCCATGAGCGACTCCTTGTTATCCCGCAAGACCTGCATCGTGATCTCGCACGTATTCCGGAAGCTCCCCTCGATGCCGCTGACCTGCAAACCATCGTCAGCATCCACCCATTTGTTTGGACCACCTTCAACTCACCTCCATCGCCTGCGTCAGCATCCTAGTCAACCGGAACGGAATCATCTCCGGGAACTTCTCGCGGTGCATCGCGACCTCGAAGCAGTCGCCGAAATCGATGTGCACAACTTTGCCTGTGCTCCGCTCCAGCAAGATATTCGACGGATGTCTGTCGCCCAAGCCCAGGATGTGCCCAACTATGCTGTTCACGGCTAGCGAGCGCGTGTAGCACGCGCGCCGCTCGAGCCAGTGCTCCGAGTTTGTGCTCTTCAGCCAGAGGACGCGGTAAAGGTCCTGCCCTGTCGTATTCTCGAGCGCGTACTCGAACACCTCGACCTTCTGGATGAGCGTGAGGTTCTCGTAGTCGGGAGCCATCTGCAGCATGAGGCGATACTCGATGTTGAGGAGCACCTTGCGCGAGTCGCGGTAGTCCTTGACGAGGACGTGGAGCGTGTCACTGTCCTGGAGATGCCCGAGGAGACCGGCGTTGGGCGCGAGGGGTATGACGGGGTAGCGCTGGATGTGCAGTCGTCGCTTGAAGCTGCTGGTGTCGACGGAGAGCAACGTGTTGACGAGTGTGAACAGTTGCATGACGCGCTCGTCTTGACGGAGATCCTCGTGTCCTATGGCCTTATTAGAGACGTTCACGCAGAGCGAAAGAATATCCACCTTTCAGGATGTATTGGTAGTCCCGACCGTCGCTGCCAGTTAAAGAAAAACGTCTTGGGCGCTGCTTCGACGCAATGACTTGCAGCTTGGGCGCAAACTTCGCGATGGTAATAACTGGTCGGCCAGCCTGATACGCGCCTGCGAGGTCGTCAGCCTAGCAGTATATAGAAATTACGGACAACGAACCAGGACAGACAGCTGCAAGTCGCGCGCCTCGAGCAGTTGGGGGAAACATACTGCAGGTCGAGTTGATCAAGTCGGCAGATGCTTCTCGATTTTCTTGAAGACCGCGTAGTAGATATCCCACGCCTTCTCCAGCTCGGTTGGGTCTCCTGTCCTCCTGTACCGGTTGCAAGCCTCACGCGCCTCGTGTAGATCACGCCCAAACGTCTGTGCAAAGGATGTTTCTCTTGCCGTCTCGGGACCCTTCTCCACCATCTCGTGCAAGGGTTCCAAACAGGCGATCATACCCTCGTTGTTTTTCTCCGTGAAGTAGAGCCGTGACGCTTCCTCGAGGCCCTCATGCCACCTTTCATGCCAGAGGATGGCAACGCGGATCAGTTCTCTGCTCACAAGCCTTGCCTATAACGATGAGAGTGAGAATCATCTACAAGTGCAAGACGTCAAGACACTCACCTGCTGAACAATGAGTATGCTATGTGACTCCATCTTCTTCATGATATCCTTGGCAATCTTCGAACGTGATGTGCTCGAGGAGGAAGAGGCGACGGTGAGCGGATAGATCAACGCCTGAGGATGCTCCTTTCCGATATCGGTCAAGAGATGCGTGATGTCCTTGCGGTATATTAACGTGAGGTGTCTGAATGCGCGCAATGATCTGCAAAGAGGATGAGGAACTGTAGAGACGGCGGTCATGCTCTACGTACTTGTGGGATGACATCTAGCCAAGTGTCGATGGGCACGGACTTGAAGCCCTCCTCCATTTGGAGGCTGACCTGGGGGTGTGCGCCAAATTGAACCACAACGTGAGGAGACGAAGAGTGTCTTGCAAGGACTCCTCGTTTCTGAGGGATATGGAGCGGAAGAAGCCTGAGGAAACGTCAACATTGTCGAGTAGACCACAGATGGCCGCGACAAACCTAGGATCGCTTGTTTGACATGAGCAGCTAATGTATCGCCCGGGATATCAGTGACTCGCGTTTCTGGCTGATTCTCAATGGCGCCGACGACTTCAAAGTTCGCCAGAGCCCAGGTATGCCATGCTTTGTACCACTGCGTATCATTCTGTGTCGCTCTCCAGTAAGAGGCCATGATGTCCTGCCGCAAAGGCTACTCTTCATTAGTACATTGTCATTCAGGCATTGCGATGACTTACATCGTCCTTGTGCCACTCTTCGTTGCGCTGGGCCTGCCATGAGGCCTGCTTGAAGTAGCAGCGAGCGAGTAATTTGGCTGATAAGACATGCTTGTCCGGCGATGCTTGGGTGCGCGGGTCCTTGACGTCGGCCTGCAACTTGTCCGAGAACTCGCGAAGGAACTGCAAGCTCTCGTCGCAGTTGCCGCAAGCCCACATGTATTTCAGTTGCGCGTAGACAACATTGGGTGGCGCTTTGACGTGATGGAGGTCGTACCCGTGTATCGCCTGTTTGCCTGTTAGCAAATGAAGGTCACACAAGAAGTTTGAAGTACTCTGGGCGACAGCAGGGAGCGAATGGTTTTCTCCGCCAGTGCCATGCGGTCGTTTTTGCGGCAAAGATTGGCGAACTTGATCCACATGTCCGGATCGTCTTCGGGATTGAGCACGAGCGTACGAACTTGCAGGATCCTTTGCCAGACTTCGACGTCAGGCTGGCACCCCTGTAACCTGAGGCATGATATGAGTTATCGACCCAACTAAGCGCATCATAAAGCTTTCACCTCTTCATCCAGGTCTTCCTCATGGTTGTCTGTCGGTCCGGCTGGTCAGCGTGCTGCTTGTAGGTGATAATCTCCTCCAGTTCCGACAGCATTTGTGCCCGGACCATGATGCTGATATGCGATTAACCTCAGTTCAGCAGTGACGGATAGCACGTACTTGTAAGAACGGCCATAGCCCTCGCCGACGAAGGACTGCAGCTCGGGGTCCAGCAAGTCTCGTGCGCGAGATATATGAACGAAAGCCTTTGGGAATTGATTGCGATGTACGCAGAGAATCGCCCGGTAAAACGAACGATCGGGCGAGTCGTTGCGCATCGTGGTAATGTAGTCGTCCATGGAATCCCACTCGGTCAAGGACCACGCCGCAGCTGCTGCCATGGGCGCGATCTCGCGACGCAGATCCGTGTCGGCCTTCATCCATGATTTCTGCACCTGCGTCGCCAGTTGGTCCCAGTCTCCAAGAGCGTGAAGACACTTCATGCGCCCTAGTTGAACGTCCGGATCGTTGGGGTGGGTGAGCGCTTTGTTATCGTAGACTGTCAAAGCCTCCTGCCATCGACCTAACCGTTCATACCACTCCTCGTGCTTGGTGACGTCGTACTGCTCGCGAGCACGAAGAAGCGTTCCCCAAGCGGCATCGTGCTGCTGCAAACGGGTGTTGATAGAGATAAGGGCCTCGATGATGGATGGTGATGAGCGGGAGAAGAACTCGAGTTCTTTGTAATGCAGGGCTTTCGCATATGCCAAATACTTCATGGAATATTCGCCCAGAGTGAGGTTGTCGATGGGTAGAGGCTTCTCCTCATGCTCCATGAATTCGGCCAAGTTCAGGAGGCGGTTGATGAGCTCAGACGGCGCCGAACTTGACGTGATGGCGAACTCGATTGAGCGAACTAAGTCCTCCTGTGAAGATACGCGGTGAGCGGCAACACGGCGGAACATGAGCAGATGCTGACCTGATATTGGTCGTACAACTCGCCCCAACAGGACATGAAAGCAGCATTGAAGAGCTCCTTCGCGAGTGGAGGGTACGTATCCACAAGCGACATGCAAGCACGGAGCGCGTGTGATGGGGACTCCTTCATGAACTCGACGCTCATCCGATGCATCCAGTCATTCCAATCGTCTCGAGTGGAGACGAGTGAGACATCCCAGGCCGACTTCAGATGCTGTTGGTTGACGGTAAAATTGGGCTCTTCAGCGGGAGCCGCGAACTCAAGAGGCTTGCTAGTTTCGCTGAGGCTACAGTTCATAAGAACAAGCGCGGATAGAAGTTAGACGGACGTACAAGGGCTCGAGATGCCCCGACCCTCGTGGGATTGGCTGGCCGTTCAACAATTTGCTTATCAAGCTCTCGTAGTTCGGATGGGTAACCCGATTGCGCAACATCGCCTACAGAATCGTGAGCCATCTAATATACTACGCGGAGATAAATCTGACCTTATTGATGGTCGGAACAAAGATGGCGAAGTCCGACCACAACTGGATGACCAACGCACAGAGGGTGTCCATAACGGCCATCCTGAGCTCGTTGTTGGACCCTTCCAGTACCCGCACCAACGGATGAATGATGCGAGACGCCCTGTCCGAGAAGTTGATGCGCTTCGACAAGCCGTCGATGGTCTGCATGGCCTTCTTCCGCAGCGCCGTACTCGCGTCCGCCCGCTCAAATGTCTTGACGATGACGGGGACTACCAGATGCAGGTACTCCTCAATGTTAGCGCCGAACGTCTGCAAGGCGTCGAACACCTTCATCTGGGTGTTCATGCGCTTATCTGTGAGGTCGCCTTCAAAGACTTTCAGCAGCAGCGGGATGATACTGGGCAAGAAGGGCTTGAACTCGGCGTCGAGTGCGCGACCGAGGGCTTCCACGAGAGATACAATGGGCAACTGCAACGTTGTGTTGTCCCAAAGGTCCGTGATCAGTAAGAACACGTCCGGCATGTAGTTCCGTATGTGCTGCTTGATGATCCCGACGAGGATAGCGAGCTGTTGGAGGTGGAATTCTTGCAGGCGTGCGATGGACGTCCTAGTCACAGCTGCGAAGGCAGGTATGATCTACGTCGCTCTAAGTAACCGATGGGTAGGATAACGTCGGCAAACATACCTGAGGAAGGAAAGCGACGCATTTCAGCCCCTGGGTCTTGAAGATCGACATGACGGCCTCAATGACTGCATGATGTTGGCTGCTCAAGGCTTGGTCGCGCAATATCGCGAGCAGGGCGTTGATGACGACAGTTTGGTAGTAGTCGTCGGATACAGCTACGGTCGACGCAGCCGCGAGGGGCATCTGGTTCACAGCAGTAACCGCCTTCTCGCCTGTGGCATCGTCTTCTGGGCGACTCTTTGAGGTACTGAGCACTGACACAACGGAGCAGGTAAAAATCATACCTTCCTGCGATACGGGTTCATGGCGCCAATGATACCAAGCACCTTCACGACCTCGCGGCGGACGGTCTGAGAGCTCTCCGTCTTCAATATACGCGCCAGGATATGCAGCAGTTGCGGGTGGTCGACGAGAGGGCTGATCACGTAGCCGGTACTTGTGCAAATCTGGCCGAGAGTGTGTAGAGCAGCGTCGCGGCGAAGGAATGACGGGTCGGACAGCTTCCTCAAGATCACCTGCATAAGGTCGGGCACGTGTGCCATCGCGTCCTCGCCGCCCACACAGGCAAGTTCCCCAAGGCACATCAATACATTGGCTGATACGGTCGGGTTGGGATCGTCGGCCTTGACCATCAGGACGCGCAGCATCGGCAAAGCATACGGCTTGATGAGACGCTGTGTTGCACCAACGAGGAGAGTAAGTAAACGCGTGCACTCTTCCCTGCTGCGAACGACGGTCGAGTATTCGAGTTCCGTGAGTAGCTGGATGAGTGCCTTCCGAAGCGACGGCATCACATAGGCGGGATTGTGCTTCGCAAGGCGGCCAATCAAAGTGACGGCAGTAACGCGGTTGTCGAAGACCTCATCGTTGAGCGCGATGAAGATCGACCGTACGTTCTCCGCCTGGGCCAAGTGCTTGTCGAATCGCTCGTGCAGTGACGACAGCACGGTTTGCCGGATAGTCGCATCTGTATCCCAGTCGGTGTCTCGTATATCCTCTCAAGTTCACACTTACCGGGGTCTGCAATGCCGACAGTCAACAGCTTGTCCAAAACGTCGCTGATCACCTCGATGGCGTGGCTGCTAGCTTGATAGCATATCGGGTCCCGCACAAAGAGCCTGCAGCAAGTAGTGGCGGCTGCCCGTCGTACTTCTGGATGATCGTCCTCTAGGTAAGGTAGAGCGCATTGTCGGACGAACTCGTTCAAAATGTGACCTAAAGAGAAGGTCACAACCAGTGACGACTGCAAACGCAAAGCCCGCACCGCTAAAGTCAAAGGATCCCAGAGTAGTAAGCGCCAGAGTTATCAGCTCAGGCGTCTTCTCGCCCGTGACAGACGCTTGCGAGGTACTGACGTCTCGCGATATCGAACTGGCGTCCGCTCTCTCCAAGGGAGGTGGCGCACCCAGTGGCTTGTAGGGTTGTGTGCTCAAGATCATGGAAAGAAGATCGAGCAAACGATCTGCGCTCTGTTCAACGCCTTCCCGGCTCGCCAACCGACGCAGACTCACCTTGAATCGTCTTCAAAAGTGGAGGAATACACTTCGCAATGGCGACGAGAGCTTGTCGCAAAGGCTCGCTGAGACCGCACGCGAAGATGAGATCAAGCTGGTCATGAAGGAGCTTCGTGAGATTAGGGCCGACAGCCGAGGCCAGCATCCCCAAGCACTGGAACATTGGCTCTTCGGGTGGCGCATTCCTCCTCCCTCGCGCTTGCAAGCCTGCCTTAATCTGCCCCATGATAGGATCCAAGAAGGGCTTCATGTCGCTACCGACCGCCGCCGCAGTGTGCCCGATCGCAACGAACGCTGTAGATAGTCAGCCTGGATCCAGACACCGAGAGAAGCACATACCAAACGGTCGGTCCGCAGGCTTCTCCAGCTGCGTGAGCAGTTGAGCCATCGCCTTGTGCAGGAAATGTTCCGTGAACGTCTGCGTATCGTACGCGGCGAGAGACGGCACGAGAGTGATGACTGTCTTGCGAATCAGGCCGTCACGATGGGACTTGAATCGCAAAATCTGTTCCGCTGAGTCGAGGAATGTCTCCCGCATAAACTAAGGGACCCTATCAGAGCACCGCAGGACATAACCCGCATAGTGAGGGCGTACCATTCCACCGTGTAGAAGGAGTTCGCGGTATGTGAGCAACGAGCCATGAATTACTTCCGGCTGCGCTTGCTTGAGGCCCATTTGCGCGTCCTGGAGGATCTTGAGGAGGAAGGGGCTGTTGCGCGTGTTCCGCTCCCGCTGCGTGATGATCTCGAGGCATGCAGCGAGAAGCTCGGCGGCCCCCTCACGCACGATGAGACGCTGGTCCCGCAAAGGAACCAGGATATTGTCGAAGACCATGCCGATGTGGGAATAGAAATACATAGACGAGTTGCGGGCGAGCTCCTTGAGGATGAGGACGCCTGCGTACCGCGGCGCTTCTGGCTTCTCCGGCTGCATGAGGTCCACCGCGGCGGGCACTTCCTTCTCCATGAACCCCTCGCCAAAGGCGGACCCGCCGATCTCAGCAATCTTGCCCAGGGTCTTGGACGCCTGTAGCATGAGGTGGAAATCATGGTGGGGGAGTAGGTGCTTGACGTAGTTGTAGAATCGGAAGAGATTCCTCTTGGACTCTATGGTCTCCTCTCGATCGACATCGAGGAGGTGGTCTACACCAGTCAGAAGGCAAAAGACGTAAGGGGGACGCGTGCACACACCTATAGCCAGCAGACCGCCCGTCTGGTCGATAATGTTCGTGCTATGTATAAGATCGAAGAGACGTTTCGTCAAGTTCTCGTCCCACAGCTTCGCAGCGGCATCCGAGGACATCTCGGCCACCGTGCTCGCAACCTTTGCGATGTGAGCATACGCTGACTTGGCGCGCTTATTTGAGAACACGCACATAGCTGCGTAGTTCTTGGGCATATTGTAGCCGGACCTCAGAGTTCTTGTTCACGAGCCCCAGGAAAATGTGATTCAACACATCTAGTTGCGAGGGTTGGATAGCCGTCGCCATCCCGGCAACCCAGATGGTGGGCAGCAGTGAGAGAACAATGGATTTGGACCCCGCTTAGGCGCGCACGTGTCAACGTCACGGTGAGCCGCGGCCCTGCCCTCACTGCTCTGTGCTCAGTCTCACTGAGGCCGTTCTCTGCTCAGTGCTCACTCTCACTCGGAGATACTGTCAAAACTCGCTCAGACGTCACTTCGGTGTTTGGGTGCGTATGATTACAGAGGCGTTAGAAGCCCATAGTGTACGAAGAGGCCGCAAGCACCCTCAACAGATAAATCCACACGTCTAATGCAGGTATACCGTATACGCGTCTCACATCAATCCCGCCGCCTTCATGGCCTGTAGCAAAGATGTTTGAGCGTCCGATACTTGGTCAGATAGCTTGCAAGCTTACCTTGAGCATCTCCGAGCCAATCTTGGCCGGGCTGTCGGTCACAATCGCACCTGCCGCCTCCAAGGCTTTGACCTTGTCCGAAGCCGCGCCCTTACCACCGGCAATGATAGCACCAGCGTGTCCCATGCGACGGCCCGGGGGCGCGGTACGGCCAGCAATGAAGCCAACAACCGGCTTGTGCGAGGTGTTGTACTGCTGGAGGTACTCGGCCGCGTCCTCCTCCATGGAGCCACCGATCTCGCCAATGATAACGATACCTGACCAAACGTGTTAGTATTTGTCTGTAAGAAGCAGTCCGTCACTCCTACCCTTGGTCTCCGGGTCCTCAAGGAAGACCTTGACGACGTCGAGGTGGGTGGTACCGGGGAAGGGGTCACCGCCAATGCCGACGCACAGCGTCTGGCCAAGACCGACATCAGTCGTCTGCGCGACCGCCTCGTAGGTGAGGGTGCCGGAGCGCGAGACGATACCTGGCACATTCGTCAGAGATCAAAACCTGCGCCACAACGTGCTGACGCGCGAACCGATTTTGCCCGGTGTGTGGATGTGGCCCGGCTGGATGCCCATCTTGCACCCGAGGGGGTTGATGATACCGGGGCAGTTCGGGCCCACGAGACGGCTCTTGGACTGGCTCTTGAGCGCGTTGACGACCTGCGCTGGCGATTAGCAGAGCTATCGACATGTGTCGGCGCAGCACGCACCCGAATCTCGTCCTGCTGGGGGATACCCTCAGTGATGCAGACAATGAGCCCAATCTCGTTCTCGATAGCATCGATGATCGCGTCGGCTGCACTGGGAGGGGGAACGTAGAGCACCGTCGCGTCCGGCGAGGTTTCCCGGACGGCCTGAGGGGCGCGTCAGATAGCATATGGCATTCGCAAGGAAGCGCTCGCACATCTCTCACGGAGCCAAAGACGGGCAGACCAAGATGTGTCTGGCCTGCCTTCTTCGGGGAGACACCGCCAACCATAATTGTACCATATTTCAAGGCTTCCGCGACGTGGAAGGTAGCCTGGAGTGCGCGTCGTCAGCAATATATAGCGCTCTTTGGTGTGCGCCACATACCGTCTTCCCGGTGAAGCCCTGGCAAAGGACCTTGGTATCCTTGTGGATCCTAAGGTTGTGGATGGTGTCCTCGTAGCTCTGGCGCGACGCGGATTGGGAGAAGGCCCGGCGGCCGGCTGGGATAATGTCAGAAAAGTGACATGAGCTACGAGAAACAAAGTAATTACCCTGGCCGAGCAGGGTACGCGAGCGGGGGAACATGGGTGGAGTCTAAAGGCGAAAATGGCGACAGCGCCTCTTCGAGCGACAACGTCCGGCTTTGAGCGTGTTTGCTTCGCGGGCGATCTCGGCCCGGCACCCGACCCGATCCAGGCGCTTGCCGGATGCCCGCAGGTTGCCCGACGCAGACCCGACGACAGCAGCGCGCGTCCTTCGCGGAGTACAGATGAGAGATATATACTGCTTGTACGTACCTATGCTATAGAATGTAACTACTACAGATTAAAGACCCAGACTTCTACGCAAGGTATCAGGCCGCAAAGGATTATCCATACACGACGTGCCACCTCCCTTCCTACTTGAGCTCGAAGTCCCTGCGACGATCGCGCATCTTGCGAGAGGCACGGTGGAAGGAAATAATCGCATACTTCGCCTTCTCGTACTGCCCACTGCTGATAGCGCTGCAGGGATATTAGCTATGATTATTGGAGCAGCCAGGATGCAACTTACTTGGTGATATCCGCCACGAACTGCTCCTTGGCCGGTATGAGACTCGCAGAGGTCGGCATACTGGCAGCAATGCTCTGTATCCACGCCGCCATCTGCGCAGGGAATACAGTCGCCAGCATCCGGAAGATAACGATGATGCTCGACAGGCAGTCCTCGGGGAAGTCTCCAATCATGCCGTTCAGCACACAAGCGACGAACGCCTGCCCGTCCTTTTCGATCACGGCCTGGATGTTTGCGGCGTAGACGGGGAAGTCAGAGGTCGGTATCTGCCTCGGCTGACTAGACAGGCAGTCGTGCGACAGTATGTCGCGCACGACTTCGAGAGCTGTGATGAGAACTTCCGTTTGCACAACAGTCAGCGCTGTCATGCATATCTGGAAAGCGACCGGGAAAGCGCTGGAGCGGAAGAAAACGTCAGGAACACGATCCAAAAGAGGCAGCAGCAAATGCAGATAATCTTCCAGGACTGAGAGCCATGCGTCAGCGTCGTAGACCAGCAGAGACAAGGATTGCACGTACTATCGGGGTGCTCTCCTGCAGACGACGCTTGTAGTATGCTGGCGACCTTGGTTGTCGCTCGCTCGTAGGCATCGCGGAAGCTGGCTTGCAGCGTTTGGTCCGCCTTGTCGCCGTATGAGTCGACAGTCTTGCCAATAATCCAGAGGTTGCTGGCAAATCCGGCTGCATCGAAGACTTGCGTAAGACGCGTGACCACCATGGGTATGACCGGCAACGCAGAACGGTCGAAGAAGGTAATGCAGTGGCGAAGGACACGGTTGACGCGCTCCGCGATGTCGTATGTCGTCCCATACTTCGCGAGGAAGGGATCGAGGACTGACCAGCCTTCGCCCGGGATCTTCTGGCAGGCGGGCGGAAGCTCTTCACCGAAGCTTCCAATAACCTGAAGCATGGTTTCGAGGTTTTCCAACCCGTCTGGTTTTACGCTTGAGTATCTTACCATTAAGGCGAAGGTAGGCCAACTCACCGCACACTTCCTGCATTTCCTCCTTTGTTACCGCCTGCTTGACGGTAACTGCGTGGACTTTGGTCAAGATGTCGAAGGAGAACATCTTCAAGCTCTCTCCAGCACTGCTCATGGGCATAGCAGAGATGACGTAGGCGATAGCGCGGTATACTTCACTGCGATCCTCCTGCAACAGCCTGCTGCCCGTAGACGTGACGAAGGTGTGCAAAGTGGGGAGGAAGTCGACCAGGTGCTGAACAACAATCAGTGAAATAGAATATGATAGAGAGGGACCGGTCATACCCGCTTGCAATCGCCACAGATGTACTTGAGCGCATGTCCAGCAGCGCTACAGACCTCGAGATCAGGATCTTCGAAGCCGGCGGAGACATATTGCAACTGAGGTTGCAGGTACGACGGATGGGCGTCCGTCCATTGCGAATAGCGGCCGATGATGAGTAAGGCGGCATAGCGGATACGGGGATGTGTTGGCAGCGAGGGTATAAGTTCAAGTATTTTCGGAACAGCGTCTTCGTCGTTGGGGTCGATCTCGGCGCCCATGGACCGCATAGCAAACAGCGGCGCCTCGATCTCTTGCCAGGACATGTCAGGCCCACGAGCAAGGGCGGCTGTGATCATGTTGTATGCGGCCATGAGACAGGTCTCCGCCTTCAGGACGAAGCAGCAATCTTTCAGCGTGTCGCCCATGACATGGCGGAAGGACCGGAAGTCGTCAGCCTCCTGACCCTTGAGAGGCGAAGAGTCCGGTGGGAAGTGCAGGTGGTGAATGATGACAGTCATGAGCGAGCGGTAGGCATCTAGGAAAGGAGGGGGGACAGATGAGCGCTTGCCAATGAGTTGGGCGAGACGCATCCAGAAAGGGAACGTTATGGGGACTATATCGAGGTCAGGACACGCAGAGCACTCCCCAAGGGCCTCGACGATCGGGAAGAATGTTTCTGGGTGCTGTAGGATTAGGGCGCGGTAGGTCTCGCCAGCCTCCGCGAATATGCGCGCGTAACCGCGAATCCTCTCGAAGTCGTCGCCGCTTTTCGCGAGCTCAGGCCTGAGGGCTACGACGCGTGGGACGATCTGCTCAATGGCGGCCATGTTGTCGTTGATCTCCTGCGTTTCGTGGATGATCTCGCAGACGGCATCCGCCGAGGCGTCAAAGAGCTGTTCCGAGTTCAAGGCATCGAACACGGCAGGGAACAAGGGCGTTAGGATGAGCTCTTCAATGACAATTTCGCCGGCCATTAACCAGCTGCGAAGACAGGTGAAGACGGCATTTTGGATCTCCGGAGTGATGCCTGCCCCTTCGTTAGTGCACAAACCGAGTTGCGTGATGCTGGACGCACCCGTGGCCTGTATGTAGACAGAGAGCAGCTCCAGTACGCGCGTAGCATTGTCCGTCAGGATTTTGCGCGATCTTTCACGGTACTCATCATCCTACAGGCCAGTCAGTGGCTGGACCGGTTGATGAAATGCCATACGCACCGTGACGGGAATACGCGTGTTCGTCATGAGCTCCTCAGGCAGAAGAGTAAGGAACTGCAGGAGCGCTGGCACCGCTGCTGGGTTCGCGCCGAACATGTCCGCCATGGTCTGGATCGGGTTCTCCCATGACGGCATCTGGAGGGCGAGCCCAGCGATCGCGAGGCAAAGCTGGGTGAGGATGTTCCGCGGTCCAGCAATGTATCGTGTCATAGCATCGAGCAGTCTATCCCGCAAGGGGGACAGATCTGCGCCGACCTGGTTGAGGTCGTACGTGACCTACAGCGTCGTCGATGAGTCGCGATCACGCGCAGAGATCGAAAGGCGCGCACCTTGGTACGGAACGTCTGTGCTGAAAACAGCTTCGCCGCGATAGGTGCATCCGGGGAGAGGAGAAGGGTGTTTGCGGTGGTCCATGCTTCATGCTACGGCGAGTCGATGGGATCACTGTCAGGTCGGTCGGTTACTGGCCAGGCGAAAGGACAATTACTGAGTGTTGGAAGTCTTGGAGCCATGTGTTGGCGCGGTCTAGCTGTTCCTTGTCCGGCGCGCGCGTAAACACGTCAAGCGCAGCCAGGAGAGCTGGTATGTTGGTATCCGTCATGAGAGAATGATTCAAGTTGAAGAAAGAGAATATTCCAGCGCCGAAAGCGGCAACCGCTTGGCCAAATTCACACAAAACAGTAAACAATGGGCAAAGCCAAATCGCAGCCATCCCACCCACATGAACATTATCCAGCATACTAGCCTGGGTATATTGCCGTGACACTCCGTAGAAACCAACATAATCATCAATGTAAGCGAGCAACGAAGAAGGATATAGTTCAAGGGAGTGTGGTAGGGTACCGAGACCCAAGGCAAGAGACAGGCATGATGAACACGATGTACAGAAGAAAGTACGAAAGACTAGGGTAGCACTATACGGCGAGGGGTCAACAACAGTATGATATCCAGAGAAACAGGGGAATGTGGGCGAGACGAAGCCGCACGGCGGATGATAGCCTATGTGCGCAGGAAGCCCTTGCGGACCTTGCTCTGAAGAAGACTGTCAGTTCATACAATGACCAGATATATGACCGACCACTTACGGAACCCTTTTCTGGCGTCAGCGGGCGCCCGCTCTCCAGCCGCCGCTTCTTGTCCTCCAGGTCCATCTTCTGCTTCTCGAGCGCATCCTTCATCTCCTTGTGGCGAGCGTAGAGCTCCTCCTCCGACTGCTTGAGCTTTGCCTCCTTCTCCTGCACCTTCTGCTGGAACACCATCTTCATCTCGGCCTCCATCTTCGCGAGCTTGGCCTCGTGGAGGACACGCTCTTCCTGGACTCGGGCAGCCGGGCTAGAGCAATGGTCAGAAATGAAACCGACATTGGCACGAGCGTACTCACTTGACTTCCTTGAACACGGAGGAATCCTGGGCAACGCCCATGCCCAGGAGCTTCTCCGTTCGCCAGTTCTCATAGAGCACGTCGTTAGTGTACTCCCGGAGCTCCTCCATGTAAGTGCGGACAAGCATTTGCCGGAGCTTCACAAAGTCGCAGTGCTCCTCGTTGTCGACCTCGACAACACCCCACGGGTACGCACGGCCGCGGACTTCACGGCCATCCGGAGTCTTCACAGCCTGGTCGGAGCCGACGACGGCGAAGGGGATCTTGCTCGCGATCTCCTCGGCCTCCATGATGGTCTCCTCATCTTCATTCTCGTACGTCGGCGCCTGGAAAATGTGGATGTTGTGGAACGCAATATCCGAGAGAATCTGCAATTTATTCGTGAGACAGTAGCAACGCGCCGTGGAGCAAGAGGACGCACGCGGGCTTTGAAGTCCGCAATCTCTTCCTCAGTCATCGTGTCCGCCTTTGCAATGACGGGGATCAGGTTGACCTTCGTGTGCAAGCGGCGCATGAACTCGATGTCCAGCTGCTTCAACCTTTGAGGCGCGTGAGATGCAGGACACAAGTCGAGAGCGACGCGTCTTACGAGTGACCGGTGGGCTGAATGAAGTAAAGACACGCGTGTACGCGGTTATCGGCGATCTTCTGACGGTTGACGCGGTTCTCCTGCTCAAGATACGAATCAAACCGAGACTCGATGTTTTCGACGATAGGCTTCCAGCTGGGTGCGAATTTCAGAAAAGGGAACATGCGGCAAGCGAGAAACGCACCTCTCGTCGTTGTTGACAAAGTCACCAAACCCGGGCGTGTCGACCACGGTGAGGTGGAGTCGGACACCATTCTCCTCGATATCTTTGCCAACGTCAGCGCCTCGCATGAGCGACAGGGAAGCTTCGCGTACCAGCACCGATGCTCTCAATGGCAACCGTCTTGGGACGCTCCGCCGCGGGCGGAAGCGTCTCCTTGGGGGGATAGAGGGTCGTGTTAAAGAGGGTGTTGATCAAGGTCGACTTGCCCAGGCCCGACTCGCCTGAGTACGCGTTAAATTTGTGAAATACAGGAGGGCGCGCAAAACGCGTACCAACAACCATGGCGGTGAACTGGAAGCCCTTCCGCACGCTCTTCCTGTGGACCTGGTTCGGCAGGTTGGCGAAACCGACGTAGCCCATCAGCTTTTTGCGAATGACGGACGAGATGCCAGTCGGGGTCGGGCTAACGCCATTGGCCGCGCCGTTCGTGGGGAGGTCGCCATTGCGCGAGGAAGCGTAAGAGTCCGTCATCTGGTAAGGGTTTTGAGGGCGTGAGGCTGCGCGAGACAGCGGCGACGCTTACTGTAGGCCGGGAAGAGGACGAGGTTAGGGAAGAGCGACCGCTGTGGTCTGTTTGCAATTCCACCGTTGCGTGGGAGTATTTGGCCGGCGCCGGACTTTCCGGCCGGCTGGCTGCCGAGAAGATGCTTAGCCGCGGATGTGGCGTCAATAGCGCCTTGCAAGCAACGCTTATGAGTTGATATCCGTCCGCGCTCCCATCGACCTACAAGAGGGAATAGCTTCCATCTGGGACTCCGTGGTCTCTCCATGGTAGCGTTGTGGTAGCACTCAAGTGCCGTTCATCTCTTCGGACTTCCCCTCGCTATAAGTACGGTGGAGCATGCGGCCTCGGCGAGGCGCTTTCATCTATCATCGATAATACAACATAGGATACACAATAAGAACTTTCGACTAGGGCTACATGGTCTGGTATAATTAGGCGCCGTCCGTGAGTAGTGGATCCGTCAAGAAGTCTACTCATTCAAGCAGAGGTCGACGTTGATGTACAGCTGGAACATCTCGTCGCAGTCGATGCTGGTGGCCACCTCTACCACTTCCGCCTTATCAGGACTCCAATCGTCGAGCGATGTGACCTCGCTCTCGTCATCGCTGTCGACGAACCATCCTGGAGGCGACAGTGAAGGCATGCGCTCTGAGGATGTCGGCGAGGGTGTCCGCAACGGCCTCGTGTCAAAGGAGGCGACCGTCAACAATGGTGACGGCGTGGTACACGGAAGTGGGAAGTTTGCCTCGCTGTCGTGAGTGCGGTGGTTGGTCGCTTTTCGTTGCGTGTTACTGCGATGCGGCTGTAAAGCGGATGAGGATACATGAGATCGACGGTGTAAGCTGACACATACCAAATTATCTCGCGGTGTCTTGGAGGAACGAAGCGGTGGTTCGCTGTGATTAACGAGCGGGCAGCGCATAGCGCGACCGTCTTTCGGTTGGTGGTGCGGCCGATCCTTGAGGAAGGCCTGCTTCCCCAAAACGTCCTTCGTCGATCGCCTATGCGAAGACGACTTCAGCCGTCGCGAGGGCTGTCCAGCAGCGGGCGGCGGCGGCGGAAGGTGGTAGCTCTTGTACTGTGGCTGCTGGCGCATGTAGACGGCAAAGAGCGCAGTACGAGCATCCGAGGACTCCATGGCAGTAGCGACGGCGGGTATGCGAATGTGAGGAGCAAGTGAAAAGTGAAGACAGAACCTTTGGTGTACCATTTTTAAGCTCCCTGACGGCTTTGTTCCTCTTTGAAGCGAAGATTCTCAGCTAATTCCGAAGGGTACAAAGGCATCGCCGAATAAAGGACCGGTCATGCCTATTCAATCACTGTCTCAGCGACACATGTCTACACATGTCCAACATGTGTGTGATAGGCCCGATCTTCCGTGCCCCCTGCAGGATCGCCCTAACCCGACGTGTTCGCGGTGAAGGTGAAGACTGGGGTACTCATCAAAACGTGTTTATGCACGAGTAGGACTTAGCATACCGTCCGGTCTGGCGTAATGACCTGCAACGTCCAAATCGAACTTGCCCCGGACGACATCATCCAGGTCCAAGGTGGCGGTCAGAACGCCCTCCTCACCACGGAGCGGTCCAGCCAAAATCTCGCCCAAAGGACTAACGATCATGCTTCCCCCTCCTATCATAACATTGTCCTCATGGCGCTCCTCTGGATTGCGGACCGCATGATCGGCAGGGTAATGCTTCTCTGGGTAACGGAGGGTGAGCCAAGCTGCAGCGCAGGCTCGCCTCATTGCGGAATACTACGTACCTTGGGCGAACTGATTCGCCGAAAGGACAAAACACCGTCCTTCTAGAGCAATGTGTACCATCGTGTTCTGCCATACGGGTCTCGCATCAACGGTGGGGGCCGTGTAGATGGTCACACCGTGGTTGTAGTAATATTGACGGACTGCGTAGGAAGGTCTGAGCGTAAGATGGACGGGCATATCTGAAAGGAAGCTCACATAAAGGCATGTAGTTTTCCCTTTCTGAACATGAGCGCAAAAGGGACCCTGTCACAGCAAGAGCCTACCAGCAAATAGCGGTGGACATCTTGGTTTGGAGTTCGCCTTGATCTTTGACAGAAAAAGTCTTGCCAACGACGGGCATCGTCGTTCCATCGCCTTGTCCCCAAATAAGTCTCTCGGAGCCAGTTGGTACTAGCTTTCTGTGTTTGGCCAGGTATCCGTGGACTGGGTCGACGAAGATGACCGAGCAGTACAGGGTTCCCCCGTCGCGCTCGATGACGCCGACTACAAGAAAGACGCCGGTGTCACGACTGATAACTTCTATGCGGCTGACCTCTGGCGACGGTATCTCGATGGCGTTCGAGTGGTAGCGAAGAAATTCGTCTCGGCCTTCAGGAGAGCGCTCGCCGACAACAGCACCGAAGGTTGAGTGTTTCGGATAACCTGAGAGAAGAAGGTGGGAGATAAAAAAGATGTTACATAGTATAGAGCGTACCACCAATGCTGATATGTATGTCAGCGTACTCTTCGGGATGGGGAGGGGAGCATACAATGCTTCAGGGAAGACAGCCAGCTGAGAGCTGTCTCTATCCTTGGCCACGCGCACCAGAGACTCGAGCTTGTCGAGAGTCTTTTGCACAGAGTACTCTTGGGTGCATGTTTGTACTACGGACGCACGCAAGAGCTTCTTGTTGGCAGTCATTGTGGTAGGAAACAAAAGATATCGATAAGGATACTCAAAGCTGAAGTTGACTCGACCGTCGAACGTTGCTTCTTGACGGCGCGTTCCGGGCCGAAGCGCATTTCCGTGCGGTGGCTGTGCTGTTTTCAGGCATTCACTTCCATGTTGCGCCAGGCTCTGGGACGGGCGCTTCAGCCGTCTCGCGCTCTGCAGCCGTCGCGCCGCGTCTTGCCGTCTGGCGCCCATGTCAGAGCATTTCACGCGTCTGCGCGCGCCTGCGAGTTGCGGCGTCGTGGAGGCGAGGATGAAATGCACTACGACGACGCAGTGGACCTCCTGGACGACGAGTTCGAGGACAACGACACCACAGCCCTCGGTCATATGATGATAGACGAGCTCAGAGACCAGCTCTACTACATGCGGCTCATCGAACATGAGTGTCCGAAGCTTGTCGGTGCGTCGCGCGCCTACCCGCACTGGCGGGGTCCTAACAATCAGCGTAGCGTTCCGAAAGCCCTTCGTCCCTCCATCTCCCGACAAGCCCCTTGTTGTGCGCTCCATAGACTACGCAGGAGAGGAGCACCCCGCGACGAACAAGCGCATCGTCACAGTCGCCGTGGATGAGCTGCCTCTGCACAGCGAGCGCGCGAAGCACAAAGTTAAACTGCTGGCAGGCACACGGTGGACACCTAGTCCGCCAAAGGATGCAGGCGTTGCGGGGTCTACCGTTTGGGCGAACGGGTTCATCAAGATATCCTGTGAGGACTTCCCCGACCCCGCCATGAATCTGAAGTGGATTCGCGACAGAGTGGTCGATTTGTGCAAGGAGGCCAACGTGCGTGTCGCTGTGCTACATACATACTGCCGAATGCTGACAGTCAGCCAACAGAAAGCGGACGATGAGTACAAGCTGTCCGAGCTTCCTGTCGACATGCGCCACGTCTTCGCCCAGCGGAGGAAGGCTAAGAAGGGCGACCATATTCGCGCACGCGTCTTCCACAAGCCAACCATCTTTGACTTCCCTTCTGAGTGGTTGAGACCAGAGCACCGCAAGCCCATGGCGCAGATCCCTGACCAGTTCTGGCATTCTGCGGACGACATGTTGGGTGCAGCGAAGGACGTACACTGGAACGCGGATGCCCTGGAGGAGACGATGCGCCCGGAGTGGGTCGACGGCATGGAGGAGCCGGAAATTCCCCTCACTCCCTCTGGGGAGGTTGACAGGGTGAAGCTGGAGGAGATGTTAGCCGACCTGGATCCGGCTTTGCTTGACGCGTACCGTGCCAGTATGTCGGCGCCTCAGACGTCAGCACCTAGCCAGGCCCAGGCATGATCGTAAAATATATAGGACTAATAGTCGTATTCATTACACTGTCCACCTCTCCATTTCTTGCGACACGCTGGCTTCGGTCTGAAGGAGCGCGTCAAGGCGCGTCATGACACGTACACACGTACAAACAAACACCCTTCTTTGTTCTCGCCACCATGGTAGTGAGTACACGCGACATCCTGACGTGTAGCCATTGCTCATTGCGTTCATGGAATAGAAACTGTTACTTTCCGTCAAAGCCGAGCTTGAGAATGTCACCGATCTTGTTCCCGCCACAGACGACTTTGAGTTCTTCTTTCAGGTCAGAATGCCGTGCGCCATAAAAGGATTGTATGTCGATTGGCGGTCTACAGGTACAGTGCAATAGCTGTCATGAGACGCATCCCAAGTATGTGGGCATGAATATGCAGGTCTGCGTCCTCCGTTTTACATGCGCCTTTTCTTAAGCCTGATGGACATCGCAGGAAGAGCATGAGGTTTCCGGGGGAAAGAATGCCACCGCTCACTTCGTGTGGCGATGTGGGATGTGTAAGCTGCCATCAGCGCTCTTCGGAACAATCTTTGACCTGGTCGCCAACAGGCAAGCGGGAGAGTACGGCCAAATTCGATACCACCTATGGCTTGCGCCCATACAAAGCAGAGAACGGCCAATTCGGTCCTCTCTTGATCA
Organism: Schizophyllum amplum; assembly: GCA_007026445.1. NCBI lineage: Eukaryota > Fungi > Basidiomycota > Agaricomycetes > Agaricales > Schizophyllaceae > Schizophyllum > Schizophyllum amplum. The sequence goes on along the minus strand of VDMD01000023.1, from coordinate 352,028 downwards.
TCGAGTGCCGCGGACTAGAGTTCGTTGGCTTCGACATGACCAGGGTGAGTACGTTCTATCAATTAATAACATCTAACAACGTTTCTGGTTTAGGGAACCTGGAAATGCAAAGGTGCCGACTCCGGCACTGTCTTTTCGGACGTGGACTTGAGCGACGGAGACTGGACAGATTACGATGAGAAGGTCTGTTGGCTCATTCTGTACGGTAGCTCGCGCGCTCACGCTGCCCTTGCAGTCCGCCCAACCCGTGGGTATCTCCGAACTGGATAGCAAATGGACTCGCGCTTGACAGCTTCCTCGCAAGACGCACGGTGTATAGTAGGTGTCAGTAAGATGAAGTCCATAAGTAATGTGCAGATGCGCAGATATAAATTCGGTGTACACCCCCATGTTCGCAGGCGTCGCAAAAACTCCCTACTCGTGTTCAGCATCTTGCGCCTCTTCAGGGTTGACCTGCTCCGGCGCATGCCCGATCTGCTTTCCGTCCTCAGTCGGCTTCGCTTCTTCTGGAGATCGCGCATCCATCTCAGCTTGCTGTGGATGGGCGTCAGGGACCTTCACATCGTCTTCCTTCCTGTCGATTGGGTCATCCGTTGTGAATGACTCGCGCATTGGAATCGCAGGCGGTCTAGCTGTAGTAGGCGTCTTCGCTGCGCCATCTTGGCCCAGTGCCTCCGCGGCAGCCTCTTCCTTCTTCGGCGGGTCCTCGGCATGGGGTTTCTCCTTTGCGACGTCGGAGTCCTGAGCGGTCTCGTCGGGTGCCTCCTTGCGGCCTTCCAAAATCTCCTTTTTCCACGCTTTGTCGCCGTTATCCTTGGTGACGGCCTTCATGGCCTTTGAGGCGGCTCCCTTGACATGCTCCTTGCCCTTCTTGCTTATGTCCTTCTCTTTCTTCTGTACCTTGGCAAGGTGTTCGATGCTGGACACTGGTCAGTATAGGTATTATGACGGCTCGTCGAGACACGTACCCCCACAGAGCGGCTTCCGCCTTGGTAACCTTCACCTTATGCATATCGATGCCCCGCTTCTCCAGCTCACGAAGGAAATGGTGGAAGCTCTGAACGGGAGTTATGTGCAGCCTCGCCGAAGAGTAGATTTGCGCACATCGACTTTCGTGCTGTGTTGCCATTGAGCAGAGAAGTAATGCGTACAGAAGAGAGACATACCGATAGTGCCCACTCAGAGGCGAAAGGGTCTTTATGAGACCGTCTTGCACAGTTATTAGACCTGCCGACATCACGGGGCCTCCGCCTACGAGGGAGCTATGTTGGAACGTCCCAGTAGCTGTGATGGCGATACTCAGCGTCTGGCGGCAGTTGGGAGATAGCAAAGCGCCTACTCTTGATCCCAATGAATATGTTGCCTATGAACAAGCCGTTAATAAATGATTAGCGAAAACAACTCGAAGACTTGCATTGAGCGTCTGCGACGTATACCCAGGTATTGCGGGCAACTAGCGAGGAATGAGCGACCATCAAGATTTTGCCTCGTAGGGTACGCACCGGTCTTTCGCAACAGCTTCTGAACCCAGCCACTGTGCACTGTGAGTAGAAGCACATAACGCAAAGCGCATCGCTCACCTTGGCGTGAACTTGCGCCTAATGGCTCGCGTGAATCGATTGCTTCCTTTAACATCCCCGATGTAGTGAGTCACAGCCTCGTCAGAAGATGCCGAAGACGAAGAGATGGACGAGGAGAAGCTGCCGTGACCCCCATTCAGTTCAGGTCGCTCTGGAACATCCAGTGGCACGATGCCTGCGCCACCGCCTGCGTCTTTCCAAGTCTCCGCTGTAGTGTCCACGAGCGTCTCACTACGAGCCCATCTGAGCTTGCCTTCTGTGTCAATTTTGACGAGGTAGTTCATGCCTAAAGGATACTGAGTTACGAGTATGGCACGGTAAGAGGTCACGTACGTTGCTCTGCGGATAGATACCTATGCAGCATTACCATATGCTTTTTTTTTCTGGCAAACAAAGGACAACCTACGTGATCCGCTGCGAATGAGTTAGCAATATGTACCCCGCTCAACATGCGGGGAATCGCACCTCCTTCTCCAGCTGATCGCGAGGGCATTCTTCCAAAGAGAGCTTCTGACCGTCCCCTTTGTCAAGCCTGAAGCCATGCATCAAATCCTCCCTCCTGTCTATGACTCCGCTCACTCACCATTTGAAGAAGTTGTCCTTGGTATCCTGCGACGCAGCATGAACATCGTTTCGAGGTAAGAGTGGACGTAAAATCTCACCGACTCCTTCCACTTCGCGTGGTAGTACTGAACCAGGATGGATCAGCATCTCGACGAAACGATAAGAGCATTACCAGCCTTTACTGGAGAAAATCAAGTCAGACGAGAGGCGCGTCTTTTATAGATGTCACTCAACGGTTTGAACCATAGCGGTGCTTCGAGTCAACAAGCTCGAGCCAGTGTTGGGTCTAAAGTGGTCGGGTAAGCGTCCAAAGCAAGCTTACGCCGTGGGACACAGCGAACCTCGAGATGCTTCAATTCGGGATCCTGAGATTGGCCTTCGCGAACTCCTATGACCTCGTCCCTATCCCCCGCTAGTCGAGAGGCAAAGAATGCTGCACGCTGCCAGCGCTCCTGTGGGGACGGTGTGAACCCAAACGGGGCGCTGATACGTACCATTTTGCACGTTACCTTGGGATCATTATGTCCCTTGTCAGCTGCCATCCTTCCGAGCTGCAGGCATCATATAGCACTCGGAAGCAGCACGGAACGTCCTTCATACCTTCAATTTAGCATGAACTGCAGCTTGATGCCAGCGCGCGTCGGGGTTCAGTATCTCGGACGCAAGCTTATTGCGCTGGCTCGCGCGCCACCGCCGCTGGATCTTGAGAGCTGCTTCATTCCGCCGCTCATCTTCGTCGGAGGCCAGTGAATCTGGCTGGCTTTCTTCGGGAGGCGAACGCATAGCGACGGCGGTGAGCAAGAGTGGACCGCAACGGGCGACTACTTAAAATGTCCTGCCGTCGTCGCTATTCTTACACTGCCATTTTCATGACGTCACGCAAGTCCCATTGTTGTTCACGTCGTGAAACCAGGTCGGAGAGATGCATCGGATGGCTACAGATGTAAATGTGGCTACTGCACAAATGCAAGGGGACAGAAGAAGAGCAGTAGATGCAAAAAGTGAGGCAGTGAGGGTAAAGTCTGCATACCAGCAAGCAGGGTATGTAACAATGTCATGAAGTGAAGATAATGATGAGATGGTAAGTAGCGTCCGAAAATTTAATCTGCGTCCAACTACTTGAAGCCATTGAAAACCCAGCCAGGGGGCAGCGTCAAGTACGGGTGCTTTCGTAATTCCGCCGCAGGTGGGCGGTCGTCAGGATTTCTGAGAACAGCGCGTGAGCTAACAGCAACACGAGAGACAAGGACAACTTACATTGCGAAACACAATCGTCTGAAGTCGTCAGCAAGCTCGGAGAGGTGCACGTCGTCCGGGACGGGCGGCGGCAGCTTGCTTTGGTATAGCTACGCGCAGAGGTCGATATGTTTGCCTCACTTATGGAGCAACGAACGCACCTTAAACATTACCGCGACAGCCTCGTCGCCCATCCACGGCCGCGACCCAGCCCACATCTCCAAGACCACGCAGCCCACACTCCAGATATCGATCTTGAAGTTGTACCCCTTCTTCTGCGTGTTGATGACCTCCGGCGCCATCCAGAACACAGTGCCCTGCATGGCAGTCATTGCAGCGTTGTCGTTATCCGTCCGTTTCGATATCCCAAAGTCGGATATCTTGCAGACGCCAGACGTCTCCACCAAAATGTTGTCGGCCTTCAAATCGCGGTGGAGGATACCTCTTGAATGGAGATACTCTAGACCGCTGAGAATCTGGCTGGTGAACGACTTGGTGACATCCTCGTCGAATTTGCCATGCTTGAGCAAACAGCTGCCGACCGAGCCACCGGGGACGTATTCGAGGAAGCTGAAGGCGGTCAGAAGATCGGTAAAAACGTCCAATATATTACTTACATGCTCAGGTTCGTGGGCGTCTCCTCGAAGCCAAGATACTGCACGATATGCGGATGATCCAGGTCCTTTAATGTCTCGCTCTCCGACTTGAGCGCCTGTACCACCGTGACCTGGCGCGAGTCGTTCTTATCGCTCGCCGTCTGCGGAATCTCGACTTGCTTGACCGCAATCATCTCGCCCGTCGTCGCGTTCAGCGCAAGATAGACACGTCCATACGTACCGCGGCCGATGAGCTCGCCGCGAACCCACTTGAACGTCGCTGTATGACATGATCAACAAACAACCAGACGCACAAACTCATGTTAAGTTACCTGATCCCGAAGGCGACTCCGGCAACGGCGGCTGCAAGCTTATCCTGCCCTGACTTGATGGCACTTCCTCCAACCTGCTCCCCCACAACTTCGTGCTCCGCTTCCTCTGAATCGCGTCAGACACCCGCCTATTCCCCTCCTCAACGACTTTGCGGATCGACTTCTTGTTCTTCATGCGTGTCCTGTGGTCGGATATGGGCGGCGCCGGCGCCACCGGCGGAATGACCGCCGCTGTCACCTCGCCCGTCGGTGAAGAGCCGCCCGACACGGCCTCAATGACCGGCTTATCCAGGTCGTGCTCGGGGAAGAACTCCTCGAGCCGCTCGTTGATCATCTCGGGCGGTGGACGCGGCGCCCACGTCTCCTTCCGCATGTCCGTGAACGTGCTGCCCCGCGCATGCCGCCGCTCAAGATCTTGCGAGTGAGGGTATAATGGCGACGGCGGTGTCAGATCACTGAGCTCGGACATCGGCGACGCTGACCGACCACTCGGGATCTCCAAAGCTTGCACTTCCCCGCCAGACTCAATCTGCACCTTGAGTGGCGGGCCGCGCGAGACCGACTTCGGACGCGTGCTGGACGGGGGCTTCTGCCACATCGACATGCAGGTACCCGACTCCGACGCACCGTCGTCCGAATACCCCTCGCTGATTAGAGTAGCCGACGTGTCTGTCATCGACTGCATGGTCGCCGTCGAGTTGTGGGACGAAGGAGGGAGTGCCGTACTCTCCCCGGCGCGGTCCACCATGTCCAGAAGACATGCCGGCATGAGTGTTGCCGCGGATTCGTCGCCTGATTCATGACGAGGGCTGGCCGGGCTCAGAGGCGGGCTCTGTAGCGGCGTATGCGGCGCCGCGATGAGCGCGTCGATCGGTTGGTATAGCCGACCATTGCTGCTGCCAGGAAGGGGCAGTTGGCGGATAGGTGACATGGCACGCGGAGAACGAGTCGAATCAGAAGACTCGGAGCGCATATAGGTGGAGGACTGGCTGGCGATGCGGTTGGTCGGTGAGATAACACGATCGCCAGTCGCGGAAGAGGGCCGCGGGAAGGGTTCTGGCGGCGATGACAGCCCTCCAGACTGGACGGGGAGGCGGCTTGCAGAAGGCTCGTAGCCAGGCGAGCTCTGGAACGGCCGCCCCTGGCTGGGCAGAGCACGTATAGACGGTCTTGATCCATTCGAGTTGCTGTAACTCGAGGACGAAGTGAACGCGAGATCGCGCCCCGACGTATTCGCTGGCCGGCTCACGGGCAGCTGGCCATTGTTGCGCCGCGCACCAGGCTGCAACGTCGCAGGGTGATTGAAACTGCCCCTCAGGTTGTCCATGCTCTTCGCCGTCTTCGTCAACCTGCTCCATTGCGGCTGTGACGCTGGCAACGGCTTCTGTCCACCCTTCTCCTCGCCCTTCCACGTAACAGGCCATATGGCTGGTACATGTTGCCGCGCGGGAGGCGCGCGCCCATCACCTGACGGTGGCGGAGCAGGCGCAGCACCGCGCGGAGCTGGGGGCACGACCAGTTGCCTGGTCGCATATGTCGGCTTGTACCGCTGTGGGGATAGCAAGTGGCGATTCGTGCGGCTCGACGAAGGAGACTGCTTGGGAGAAGCAGGGTCTGAGAACTGCGAGGCCTCCACGAGGACCCAGGACTCCGACCTATTGAGCGCGGGATCTTCCTTGTCATGCAGGTGCCGCTTTATTCGCCTCATGGGACTGTTCTCCTTCCAGTCGTGCCGTGACCGCCCAGCCTGTGGAGAGCGAAGGCGCGAATGCCGACTCTCATCATCTCCATTGTGTGGTGACGGCGAGGGCGACTTCAGCACCTGATCCAGTTGCGCAGCTGCGTCCGACGCAGAGCGGACGTGAGGGATCCGCGTTGCGGGCGGGGTAGTACTGTTATCCTCGTCTAGGACTTCAAATGTAGTCCGTTTGGGCGACAACGGCGGCGGCGGGGGTGGTATAGGCACCTCCTTCCCATATCGATCGATTGTGGTCGACGGTGACATATGTGGCGTCTCAGCAGAAGTGTACGGCGGAGATGCTGGCCGTGAGGGTAAAGGAGACGTCGGTCGGTTGCCATATCGCTGCCCGTTCATAACGGGAGGTGAGAGGATGCTCGCGGCAGGAAGCGATGATGAGAGTGTCGGCAGCGGGCGTATAGGACGACGGTCGTGAGCGGAGTCGTTGTTATCAACGTCCGCTTCATAACCTGTGGCAACTTCTGGAGTTTGATGTTCGCTCGCCGAGGAGGCACTGCCGTGCTGCGACCGCGACCGGCGCGACTGGGGATGTGACGTCTGGTAGGTGCTGGATGTGTTCAGGTGAGGAAGCACGGGAGGAGGTATAGTGGCCATGGGTTGCGATACGGCGAAGGGTCTCGGAGTTTCGTGTACTGGCGCACATGCCATGCAGACGAGAAACTTGAGACCGCCTTTCGAATCGCCTTCTCTTCGGCACAAGTCATACAACTGATCGTCGGAGAGAGCATCGCCTATGGCATATGCACCAATCTCCGTGCGATAGATGGCATAATTCTGCTGCTCGTTTTCGTCGTAGATGTTCAGCTTTACACGCATCAGTCCTGAGTCTGCAAGCAGGGCCTGAGCACGCACCTTAGTGAACATACACTCCTTGATATACGATATGTCCTTGGCCCCGCTAATATCCACCGTCACGTAGCGTTCTGAATCCGAAGTGACCAGAATGGAGACCTTATTCGACACGGTTGTGCTCGCTGACGCGTAGCTCGTACCCGACGAGAAGGAGTCGGGCGTTGTTGGAGACTGCGACATATAAGTATCGCGCGACAGGGACGCCCTTGCCGTGCCTACCGTGCCGCTTCGCTGCTGGGATGGGCTCTGCGTTTGAACCCGTGTGGTGCTACTGGGGTACGCATTGTACGGCGGCCTGAAGAAATTTGTCGGATGCGCATCGCTACGCTCCGACCGATCATTGAACACGACGACAGGGTCCTGGCTTGACTGATCCTCGCCCTTGAGATCAATGGGCGCCTGCAGAACACCGGGGGTGCTGGGTGGCGGCGTCGATTCATCACCAGCGGCGTGCGAGCTGGTGCTGGAGGGCGAGGAAAGAGAATGATGAGAGGCCTGATACGGAGTGCAGGGGGGCGGGCCAATCATCGCGGTGGTGATCTGCGGAAGGGGCTTTGGGTTCGGGGTGCTGGGCTGGGACGGGAGCGGCGGGGGATGGTACGAGTACGGGGCCTGAAAATGGCTGGTACTGGGCAGGCGGCGGCCATACTGGTGATCATCGTCGCTCTCGGAGTCGGACCCGCGGTTGGCGACGTAGAGGATTCTGCGGGCCTTGGAGCGCACGTCGTCTGCCATCGTGGCGGGAGATGGAGAGGCGGACGTGGCTGGCGGACGGCGTCGTCGTCGTCGTGCGCGACGATGGCGGGAGGAAAAGAGGTCGGGGACGCAGGAGAACACGCGGATTTTGCGAGGATCTCGGCGCCGACTGGAGACAACGGCGCACCCGCCACGCTCGCCCGGAGACAGACTTCCCAGAATCCAAGTGGATGCTCAACCGGATTACCTAATGCGGTCTAAGCTCGGTCCGTGCGTCCTGACTTGAACTTGAACTTGGACCATTCGCTGCCGTCGCAGCCAGGCAACGCTATATACACCAAGAAAATAGCTATGTCTACGCTAGAAATACAGCTAGGCTGGGGTGGTAGGATAAGGTTCTAGGTGCCCACCGCTCAATTCGAAATTAAGCAGGTTCTGGAGTGCATTTGCGGTCACGACATGGTCATCCCGGATCCCGATGTCCTCGCTGTCCCACGCAGGCGGGGACAGACTGCGATCCCGCGTCCATTGGATCGACGTAATCGGCGATTCGTCGTTGTCCTCTTCATCCTCGTCTGGAGGTACTAGGGGCCGGAACAGGTTCGCTCGGTTCCCAATGTACTGGCGCGCGCCCGCCGAGATCCCCTTGTCGCGTTTCCCAGCACGCCCGCCGCCGTCCACGAACGTTATCTTCCTCTTGTCGATTTTCCCCCACGACTTTTGCACGGCGCCAATGAAAGTCCGCCTGCGCGCAGCGCCTCCTGCATGCGCAGCGCGGGACTCATCCGGCCTCGAGACCACCACGACATCAGGGTTTTCCGGAGAGGGCGCATACGCGTTGCCCACGAGGCCGCCCTTCAGGTCGAATATTGTTCCCCAGAACCGCACAGGGCCATCCCGGCTGTTCACCACGTAGGGCCGTCGCGTGGGTCGCAGCGGTCGAGGGGATGGAGACGGGCTGTCCATGTGATTCATGTCGATGGTGGCGTCCACTTCCGGGGCACCCTTCGGCGAGGAAGGACGCGCGGCATTGGCGTCTGGCGGACGCCTCAACATGAACTTCCTCAGTGGGATGAACTCGTCGCCCCGATCGTTGCAGCAATTATCACACGAGCAGTAATTCTCGCAAGATGGGCAAGTGAACTTCGCCGATGGGTCGAACTCGATGACATTGTGATACCTGTACACGGAGATGAGTGAACCATAAGGATACTGATATGAAAGGTACATACCGGAGGATAATGCACCGACTACAATAAGACTTGCCGCATGCACATACCATCGCCTGTTTTTGCTTGGAGGTTTTGATACGACATTGGTGACATGAACTTCCCTCGGCGCCGCCCCTCCTGCGTGGATACTGGAAGGTCATGAAGTTCACCGGCGCATCCGGCCCTGCCATGTGAGGGGGTGGGTACATGGCCGCGTGCCGTGGCCGAGTGCTCGCATCGACGGTCTTGACAACTTGGGAGGGGCAAGAAGGACCAGCGAGCGGTACAGACACCGATTTTTCACGCGGGGAGCCAGGACGAGAGGACGGCGCGGAGCTGGGGCGAGACGAACGTCCAGAGACATACGAATATGCGGAGGACTGTGACCGCGGTGCGCAGAACGGCGCGAACGGCGCAACAGTGACCTCCGCAGCAGTGTCCACTACACCGCTCTGGGACGCGCTGCCGCTCGGTGCTAGCAAAGACGGCGGAAAGCCATGCTGCAGGTCGTGCACGGAGAATTCGGCACCGATATCCGCAGCATGCATCCAGCTGTCCACAGTCGCATGCATCTCGTCGTCAGAAAGCGCGAAGGACGGCGGCTCGTCCGTGTCGCCGAACGGGATATTGAGCCCCCTGAATGACGAGCCAGGGAGATAGTCTGCAGGAGAAGGCGCGCGCGTTGAGCGTCCGTGCGGCCCAGAGAGCGAGATATGGTCGTCCGTGACAGAAAGGAAGTCCGTCATGAATATGTCCCGTGGGTCGACAGGCTCAAACTCGGCAGAACCGGGGCTAGGATTCGGGGAAGCCGTACGACGACTGGGCTGGGCGGCCTGCTCAAAGGGCTTGGAAGAAGGCTCGCTAGGTGGGGTCACTGTGAGGCGAAAGTTGCTATCCAAGAGCTGCGCGGGAGTCACGCAAGTAGGCATCTGAGTATACAGGACGGGCGGAGGCGTCTGAAGATCGTCTTGCGGAGCTGCAAGCGGCATATATGCATCTATACCGACTGGTGGGACGTCTGTGGGTTTCGATGATTCTGCGCGAGATTGTGTAGGCGGAGTACCTCCATGTGCTGCGTAGGGAATGGTGCTTGTCTCCTCCTCTATGCTGACCACACCCTCGTCGAGCGCCGTCGCGTCTCTGTCGAAGGGCTTGCTCTCCCGGTTGCCGTTGTCCTCAACAAGCTCGCCAATAACCTTCGACTCCCTGAAGAATCGAGTAGGCAGCACGTTGACCATGTCCGGCTTCTCGTCCAGGAGGTTGCGTAGGGCCTCCGCGTGTCGGCGCTGGTGAAGAATGCTGACAGGCAGGAACCGAGTGTTCATCAGCACAGATTTTCGCCAGCTGGGTACATTTGTGGCACATGGCAAGACCGTCGTGTCTGTCGCGATGGCATCGAGCATTGATGGGGGGCGCTCCCCATACGCAGGCCGCTTCGACAGCTGGCGCTGGGTGAAAGCTGGAGGTCTGACCTCCAATACCTCTACCGAATCTGCCCTTACGACGGATGGAGTCCGCGTGGGGAGACGTGGGCGACTAGGTTGATCTGCTGATACGCGAGTGTTGTCCTTTCTACTTCGCTTCGAAGCAGCACGACGCGACGTGCTACCAACATCTTCCTTTTCTCGAGATTCTTCGGAGGGTTCCCAATCATTGTCGCGGATGCGCTTTGTCTTTCTCGACACCGCGGAATGAGCCCGCCGCTTTTTCTGTACGCCGACTTCCTCGTCGTCCGAGCTATCGTTGTTGAGGTTGTTGATGGCATCGGCGACACTGTCGTATGTCTTGTGGTTCGAAGGCCTGCGAGACCTAGTCTGCGAAGCGGAAGCTGCGCCACGTCGACGTGACTTGAGAGGCGCGGCTTCATCGTCCGTAACCAGATCTATTACAGAGTGACTGCGGTTGTCGGCGGTGGGGGTAGGTGTGTCGCGCACTGTCCCAGGCGTCGTTCGGCGGGATGGAGAGTAGGCACTCGGAGAAGAAGAAGAAGAAGAAGATATCTCGATGTAAGAGGGGGTAACGGACGGTGGACGCCTCATCGCGGTGGCATCCGCGAAAGACACATAGTCTTCGCGCGAGAGCCCTGCCGGAAAGGGGGTGACGGCCACGTAATCCAGACAGATGCGAGCGCGTTTCCGTGGCCGACCCTCTACAGAGCCAGCGACAAGCTTACGCTTGGATGGAAGTGTAGGGCGTGTTGCACGGCGGATGATGATGGGCTTGTAAGGCGATGAGGACAAGGGAGAAGATGGGTCGTGGTGAGGCGGCGCAGTAGCAGATCGTAACGGAGTGCTGAGGCCGGACAGGGGGGAAGACGGCCTCGAATGTGGTGGTGTGAACAGCTCGTGAACCGGAGGAGTAGGATGAGCAGGCGAGGAGTGAGAACGAGGCAAATGAATGACCACTGCGTCCGTTCGCTCGACCATTCTTTCGACCACTTCCTCTGACGAGGGACGCGAAGGACTATGCGCTGACTGCAAAAAGATGAGTGGTGAACTAGTCATGATGATTATAATTGAGTCACCTTCTCGGGCGCGTTCTTCGACTCATCGTTCACCAATGTGGAACTTGCAGACATTTCAGGGGACGACATGTCCTATTCTCTCCTGTTAGCCGCGAGCTCAATAGTGGACGGATAGAGTATATACCCTTGCATATCGTGCTTTGTGCATTTTGGCGGGGCTATTGTGTACGGATGGAGCGAACGATACCTTGAGAACGTCGATCCATCAATACTTGACGCGCTTGATCGACAACAACCGGGTACACGCACCTCCTGATAGTCGCCGGTATCCGTCTCGGCAGCACCGTCTGCATCGCTATCGTCGCTTCCACTTGCATCCTGGGACGATATAGAGATGTGATCGGCTGTGTCCTCCAACAGGGTCCATGACGGCATGTGTAGACGGGAAGGGGTAAGCGCCGATGGAGGGGTTGCCGCGAAGGGACATTGGTCGCCCATGTGAAGCGCGTCAACGCCGTTGGGACGCGTATCCTTTGACGCGTCTGTGAAGACGGGATTGTTGTTGGTTATAGAATATGATTTGGCGACTTGGTCCAGGATGGGTATGTGTTCCAAGCGAGCAAATGCGACGACATGTAATCCAAGACGCGGCGTCCGCAGGCTCTCCAGACAGTATTGACGCGTCTAGAGTGTCAGAGAAAGAAGAAAGAGCAGGACTTGGCGGACGCGACGGGGGAGTACGCGACAAGCAATTCGCATATCCCTTCTAGCTCTGTTGACTCCTGTTGACAGGAGAAGCTCGGGGCTGTCGGGCCGGCCCATGACAGAATCGTCCGTCTTGCCATCATCAGACGCCCACCGTCACGCTCCAGCCACGATGAAGCTGCTTGCCTTCCTTGCTGCGCTCCCCTTCGTCTGCGCCATCCAAGCCGAACAGATCCCTTTGAAAGACACCGCGATGGCGTCCGGCGACTACACTCCTCAGCTGGCCCAGGGCGGTCCCTCGCTCGCCGACCTCCTCACAATCACGCCTTCTGTCTCCATATTCTACTCCTACGCCCGCGAGCTCGAGCTCAGCGCCATGTTCGCGGACCCCTCACGCCAAATTACCCTCTTTGCGCCCACTAACAAGGCGGTCGTGAGCCTGCCTCGCAAGCCGTGTGTTCCCCTTCTGTCCATGACGGCACGAATTCTGACCTGTTCTGCAGACATGAGGATCCAAAGATCCGCGAGGGGACGATCACTGAGCAAGAGTACGACTCTCGTTCAAAACACAACATTGAGCGTTGGGTGGAGGCTCATGTAGTCCCTGTCAGTCTTACATGCGCCTGAACATGAATTCGGCTAACCTTCCTCGTTAGACATCTGAATTCGACCTTGCTCCCGGAAGTTCCATCGAGACCATGTTGGATGGAAAGTCCATCTCGTTTGAAGCCGCGAAGGGACCGGGCAACGAGGATTGGCAGCAGGTGACTCTGGAGGGCGACGTGAAGGTTCTCGACAAGAAGCAGGTGAGTTCGGGACTACTCGCCATTGTTGTATGCGCCGCTAAAAGGGTTACAAGGGATCTAACGGCGTCCTATACGTTATCGACGGCACCGTCGAGCCCAACTAATGCTGCAACCTGGCTGCAACAGTCCTCTGGCAGTCTACCCTCACCGCTGCCAACATATATGACCACTTAGGCTGTTTACCGTCGATGCTCTTGTACAATAGGCCAACCGCACAATAGGATATCCAACAATAATATTCCAGCGACGATACGAACGATTACATTGGAAGCGATGCGATACTATGATACAAAACGTGCGAGGTATCCTCAGATCTTCATGCTGCCGTCATCTTCATCCGACGACACGGTCCCCTCCTGCAGATTGAGCTAACGCCAGTCAGCGTCCTGCACCACAATCATAATCGAGCGACTCTCACCTTGGGAAACTCAGCCCTCTCCTCCAACATGGATTCGCCCCAGCTGAGAAGCTTGAGTAGACCGACGAGCTTCACCTCCTTGCCCTGGCTCAAGCTCTCCAAAATGGCGGCGTTGACCTCGCCGGCCGTCTTCATGCGCTGCGCGGAGGAAAGCAGCTCAGATACAGCGGCAGGTGCTGCAGGCGACGACTCGAAAGCCAGGAGGGTCATCGTCTTCTCAAGGTCGGCGAGAAACTCAGGGCTCTCCTCGCCGCGGGGGGCGAGCTCGCTCTGTGCGAACTGCAGAGCCTCGTCGATGCGGTTATCGCGAATAAGTTCGATCAGGCGCTGCTGTTGGAGATGGAAGTACAGCGCGGGATTGGTATCAAGGATCTGGGGGTGATGCTATTAGTAGCTGGCGAGGGAAGACGACGACTTGAGAGGGAGATCATATTGAAGACTGAAGTTTTGGTGTGTCGAGTATCATCACCGACCCCCGAGGGGTCTGAGAGTGGTGCATGAAGGTTGTAATCCTAAGGACGAGAGCAAGAAGGGTGATACGCACATCGGGATTCAGATCGTTGACGCGCGTGATCGCGTCTTCCACATCCCCACGCTGAAGGGCCTCCCGTATGTTCATGCGGTTCTCGATGCTCTCGAAGTCCACAGGCGCAGCGAGGCTGGCTTCCTGGCTGAACTCCACCGCGGCGGACTTGTAGCCCTCGATGACGAGGTAGTCCATGATGAGGCGGTTCAAGTCACTGATGTGAGTAAGTCAGCATCGAGCGCGTGGGCTAGCACAGAGCGGAAAGATGAACGGAAGGATCAGATAATACATGCAATTGTTTGTCTCAGCATTGGTGTTCAGCGAGATTCCCATTTGTTGTTTCATCCCATAAAGAAGAGGAAGGAAGGGCAGGAGGGAAGTACTCACTCCTTCGTGACCTGCACTTCGTGCAGGCGCCTGTCCCACTCCTCCTTGCGGATCGAGATTCGTGAGGTCTGGGGAAAGATGAGCGGGCAAGCATCGTGAAAGACGCGTCGGGATACGGACCATGAAGGAAATTTTCGAGCGGGTAGTCGGTTTTATTCGCTTGATGGGCTGCTTGAGGGCAGGCCATTTTTACATTGACACGATCACGTGCTACATTGTTTGGATTGTTCTGAATCTCAAGTTAGATTCAAGTGCTTGCGCTCGACACAGTCACCGCGTGCTCTCTCTTTAGCCAAGATGCACAACAGCAGCACAAAATCTGTTTCTGGGGGATCTCCTCAAGACAAACCGCGGCATCTATCGAATCCCACAGTTCGCCACCTATGCGCAGCTGTCAAACATGCTCGACGTGCACAAAGCTTACAATCGTCACTGTCGTCACTATTGCCGCGCGTGCAAAGAGTCGAAGTTATGAAGATGCTCCTCGAGCATCGCATCTTCGACCTTTACACCCACCATCAACGCCAACATGGCCAAGTCCACAGAGGAAATCATTGAGTACGGAACCCCGACCTCAGAGACATGTTTCTTTGACATCCATTCAGAGAGTTCAACGCCCTGGTCAACATGACCCCTGACGAACTGAAAGACTGGCTCGAGAGCGACGCATCAAAAGAGACAGGCCAGGCGAAAGACGATGGGTATGACTCTCACGCCACGTCTGTGCGTCCATCCTTGACATCGTAAGTATAGGTCCGGAGAATCGATAGGGCACGAAAGCGGGCGCAAGATCGTCGCTATTCTAGAGAAGAACCCGAGCGAAGACGTCGATCAGTACGACGAGGACGACATCGCCCACATGCGCAAGGTCGTCTCCTACTGTAAGCGCCATCTGGCGCAGGAAGAGGAGAAAGCGTCGCAGGATGCGAACAGCAAGTCTTACAAGTGGGTTGGCGCTCCGTTCGCAGCCTGGTTGTATGCTCATATCAGAC
Organism: Schizophyllum amplum; assembly: GCA_007026445.1. Taxonomy (NCBI): domain Eukaryota; kingdom Fungi; phylum Basidiomycota; class Agaricomycetes; order Agaricales; family Schizophyllaceae; genus Schizophyllum; species Schizophyllum amplum. The sequence goes on along the minus strand of VDMD01000023.1, from coordinate 336,904 downwards.
AGGAGCTTGAAGAATTGGGGACATGATGCGCAGAAGTAGGAAAGCGCACAGGAAGCCGATGCATTGCACCTGGTGATCATGCTTTTGATACAGTCCCGCCTGCTCTGATCAAGTCGAAGAACTTGTCTTTTTCGACGGTAGCTACGCAGACATTTAGCGACGTGCGAGGCCATACAAGAAATCAACATACCATCCTTGCCCCGACCGATGATGTTGTCCTTGTTCTTGCTCGCCTTGCCCAGGGGTTTTGGCTCCGAAGGTGCGGACAGCGTCTGCTTGCCCGTCCCCCGTTGAGACTTTTTCTGCTCTGTAACAGCTTCTGACTGCGCTTGCGCCTGTTGTATCGCATTGAATAACTTGACGACTGAACGAAGGATAAGCTTCATGGTCGGTATCACGGGTCACAGACAGTGGACATACCTCCACGCTGCGCTACCTTGCGCAATGCGCGTTCCCCTTCAGTCCCCCAGCCGCCAATCACGTCAGAGATGTGGTTCTTGTCCTCCTTCTCCTTTCTCTCGATGAGAAGGGCCTTCTTGGCCCGCTGTTCGAGTTTTTCATCGTTCTTTTTGCGCGCCACAGACGGCTTGAGTGAAAGCGGGAGGGTTGAGGGGGTCTCTGTGTCTAGCAAGGACTGTAGATTTGCAGCAAAAATTGCAGGCCCTGTGGCACGGATTTTGCGCTTGGAGGTCTGACGGGACTTCTGGGGCTTCATGTCGTCGATCTCGTCCGCGGAGTCGGCCTCGTCAGAGCCGCTGCCTTCGGAGTTGGAGGGGCCATCGAAGTCCCCCTCATCCTCAGACGCTGAGAGAGCGACCTCCGCGTCTTTCGAGAGTTTTCTGCGCTTCTGGGCGTGCTGGGGCGCGGACGGCATGGCGGAAAACAAGGAGTGATGGGCCGCTTTGATCATCCCGGCGGGGAATTTGGTGGGCCACGCGGGTGGAGGCAAACGCCTGGACGACGATCACGGGCGGCCGTGTCGCTGCCGGCCACGGCTTGCTCCTCGCGCTCATCCTCGGCGAGCCCCGCGCGCGCACCATGGCCTCCTCCTCGTCCGAAAGAGAGGCTGAGCCGGATCTCCATCCCCTCTACCCCTCCACAGGCTCAATCACCCTCCATCTCTCCTCGCACGCAGGCCTCACGCCCGCGCAGAAGCAGGAGCTTGTCTCTCACTGCCTCACGCGCGCCTGTATCTTTGGAGATCTCCAGATCCTGCAGTTCCTGCTCACGGACCCGCATGCGCGTGCACACGTAGATCTCGCCGCGCGCGACGACGAGGGCATCGGCCTTGTGAGCACCATCATATACGGGTTCGGGTCGGACTCGGAGCACGACGTGGAACGCGAGGAGTGCGTGCGCTTTCTAGTCGGGCAGGGAGCGGACCTGAGCGCAGACAATGGTGCGTTGCGTAAATCTCCCCGGACGCGTCCTGACACGCCCACCAACAGCGGGCTGGACGCCTCTTCATCATGCAGCACTGCTGTCTCCGCCGACCCTCATATCCTTTCTCATGACCCACGGATGCTCCCCATTTGCAACGACGCGCAGGAAACTTACGCCCCTCGATATTGTTACCGCGCACACCGTCCTACCCGGCCGGGAAGATGTTGCTTTCCTGCTCGAGGCGGCCATGAAGGGAGAAGGATGGGAGGGAGGGCGGATGGAAGCAAGGCGACGCTCGCTGGATGCACATATGAAGCGGCAGCAGGCGCAGACAGACATTCGCACCGATATCGGTAAGCTCCTCGAGCTTAATCCGAAGTGGTGGGGGCCACAAGCCGATCTCGACTATTCCTCATCGGAATCCGACGACGAAGACGATGAAGAGGATGCTTTATACGTGCGTGTCCCATGACTGTGCAGTTGGCCTTCATCTCAAGCAACAAGCGTAGACACCGCCTGCGGATTACTCCTCCATGCTCGTTTTCTCTCCGGACCACCTCCCCCAAATCTTTGACTATCTCATCACCAACTTTCCCGTGACTTTGCGAAACTCGCAACCCGCCAATACTCTGTACCTGCTAGCCAGGTTCGCGTGCTTGACATGCGACCACACCTGGTTAGAAGACCTGATCATCGGTGCCACGGACACCATCGAGGATAGCGTCTTCGTGAGTACGCTCATATGTACACTTACCCGTCTACCCCGCTAAACGTAGACCAGAATCGTGGCGACGACATCACCACCCTCGTCTTCTGGCTATACAATCTCACCGTATGGCTACATCTCATGGAGTGCGACAATGCAATCAGTGAAGCCTGCGAAATGCTGGGTTCCTTCGAGATTATAGAGGAGGTTATCAACTCAGTATTCGGTACGTTCTTGGGTTGGTTCCTCAGAGTCCGAATTAAATTCAATTGCTCTCAGTCTTCATCATCCGCTTTGCTGAGCGCAAGATCGACGAGCTCATGGACACCGCATTGCTTGACTACTCGCCTCTCGCATCAGAGTTCGAGTCGGTCCAGTTTGAGTCGGAACAGTGGTCTTTCTTCCGCTCCTTTGGTGCGAAGAAGAAAGGTGGTCCAAGCAACATAAATTCAGGTACCTCCTCTGCTCGTAACAGCATACCATCTGCCCCGACAAGTCCGCTTATGCGGCCAACATCGCCTACGTCGGCCACGGCGACGATTACGTCGTCGTCGTCTTCACGGGGATTCCAATCTCTCCGCCACACCATCGGCCGCGGGCGCGCGGGGTCGAGCACTCCCTTACATCTGCTCTTTGCCGAGAGCCAGTCGACGCCGACGCCGGAATCGATAACTGCCTTCCTGACGGCACTGCATACCCTCCTTGTCCTTTCTGGCGTAAATCCGGCGCTCTCGACGCAGCTCTGGTCGCAAGTCATGTACTGGACATCTTGTGAGTTTGAAAGGCAGGTTTTATTGACGGTAACTAATTCACCTTTGCAGCCGAGGTATTCAACCGCATGATTACGAGGAAGAAATACCTGTGCAGGTCAGTTACAATCAACGGTAATTTCTTCACTTCTCATACTGATAATTTTGTCAGGTCTCGTGCTATGCAGATAGGCATGAACATCAGCGTCATCGAGGAGTGGGTTGGACAAATGGGCCTTCCTCGAGGCGTACAGTCGCATTTTGCGCCAGTAAGAGACCTCCTCAACTGGCTGCAGGTGAGCGCCCAGAATTTCCACAGGATCAATGACCTAATTTCATGCAGTGCCTGTCTTCCATCACGGAGTTTCCCAACCTCATCGCCACAATACAGACGCTGAAGAGCATCAATCCTCTGCAAATGCGGCGTGCCGTGCGAGATTACAAATATGAAGTCAACGAAGGCCGAATGACGGACGAGTGCGTCCAATACCTGACGCAGTTGCAGAAGGATTGGGAGCGACATCGCGTCAAGCTGGGTGTGGAAGCATTGCGGAAGGAGGTGAGCAATGAGTGGATGACCCTCTGGACCGTGTCTGACCTTCTGAAGATCGTCGAGCGCGAGCGCGACCGTGAGGATAGCGTGTCTATCCAAGACACCGACTCAGCTAGTATATCCAGCAAGTCGCTCAACAACTCTTCGTCCGACGAAGTCGCTACGGCACAGCAGTACCTAGATATGCTCTTCGACCGCAGTCAGGACAAGGCGATATGGGAGCCCGCCAGACCGCCGCAGGCTCTCGGCGAACTCCTCGACTCGCGGTACATGCTTCCCCTCCTGCTGCCCTCGGATCCCCGGCTACTTGCCGCACAGCCAAACAAGCTGCCTTTCCTCGAGGACAAGAAGAGCAGCGGCGGTACCGAGTCACGCAGCGCGAGCAGAGCCAGCACGATGAGCCGCGGGACCATGGCGTGGGCGAAGCGGCATCGCAAGATCCGCGATCTGCCTGTTGGCTCGTTGCAGTTCGTTGACGGCGCTGTATCAGCATCGCGCTGGACGAGGCCCCCACCACCTGTAGAGGACGAGGACACCGACACCGACGACGCGAAATCGTGCGTCTCAGCGGATCAGACCCTGCGCGTCGACACCCAGTCAACGCCTCTCACCCGCAAACCTTCCGCCCGCAAAGGGAGAGCAAGCGCAGTTGGGGAGGAGCTGAATAACCCGATGCGACGATGAGAGCGACGAAGCTGTGGCTGCATGATACCTTTTGATTGCAGTTTGAAGCTTGAGAGTTATACCAGACATCTACCTACTTAGACCATCATGCAAGTCCAGGTGCTATCATCGCATTGCTGCTCGTGTACAGTATCGTTATCTTCTACATTGACATCCTCCTCGCATTGAAATTCGACGTGAATCTATAGTCTTTACGGCGCTTTGAACAACGGCCACCTCAAGGCCGCTGCTGAGAAGAGTTGAAGTTGAACTTCAAGTTGCAGTTCGCGTACTTCCGCAGTCAGTGACATCACTGATCAGCACCCGTTGTCCCCGCGCGTTCCAGGGACCGTCGGCGACGCGACTGGTGCTCCGACTCCTCGTTGCACGCCTTCTTTGTTGATCGTTGCGCGCGAGCGCGAGCGTCGACGCGCGGATCCTCAGGGCAACTTCCACGTCGACGTCCGACCGTGAACCCCCTGGCCACAGACATGCCCTTACCGATGACCGCGAAGCGTGCAGGCAAGTCGCCCATGGTAGAGACGGCAAGGCCGTCAAGCTCGCGCCGTGAGAGGAACATCGGCAGCAAGGACTCAAGGGGGCATTCTCAGCACGACATCATGCCACTCGATGTGGACACGCTAGATAAGGATATGAACAGACTGTCCCTCCAGGAGTCGGAAGGTGCGCGACGACGTTAGTGAACCTCGAGCCTCGACTGATCTCCATAGAACTGGTGTATAACCTGCTGCTCTCCCTTCCGCGCAATCGACTGGCGTCTCTGCAACGTCGTATCCTGCCTTTATTACAGTTCGACCTTGTCGCTGTGCGCTACTTTACCTGCATTCTCGTCCACAGTGCTGATGTAACACTTCCAGTCTCTCCCGACCGAAATCGCGTTACAGATCTTTGCACTCTTACCCGCGGAAGGTCTGCATGCTTGTTCTCGCGTCTCTCGTCAATGGCGCGCTCTATCCTGCGATCAGACACACTGGAAGGACCTCTGCCAGCAGCGAGGCTGGACGTGGCGCACACCTGCGATTGATGAAGTTTCCGTTGACGAATACGTGCAAGAAGACGATGAGGGCATGGGTGCTGAAGAAGGTGAAGAAGGCGCCAGCACCAACGAAGACACCGCGAACGCAGGAGAGACCAGCACTGCAATCGAACACAACGAGATCGAATTCGATTCTGGATACGCCTCCTTCTCAGCTGCCGACATAGCGCCAGCCAGCGCCGCCCACGCGCCATCTAGTCCTGCTTACATTGGGAGGGCTTTCAGCGACTTCCTACATTGCGCGCCCCCGCCCATGCTGCAGCCTAGCCCGTCCAGCTCCCCCCACCTATCCCCCACTCCAGATTATAGGCTCCTCCACTATACCCTCACGAAGCTCAGCAAACGCTTTCGTACGGGCTCGTACCGGCGTACGACCCTTCAAGGCCCTCAAGGACATTCGAACACGATCTACTGCCTGCAACTCTACACATATCCAGCGACTAGTTCATCCTGCAGCAGGCAAGTCTTGTTTACGGGATCGCGAGACCGCACTGTACGAGAGTGGGATCTCGCTACCGGCGCCGTTGTCCGTGTTATCGGCGGCGTGCATACCTCTTCCGTGCTTGCACTTTGTGTGCGGGACGTGGATGCGGACGGACAGCCGGTTGGCTATCTGGCCACTGCCGGAAGCGACTGCCGTGTGGCGCTGTACAACTTGGTGGAGAATCGATGCGTTGGGGAGATTCAGGACCACGAGGATAGCGTACTCTGCGTGCGATTTGACGAGCAGAGATTGGTGACGTGCTCCAAAGGTTTGCGACCATCCAGTCTTCAGCTAGACCGCCTTACTGACCTATGTTGTAGATCACACTGTTCGCACTTACGCCTTTCCGACATTACGACCGCAGCATGTACTAGTCGAGCATCGTGCTGCCGTGAACGCCGTAGCACTATGTGGCAACCTCATTGTCTCGGGCTCCGGCGATCGCTCCGTCAGGGTAAGCGGCTCGTACGCCTCGTATTACTGCCACTGACGAGTCTCTAGCTTTGGGATGCTGATACAGGTCAGCTCCTGCGTACCTTTGAGAATCATCACCATCGCGGGCAAGTCTCTTGCCAATGGACACTGACATGCGCTGACACGTAACGACAGGATCGCATCCATCGACTTCAAACTACCTTACGTATTGTCCGGTTCTTCAGACAAGCACTTGAGATTGTTCGATATACTGAACGCCTCCGGGTGGTCGACGTGTCCGCCGGAAACCGTTGGCGCGCCGCTGGCTAGTACTACAACACCCGCCACACCACCGGCAGCTACCTCACCTGACTCCGCGCGCCAAGCTGCATGTCCGACGTGTGGCGCGACCATCGCCTTGCGCGGAGAGCAACACGGAGATCTCGTGCGCAGTGTCGCGCTTGGAAGCGAATTTGTGATCAGCGGCAGCTATGACTTGACTATCAAGGTGCGCTTCCGATTTGGTTTCTGTTCAAGACAGGTTGACGCCAACGGTGCGCAGGTGTGGGATCGCGCTACGGGCACGCTCGTCGCCGACCTCACCGGTGGCCACACCGGGCGCATATTCTGTATCGCATTCGACCACACGAAGGTATTGTCGTCATAAATCTCCGCAAGATCGCGCATAGCTGACGTGAGGTGCCGCAGATCGTGTCGTGCGGGGAAGATCAGGTGTGTATCGGCATACCCCTTTGGGAAACAACCTCCTCACTTTATTCCCCAAAGCGGATATGTATATGGGATTTCTCCCACGGCATCGATACCAGCTTTATACAAATTTGAAGTCGCGTATGGTTGCGAAACCTGCAAAGAGGCTCCTTCGGCCATTCTGCACTATCCTCCGCGAAAGCGACTGCATGCAAATGCTTGTTCCAGTGGTGAGTGACTGTAATATCCTTCGATAGACTAGAATTGCTCACAGTCGTTAAAGTACTAAAACCTACTGTACATTCGACATAATCCACGCGAGACCTACCCTGACTTTGAAAGTGGCATGTAAAATCTGAGCACTCCGCGACCCAGCAATTCCGAACCGTGTAAACGCCAGGGCTGACGTGTGCTTCATGGCGCAAGGTTCAGACAAGCACGCGGCGAAGCCGCGGATCGGCGACCTGCCTCCCATCGTCTCGCAGGTGGTATCAGGAGTCTTCGGGAGAAGCCAACCAAAAGCCAACTTTGTCTCCGAAGCAAACAAGCTCGTTTCAGTTCGCACATTTCCGCGTCATCGTCGCTCATGAAATCATAGATTCACAAGAATCGTTGACATTGACCCCTTGGGCGACAGGTATATAAGGCGGTGGGATGAGGAATGGAAACTATCAGCCCAGCTTCCTACCATCTCAGCGACTTCAACCACTTCACCCACCACAATCAAGTCCAGCAATGTCTGCTTCTGGTTGGTCGCGCGACACGTCTTGCGTCTCCGCCCGCTTATTCCATTTGCAGAGGGCAAGAACTCCAACCGCGTCGCTGGCGGTCTCAAGGCGACTCTTCACAACCCGAAGATCGGCGACGACGTGAAGCAGAGTGCGGCTGAGCGTCTCGACGAGATGGGTGTCGACGCCGACGCCAAAGCTCCTTCCAAGTCTTCCTCTGGTGAGTGAGCTTGGCTGGGCCCTTCTGCGCTTGTTAACATTATCTAGCGACTTCCGGTGAAGAACATCACAATCAGCGTATGGGCGGCTACAAGGCCACTCTGCACAGTATGTGCACAGTCATCACTCTTCCCGCTCTATGTTGATTGCCAATAGACCCCAACGTTGGCGACGAGGCGAAGCAGAACGCCCGTGACATCCTGGAGGAGAACAATGTCGAATTTGACGCGTAGACATAAGTTTACTATGTACCTTGGACAACGACACCAATTGTAATTGTATTCGAGTACGCAAGCTCAAGTACGCTGTTTTCCTTTTCAACGTTTCAATATTGCATGGTATGATGCAGTGGGAGATAAATCCGGGGCCAGAGAAGTGGTGGAACGGGGCAAGACGGGATTTGTTACAGACTCCGATTTGTTGCTGTAAGGCGCTCAGTGGCCCGTGCCCGAGCAGATTGCAACCTGACGAGGTAGCTGTCAGCAAGAACGCAGACCATGCAGGACATATATACACACATGGGTCGGCCATACATGGCAAAGACGCCAGCACCGCAGAGTGCTTCAAGAGTGACCCAGATACCAAATGACTGTGGCGTTCCTCAGCGACTGTACTCTTGACCGCGCCATCGTGTCACTCACCCGCGACCGGCCAGCGAAAGCGTTAGCCCAGGTGGACGTGAGGTTGTGGCCGAACATCATTGCGGATGTCAAGTGGATGTGGCTATTGAGCAGGGAATAGAAGCTCGAGAAGTGCGCGAGGGTGTATGAATGCGAGTGAGTGCGAAGCTCTGTGATGTAGAAGCAGGCCCTGCTTCCTGGATTATATACTGCCCCGCCCCACCCTCGCCTCCTCTCTAGGATGAGATCTTAAGACGCGACCACGACCTAGTCGACTCTCGCCCGGGCGTCGATACAGTTAGACCCACATCGCCACGTCTGATTGCGGTCTAGATTCCGGCGCGCCCCCGCGTTTATTGGGCAATATACGGATACCCTCTATGGGATAGAGGTGAGGTGAGGTAGAGATCTTGCCCATCGCCCACGCCAGTGAAAAAATCGGCCGCAAAATTGTCTTGAGGTTTGACCTGGGCTGTTGCATCGTCGCGGTCGAGACCCACAGCGATAGGGGTGGTTGAACGGCGGGTGCCGGACCGCACACGTGAGAGCTTCGGCATTGGCCGAAGCTTGTTAGTTGGTTGATCGCCACGTTCCTTTGTACGGTGTCCAACCAGTGTCCGTCATGAGTACTGAGCCGAACACAACCGCACAGCCAGTAGAGCGCAGCAGGCTTGTGGGCGGAGTTGCTGGTGTAGGGAGTGGTGAGTTCGAACGCCTTTCAGCCAAGACATCAGTCGGTAGTCCCGCTAATAAGTACTCGATGCGATCCCGTGACACCAAGGTTTAACCAAAGTGCGTGACAAAAGACATCCATGTAGACGCGACGCGCCTGGCCTGCATGCGTCTGACAGCTTTTCAGGTGGCTGTTGGGCATGGGTGCGCTCATACCACGCAATGGTGTGTCTCTCCTCGTCTTTCCGCTTCGCTATCTCACCGAACTTTGCAGAACATGAGCTTGCGGTAACAACAGTTGCGCGTTACCTCTAGATTCGACACGATCAAGACGCGGGTGCAGGTCCAGCAGTATCACAGCGCATGGGAAGCGTTTGTGAAGACCGTTCGAAACGAGGGCCCGCTTGCGCTGTACAAGGGCGCCACTCCTCCCGCCCTCGGCTGGTCTATCATCGATTCTCTGTTGATGGGAAGTCTGCATGTTTACCGCCTTCATCTGCGCGACGCTGGCTTCGTTGAGTCCACCCCAGGCTCGGGCACCCCGCGCTTGACTCTTCTCGGACATGGGTTTGCGGGCTTGTTGGCAGGTATGTGCAAAATTGGCCTACGGTGGCGAAGAGGGGTGCTAACGGCTTTGCAGGGACTACGAGGTATGTGTCATGCCCTCCAAGAGAAGAGAGTCATAGTGACATAGCGGTTGGCTCAGCACGATCGTCGCCACGCCCGTGGAACAGATCAAAGGTATGTACTTACAGTCAGTTCATCATATCGGCTTGCCTGATGCGATGGAGCGAAGTTAAGCTGCAGCTGCAACAGCAGCGGCATGCCGCGGACAGGCAATTCAAAAGTCCCATAGACTGCATACGACAGATCGTACGCGTCCAAGGGGTGTCCGGGCTATGGTCGGGCTTCACGGGGACAGTCATGATGCGTACAAACTTCTTCTGGATGTTCTTGTCCGTGGAGGCGTTTATGCGCGGGTTTTCCCGGTTTGAGGTGGGCATTTTCGGCTCACTTGTCACGCCACGGCAGGACCAGTGCTTATGTCTGTCTCAGCAAATCAGCACGCCAACAGCGAACTTCCTGTCTGGCGGGTTCGCGTCCCTGGTATTCTGGACGTTGGGAATACCCGCAGACACAGTGAAGAAGTGCGTGCATGTTCCGTGCCTGTGGAAGCCCGCGCATTCTAACTTCTCTGCCAGTCGCATGATGGCGCACCCGTATCCCGAGCCGTATCCTGGTGTCGGCGCTACAGCACTGAAACGGCCGTCCTTCCTCTCTGTCGCTCGGGAGATATATCGCAAGGACGGGCCGCGGGGCTTCTACCGAGGGCTAGCTCCTTGTATCTTGCGGGCCTTCCCTGTTAACGCGTGCGCCTTGCTGGTATACGAGTCGATATTGCGCGCGCTTGACGCAGAGAAGGTGCGTGATGGCACGAGACTCCCGCGGCGCGTTCAACTCAATGACATTGCGGTATGCAGACGCGGCATTAGACTGCTCCATCAGCAAGGTGCATGCGCCCGGACATGACGGTGGTACTGAATGTCATATTGCTACACGGCCGGCCGTTTGACGGTGGAGACGGGGACTTTTAGCGCGTGCGCTGCAATAAATTGATCGTTATTCGTGTATTACGGTCGTTCAAGGCGATAATAGAGCTGCAGTGCCCATATATCTAGTCTATATAGAATTATCAAGTCATCGTATGCTACCGGGAAGATAACAGGAGCACATTAGGCGTGGCGTGGTGGCCAAGTACAGTACAACATAAGAGCGTATGGGAGTGACAGCGACAGCGACAGCGTCGATACAATACAATGACAACGACAGCGACAGGGCGACCGACAATGACTAGGCCCAAACCAGGGGCGGGCAGATAAGCTACGTGAGAGCGAGAGAAGCATCGCGGGAGGGATGCAGGAGAATTAGGTGATCGGAGTAGAGTAGATCTAAGGGTCACGGAGCGGAGGCGCCTATTTGTAGTATGACGAGAAGTGGCCGGGCGGAAGGTCGCAGGGCCACTTGCGCGAAGCAATGGAGCCTTCCCAGTCAGTCATGTAGGTGCGATAGAGGTCGACGGCGACGCGTGCGTGCTCGATGGGGTCCATGTAACATTCAGAGATATTGCGACCGAGGAAGCGCCAGGCCAGAGTCTTGAGGCCGGCCATGTGTTGAGTGCGGAGCGCAGTGCGGTAAGGCTGGGGCGAGATCAGTGAGCGTCTATCAGTACTGCTATCGATGCACATACGAGGTAGAGGGCATTGTCGCGCGTGTCCTTGGCCGGGTGCTGGATACCGAGGACCGCAAAATCGAGCCAGAGCGAGTAGCCGACGACGACCTTGTTGCGCAGGATGTTGCACACCGTAGTGTATACCGTGCGGATATTCTGCGCTCGAGCTGAACGCGGGTCAGCAACGCCACAAAAGGCGGCGGGTGGCACACTGGCACGTACAAGAATGCAAGTACGCCGCCTTGATACCGGTCTTGGCCTCCCGGTAGTCGGTGACGGGGCTCGTCGGCGCGACATAAACGTCGAGGATCGTGTTGCCGTCGAAGCCGACAATAGCGACGCGCGCCAGCATGTCCGTGTCGCCGCGAGGGCCGGCGCCAACGGTGACGCCTGAAAGAAGCGTGTCAGCTGCAAACTCACGTTGGCCAAGGGATGTACGCTGCTCACAAGAGATTCCGACGATGCGCTCTGAGCGTGGTGCCATGGTGTGGTCGTTGTCCTTTATCGCTCACATTGCCGTTGCCTTTATATTCCTCGCTGTGCCCGCGACGGACGTCTGTCGAGTCCCCGGAGGCGCAGACGCTGTCAGTGCGTCAATCGTTCCATCGGGCTCTCTGGCAGGACAGCCAGAATCGATGCACGATCAATATATCAACAAAGTGGGATCGCGACACGCGCGGGCGGTGTCCCCCCATGCATGCACACTGAACGACTTGCGACGCCGATCCCCAGCAGCTACAGCAATGGAAAGTGTTTTATTGATGACACTAATAACGCCCTCACTTTGTCTTTCAATATATTGGGCATTGCTCGGCTCGCCGAGTCACCTCCCGCGCCGTGCAGCGAGCCACTTCCTGCCGCGGAAGCCGACCACCCGGCCAACGCCATGCAGCCGGCGCCACAATCTCCGCTCCCGGCCTGCGCCCGTCTCGAATGCCTTGCGCGCAGGCGCTGGTCCGCGTCGTCTTCCTCGCCTGTGTTCCGCGAGCGTACGTCCCAAGATCTCCTCGTCAGACAGACCACGCGCGCGCTGGTGGGCCAAGAGCGCGCGCACCAAGTCCCACCGCTTCTCCTTGATGCAGAGATTGATAGCCCGACGTCGAACGCGCGCATTGACGACACACTCGCCCCATCGTCGGGTGTAGAACTGCAGAGCGCTCACAGCAATCGTGCCGCATCTCTTCGCGTGCTTCAGAGGTCGTAAGAGCAGAAATAGCGTAGACGGGGTGGGGCGGAAGGAAGGGTGCAGCGAGACCAATAACTGCGCGGCTGTGTTGGCCTGGTGAAATTGCCGCAGCCCGCGTAACGGATAAGCAAAGGCGACGATGAGGTTAACAATGTCCAGGCAGTGGCGCACGCGCGACGGTGGCAGATCTGGGCCTAAACTCTTGAAGTACGCCATCGCGAGTTGCACGCCAAACCGTCGGCGGTCCGCCAGAATGAGTGCACGGATGAGGCCGTACGCGTCCACCGGATGGAGCTGCGCAAGGTTCTCCGGGATGTACGCCGGCACATGTTCGAGCCATTGGCGGACCGGGAGCGGAGGTGAGCCCTCCATCTTGCGGTCCCGCAGCCTTCGGCGGATACGAAGGCGCAGGGAGGCGACGTGCAGCGCGCGCGTGAACTCGCGCCAAATCTCCAACGGCACCTCTGCACGTGCGAGCGCGTCGGAGGTCGGGGGACGGCCCGCGTGCGTCTGCGCGAGGGTCCACGCGCGCTCCCAGTACCCGGACTTGACGAGAGCGCGTACTGCGAGTCGCGGATCAACGTGCATGCCTGCAGAGCGCATAGCGCGCGCGATCCATGCGACAGACCCGAAGGCACGCTCGCGAACGGCCTTTTGCAGCAGGGCGTGCAGCGACGCGCGCGACTGGAAGGGGGACGCAGCATGATAGTCGAGAAGAGTGGGGAGGGGCGTTCCGCGAGCACATAATGTGTATATGTTTTCGAGGAACGTCTTGCGGCTGGTGGGAGATGGGAGGGGCGGGAGTGTAGGTCCGGGGGCAGAGGGGAGGGTGCGATCGGTACTTCGGCGTCGACGCGTTTGGGTATCGGGTTTATTGGTAGTGGGAGTAGTGATAATGTTCGATTCCGTGACGCGCTCTCCTTGCGGTGCGGGAGGGGACACGTCATAGGGCTGGCCTTTCCGTCGAGCGAGGATGTACTCCGGTAATTTGCGCGACATACGACCACGCAGTCGGATCGGCTGCGTCGGACTACTGTATATGTAAGGCTATGCCTCTGCAGCAAGGCAGAGTACTCACTCCGGTTTGGCATGGTCATGCGCGGCGACGGCAGTCCTGTGCCAGGCGCGGCCCGCGGCGGCACGAAAGACGGACTGCAGCGGGTCAAGTCGGCTATTGGCGGAGGATACAGCGCGGGAGCACCCTGCGAGCATACATGGGCGCGAGGGGTCGTCCCGCCTCCAAGATCTCTGCAATTTCTTCGGGCGCGTCACGGAGCGCGACGGCGAGAAGTTGAACAAATTCAGAATTTTCGGCGCACGTGGCGGTCGTCCGCTTTGTGATTCATTGTCGTGCTTCCGGTCCGAGGTGCCGGCGCCATCGATTTACTCGTTCAGACTCAGAGCAGGTTCAGAGTCAAGTCAAATCTGGTCCCTGTCGTAGCAACTGCGAGCATGTATATCGAGCATAGGCCTACACATGTCCTAACATGAACGATTGGATACTTACACAAGATGATGTACGATGTGAGTGACAGACATGACAGTGAGCAGGTTGACAGATATCGTGAGGCGTAACCAGTCATAACAAAGCAGGCGGTCCAGAGTGCAATGTCTACAGCTCCATGGGTTGCGAGCGCCCAACGAGCCAGCCCACTTTGACCACCCACCGATTCCGCACACCACGCATCCCCTGCGACCACTCTCCATCCCGACCAGCGAAATAGTCCAGTCCACGCTCCCAGGAACGCACCACATCGCTCCCATACATGCCACCTTGCCGATTCACCACCTCGTCCACACCCTCCACCCAGGCCGCCCATTCTTCCATGAGCCGCGGCAGGAAGGCCTGGGCAAGCGATGCCTGCGACAGTGGCTGCTGTGCATACACGTGCTGCGTCAGCGCCTCGAGGAAAAGGTACGTCTCCATGGCGTGCGGCTTCTCCTTCGGTTTTCCCGGCGCCGGTGTGGTAGTGTACGAGAAGTAGGGAAGATACGATGTGCACGCGGACACGAACTCATCTACGTGCGGCCGGAGGCGATCTGTGATGTACGACTCCCGCATGGGCTGGTGTTGTTGCGGTTGGGCGAAGGGTGAGGGGGCGGAGGCGCCGAAGCCGAAGGTGGGCGCCGGCGCCTGGGGGCCAGAGTAAGGGTATGAGTCGGAGAGCTTCTTGGCTGCCGTAGCGAGGGTCTGAAGTGCGCTCTCGAGCGTCGGCCGGGGGATCAAGTTCAGGATCGTGCGCTTGAGTTGAGGCTGCTGCGTAACGAGCGCAGTGAGCATCGGCAGAAGCGACTGCGGAGGGAGGTTGGCTGGAAATGCATGAGCAACGACGAACTTGAGAAGATCGGCGGTCACTTACCCAACAGGACCCCCACGTCCACGTCATGCTCCTCCTCCTCTGCTCCGGGTGACTTGTTCTCCTTGCTCTGTAAGCGGCCTGGGAGGTCGGCTTGGGTCATGCGGGCCCGCTTGACGAGGGCTTTGCGGGGGCGCTCGGGTGGTGGCGAACGGTCCATCGACGCATCGCGTGATAGCGGGCGCCGCGGCTGCTGCTCATCGTCGCCTTCGTGGCGCCGCTTCTGCACACGCGAAGCGCTGTTCATGAGTGGCGCTAGAGATGCTTGCGAGGCAAAGGCATGCGTGGCCTGCATTCCGAAGGTATGCGACGGCTGCATCGCGCCCGACCCTAGGCCGAAGCCAAAGCCAAAAGGGGAGGGCGCGTGCGCAACGGTGCGCGGGTGGAAATCGGGGGTGGGTGGCAAGACGTTGGCCATGGCTATCGTAAGAGTTCTCGGTGTCGTGAGCGAAGAGAGAGAGACAGGAAAGACGATGCAGAAAATCAGGGCGTGGTCTGTGTGAAAGAGCGGTGGAGAAAGGTCCAACCTTATTTGGCCATCACCAGCGACGGTGCATGGCAGCGTGATGGCACGTGGTTAACATCAGCCTGCCCTCAAGTGACGCGGTCTACTTTCGAAAATTTCGCGTTCTTTATCCTTGTCCCTTGTTCTGTTCTCGACCACGACTATGCTTCGCGACTGGGCGATGCAGCTCGGATCTCTGGTGAGTGTCCCTTCTTCCTGCTGGCGATGACGAGAGAAAAAAGAATCGCTACTTCGAAGCCTTCGGGTTAATGAACGTTACACTTATACCCAAATTTCCGAGCCTTCATCGTCGTTGCAGTTATGCCTGCATCCGTACTCATTGGCATTCTTTCAGGTGCCTGGTATATAGGGCTTGCTTGCTTCCTCTCGTCGTTTGTCTGCACGATCGCCATCTGCTGCTGGTGAGTACAACTCTATGTCTTCATTGTGATGAACCAAATAGAAGTCAAGCACTTATGCATCGTCTCAAAGAGCGGCGCATTTGATGATTTTCCATGCTAATACTGATCCCATCCGTTGCTACATCCTATGAACGTCATGCTGACTTGCTCCTCCAGACTTTTGTCGATCTGTCTCTGCCTTCCGCGACTCGTTCTGCTTCTCTGTCTGCTATCCAATCTTGGCGATAACCTCAAGCTTGCCCTGCTCCACCTCCGCAACTTCCTTAGTCCCTCCCTTCACCATCTCTCGGTAGGTCTATGTCCTTCCTTCGATATGATTATATGCACAGTCGCGACGTATTCGTATGACGATACTCTTTCACAAATACAATGTCTTCAACCAAATGATCTTCCATTTCGCCTGGTCCTTGCATCTTACAGCCCACTGACTATTCCCAAGGTTCCTGTCGCTGTGTATATATGTTCTAAACGCTAGTTTGTGTGCATCAAGTAGCTGTACCATGTATATAGCGTGCAATGAAGGAACCCGTGTTCGTCGAAAGTTGCATTGTGATTGTCCGAAAAGAGGGTTGCCCTTGTGAGGCATGAAGGCAACTTTGGCATTGTTGACGCGGCAGTAATTAGGCTGTCTACGTCTGATCCACATCTTGTCCACTTCCTCGACCTCGCCGCCGCCTCAGGCGCCCGACCCTCCTTCTCCGGGCAATACCTCTCAGTCGCTTCTCGACTTCGCGCGCACACATATCTCCACTGGCGCGCTTTCCTCGCGCGCCAACGTGAATCCAGCATGGCGCCATCCCTCTCGCTGAATCCCTCTTGGCCTCACTATGCAGGCATCCTTGTCACTATACTCAGTCTGATCCTTGGTGCAGGGAGATATCTACTACTTGGTGCGTGTACTTGAATCGAGCGCGCGACACGAGAGCTGACGACCTTCATTTGATCCCGCTCTCTCGTCGTTCCCCAGACTGGCAAGACCCATTGCACTGCGATGCGCTCCTTCAGCGCGGTAGCTGGCTCGACACTGCATTCAAGAACTGGCAGCCCGATGGTGCGTCTACATGCCTCCTTTCCACCCTCACGCTGACCTCGTCCCCTAGGTTGTATGATGCATCAATACAAGCCCGCGGACGCGGCAACCTGCCTCGCGTCGCGCGACGTGCTCTTCATCGGCGACTCCGTCACCCGCAACCTCTTCTTCGCATTCGCGCATCTCCTCGATCAGTCTGTCCCCGGCACGACGCCCGCGACGGGCGAAAACACGCGGACTACACCGCGCGCACGCCCACGGGCATGGAGCTGTCCTTCCGATGGGATCCTTACCTCAACTCATCCGCGACGACAGACGCCGTCCGGCGAACACGCGAGGCGCGCCGCGGCCCGCGCTGCTCGTGCTTGGTAGCGGACTGTGGTACCTACGCTACGCTGATACGACGGGCGGGCTTCCCGCTTGGGAGGCGAACACGGAGGCGCTGCTCGCCGAGTTGGCGGCGCCCGGACGGCGGCGGCAGACACCGTCGTCTTGCTACCCGTCGAGGAGGTCGTGCCAGACAAGCTCAACCGCGAGCGCGCGGCGTCCATGCGGCTGGCGGATATCGATGCCATGAACTCGGATTTGTACCACCGAATCATTCCAGCGGGAATATACGCGCTGCCGCCCAATGCGCGCGGTCCCGCACCTATTGCGCTTCCGCTGGTGTTCAACCGGCTTTTAGATAACGAGGGGACGGAGGATGGGCTACACTTCGGGGCGGAAATGGTGCGCACGCAGGCCCAGATACTGCTTAACATGCGCTGCAACGACGTGCTAGACAAGACGTTCCCTATAGGTACGGTGCTGGGCCCTTGTTACTGCCTTGTAACTAAATGGACTTCTTCTCCAGACAAGACGTGCTGCCGAAGTTATTCTAAACCAAGTTCTTGCAGCTGCTATTCATCGCAGCACTGGTGGCGTGGGGCCCTTACAAGTTATGGGGCGCGGCAAGAGGCGGTATGTACTTCTTGTTGGCCCACACGTCCCTCATAATCCTCACTCGCGTGTTAGGACACCTTTCACTACCCCTCGTGCTTCGTGCAGAAGATATTCCGCCTATAGTGATATCGTGCTCCGTGCTACTCATCTTCCTCGCGGACCGCACGCACTTCTACTGAAAGAGCAGAAACAGTTTGAGCCGTGGAGTTTTGGTAGGCGTGCTCAACTCGTCAGCGTCCGTTGCGTAGCTGATGAAGGTTCCAGCATTCCTCAATTTACTTGCGCTAGCTGTCGGCCTCGTCACAGTCAAGCGAGGTGACAAGGACATGGGCTTCTTGAACCGAGACCAAACGGATGAATGGAAAGGCTGGATGCAACGTGCGTTCGTGATTATGCTTGCTGATTTCGTACTGACATGGAGGTCAGTCGCCATCCTCATCTATCACTATACGGGTGCATCCAAGGTATCGGGCATCTACAACCCGGTGCGCGTGCTCGTGGCGGCGTATCTGTTCATGACGGGGTACGGCCACGCAACGTTCTACATCAAGAAGGCAGACTTCGGGTTCATGCGAATCGCCCAGGTGAGCAAGACGCCGACGAAGTAGGCCACCTAATGACTGTTCTTAGGTTCTCGTTCGCATCAATGTCTTCACTTGCATTCTCGCCTACATCATGAACACCAACTACATCGTCTACTATTTTTCACCGCTGGTATCCTTCTGGTTCCTGATTATCTATGCGACGATGTGGACCGGCTCGCGTTATAACGACCGTGCACCGCTTTTGGCGGCAAAGTTAGTGGCGAGCGCTGCAATCGTCACAGTGGTCATGAAAGGTGCGTCCCGAGCGCTGGAAGGCGCGTTTGACTGATGCTATGTCGCAGCTGGATGGCCGATGGAACGCCTCTTCGAGCTACTGTCGATGCTGTGCAACATCCACTGGTCGGCAAAAGAATGGTCCTTCCGAGTTACTCTCGACCTCTGGATCGTATACGCCGGCATGTTCGCTGCACTAGCCTACATCAAGATACGAGACGCACGGTTAACCGAGCACCCGTACTGGACACATGCGCATAGGGCTGCTGTCTCCGTAGGCGGGATGCTGCTCGTGTGGTTCTTCATCTTCGAGCTCGGGCAGGAGTCGAAGTTCACCTACAATGCATGGCATCCATACATTGCCTGGGCACCCGTGCTCGGTTTTATCGCGCTACGCAACGCGAGCAGCGTGCTGCGGTCGAGCACAAGCCGAGCGTTCGCATTCATCGGGCGATGCAGCTTAGAGACCTTCGTGATCCAGTATCACTATTGGCTCGCGGCGGACACCAAGGGCATCCTGCGCGTGGTCGGATGGCGTCCAGCGAATTTCATCTTGACGAGCGCGGCGTTCATCTACCTCAGCTGGGTGGTCGCGGATGCGACAGGTGTCTTGACTGCATGGATATGTGGAGGCGCGAAGGGGAAGGGTGGGTTGCCGGCGCCAGGCGGTCGGCAGCAGCAGCAGCAACAGCAAGCGCAGGGCCAGGAGGCGATTCCGCTTGTGCAACAAAACGGGACCGGTGGCGAGGAGGCCAAGGGAGGAGAGGAAGGCGAGCGACCGCGGCGAGCGCTGGACCGTCTCGCGGAGAGCACGGCGCAGCCCGCGTCTCAGCGCGGGTTCCGCGTGTGGGAGGGCGATGATGGGTGGAAACCAGGCCTGAAGGTGAAGCTTGGCGTCTGGCTGGGGGCGATGTGGGTGGCGAACCTGCTGTGGGAGTATGTGTAGAGATTCGAGGCGCTGGCTGGGCGCGCTCGTCGGACTGTAGCTATCATAAATTATTCTAATCAAGAGCAGGCATAAAGCAGGACACACTAGGTGCGCTGCGCTGCCTGCGGACGCTGCGGCGGCAGAGGAAGAGGTGCAAACTTCAACATGAACTATTGACAATGATCCGCGGAGACAGAGGCCGTGACATCACGGTGGCCGTGCCACCGCCTCGCCACCGCCAAGACCGCACCCACCTTTTCCTTTTAACGACCACGACAGCGAGCACGGCACGAACGCCGGCCAGCACAATGACAACGCGATTAAGCACAGATCATTTTGGCGATGGCGCCCAGCGCACCCCGTTCGAGGAGGGCAGCACCGCGACGCTCGCACGAGCACCGTCATACCCGACCCAGCAGCACCAGAAGGCGCCGAGCTACGACTCCGACGACGAATCCTACAATCCATACAGGGATAGCCACCCAACGCAGCCGCAACATGCAGAGGACGAGGCGTTCGATCACACCAAGCTCGACGGGGAGGGCGCCAACGTGTACCGCGCACCGACGACCAAGTCCGGCACGAGCTACGCGCCGAGTCGGCCGCTGACGTCCTACGTGGACGAGAACTTCAACTACTACAACGCAAAGCCCGATCCCCAGTCCGAGGAGCAGGACGCGAGCCTGATGCAGAACGCGGCGGGCATGGGCGGCAAGCGCGGCTCGCGCATGGAGGGCATGGGCTACCAGGACCCGTACGCGCCGCAAGGCGTGGACCCGGAGGAGAAGCGCGGACCCTTCGCGCGCTTCCTCGCGAACGGCAGATACCCTCTCGACCAGCGCATGAGGACAAGAAGCGAGGGATCGGGCGCCAGCGGCATCCGTTCGTTGTCTGGGCGCTCACGGCGGCGATGGTCGGCGTCATGATCTACGAGTGCGTCGTGAACTACCGCGAGCAGGGCAACCCTGTATCATTCAAGCCCACGGTTAACGTGATGCTCGGGCCCTCGTCGGCCGCGCTGATCAACGTCGGCGCGCGCTTCCCCCCGTGCATGAAGCTCGTTGACGATATCCCTCCCTCTTTCGAACTTCCTTGCATGAACGCGACAGACCTCAGCGACGCGACGTACTGCACGGTCGAGGAGCTCTGTGGATTCGGTGGCTTTGGCGATGAGGATCCCAACCAGTGGTTCCGCTTCATCACCCCCATCTTCTTGCATGCCGGTATTGTGCATCTACTGCTCAATATGTTTGCCCAGGTCACCGTCAGCGCGCAGGTGAGCAGCTCGCATATTTATGTTGTACTCATCTGAACTTGTGCGCCAGATTGAGCGAGAGATGGGCTCCGGTGGTTTCTTCTTGACCTACTTCGCTGCGGGAATCTTCGGGTACGTGCACGCCTGGCTTATTCGCGCCGTTGCTTACTCGTCATCTTCAGTAACATCCTCGGTGGCAACTTTGCGCTCGTTGGCATTCCGTCCGTCGGTGCATCTGGCGCCATATTCGGTACTGTTGCCGTCACCTGGGTCGACCTCTTCGCACATTGGAAGTATCAGTACAGGCCAGTGCGAAAGGTGAGCCTTGATAATGTGATCGTTTTCGATGGCGAGCTGACGGAATTCGACAGCTCATCTTCATGATTATCGAGCTTGGAATCGGTATTGCTGTCGGGTTCATCCCATATGTGGATAATTTCGGTGAGTGCAATCTTCGTAGACGCGACAAACGACCTGACCTTTACAGCGCATTTGGGTGGCTTCCTACTCGGTCTTTTGGTCGGCACCATCTTCTATCCCGTTATCTCTGAGACCAAGCGGCATAAGGTATGTGTGGTCTATTTATCGTGAGATCTTCGCTAACCTCGCCTGCTAGTTTATCATGTGGGCCTTCCGCATAGCTGCCATCCCTTTTGCAATCGTCTTGTTTGTTGTGTTGACGAGGTCGGTGATGCGTTAGTTCTAAGTTCGAACTCAACTCACGGCGCCCGCAGGAATTTCTACACGTCGGATCCTTATGCAGCATGCGCTGGCTGCAGATACCTCTCTTGCTGGCCGACGGATGCGAACAACCACTGTAAAGGGTGAGCTCGAGCCCTCATGAAGCTGCCAGTAAGCTAACCTTCTCATAGGACCGGTTTGACTAACACGACAACCACCACCACCACGAACAACCTCAGTACCCGCATGCTCCTCGGCGGTCTCCTTTTATGATCGCTCCTACTCCAAGTCGCTTCTCTCGATCCATTGCTGGTCGCGTACAAGTTATACCTGCTGCTATCGCGTTACACTGACCCCCTCACGCCAACAAGAATGTATTCACCACTACCTATCTTATTTGCATCTCAGACGATGGACTTGTTTGCAACATCATTTCCTTGTTCAGTACCCATGTTACGTCTTCTTGTCTAGTACTTACTTCTAATAACGCCGGTACGCTCGCTCGTTAGGGTGTCATCGCATCCGCTCTGCTTGGACGATTTGAGGACTTTAGTACTACTGATATCTGTGAACGCTTGAGCAGCGACTGAGGACTCTGGCTCAATAGGCGCCCGGAAGCCGGACCGATGGACATCACATCCACGTTGAAGGATCACGCGCGCTTCAAACGTTCCTTGCTGCTTACCACCATGGCCGACGCAGACGCAGACAGCGACGGCGCACCTCAGAAACAATGCCGCATCTGCTTTGACGGCACCGACGCGGAGAGCGAGCTTGGCCGCCTCATACGTCCATGCCTCTGCAGGGGCTCCATCTCAGTTGAGCATCCGCTCTACCCGCGCCACACTGTCGCTGAGCCCATCCCCAAGCGCAGTATGTGCATGTCGAGTGTCTGAAGCGCTGGCGCCTGTCCTCTACATCATCCAAAGCGTATTATGAATGCCCTCAGTGCCACTACCAATATCGCGTCGCCCGTACGCGTGCGGTGGGTATCGCTACGAATCCCAGTGCGTGTCCCTTGCGTCGTCCCTCTTTATGCTACTAACTCCCCGCAGTGATCATCGGTGCCCTGTCAGGCGTCCTCTTCACTGCTCTTGTGATGCTATCAAGCGTCATAACCACATACCTAATGGCGCGCCTCGACGAAGATGCTGGGTACAACTATTGGTACTACGGCGGCCCCTTCTATGTTGCGCCATACGACCTGATGCGCGATCTTATACGCGCTGCCCTTCGCATTCTGCAGGACGGGGACGTCACCACGCTCCTCGACGAAGCTGCTTTCGGTCGTGCCGGGGACATGCGCGGCAAGCGGCTGCCGCCGCTCGAGGTGCCGGTTGCGCGGGGTCAACCCGGATTGGTCATGCGCTTGTTGCGCCGGTTCGTGCTGGGGCTGCCGGTCGTGGGCGCGGGGTCGCTTATACAGATGCTGTTAACTGTGGGCTATCTTGCGCCCATACATTGGCTTGCGAGGTATCGCGCTCGACGGAGGACGAGAGGGGGAGGCGGTGATGTCGCCGCCCTAGTCATCGTAGGGCTCTTGCTGGTGGGTGCCTTCAGGTGAGCAAGCATGGCCGAATTTTGTAACAGCTTGACTTATTCCGCGAAGGGCGTTGTACACTGTCTACCAGTTTACGCGACGCATGGCCACGCGCTTTCTCTCTCGAGCGGAGGATGCTATTCTGGAGGTAAATACCTAGGGCGTCGATTGACGCGAACATCATCGCACAAATGGACTTTGCAATGTAATAACAAGGATCTGGAAACAACATATAGCGTTCTTGCACATCAACTCCCACTCACACCGGTGGCTTGCCCCTATATGTCGGCGGGCGAGCAGTTCCGATGCCTTCCTCCTTCAGTATGCGTGACATAGCGTGGACCAAACACCTACAACTCCCAATGGTCTCGAGTCGGTAAGTCTACCGGACTGTGATTTACTGCAACCGCTGCCTGACCAACTTCCTTGGGGGCGTGCCAGACGCTGTCTGAGTCAGAACCATAGGTTGTCGCAAGTTCAGATACAGTGTCCTGGACTGTATTCTGAGACGTGGGGCACGCTAAACAGCTTCTCCCGCCTTGTCCCAAGCACAACACCTCGAGTAGGCCTGCGTTGCGTCGTTTTGGGGGCGGATCGATGGACGACCATACGGTCCACTGCAGCTGAGGCTGAGATCGTCTCGGGACGGGGCACAACGGCGACAACAAGCAGCGGCGATGTGTTTCTCAGCGACGTCACCCTCTGTGTCAGTCCGCGGCCCTCGAGAGCTTGTCGCACACCAGTCGTGCAAGTATAAGAGGGACGCAAAAGTGCAGCGAATATCCAGCATCTCATCCACCTTCGACACACTCATCAATCACCAAACACCAAACCTCCCAGTCAACATGTCCCGTACGTGCTATCATCATCATTTCTGTGACTGCGCGACTGACCTCGTTTTAGAGAACAACTCGCACAAGAACCCGGAGCGCGTTGCCGCCGGCTATAAGGGCACCCTCAACAACCCGACCGCCGGCAAGGAGGCGAAGGAGATGGCGTCCGAGCGTCTCAACGACATGGGCGACAGCCACGAACGCTCTGCCAGTGGTGAGTTCATCGCCACAATCTCCTTCCGCCATCTTTACTGACGCGACGATTCCAGCCAAATCCGGCTCTCGCGAGCTCGGTATGTTCCTCTGAGTTGTTATCAGTCATTCGCCTGACCAGTTTCCAGTGGACGGCTTCGAGTCGGACGATGAGTACGTCCCGGGCCGCGATGATGAACGCACCGGCCTTGGTGACTACCTCGGCGGCTCCGACTCCGGCATTGCCAACGAGCACAGCGGCAAGAACAAGAACAACGTTATTGGCGGATATAAGGCCACAATCAACAGTATGTTTCTTCTACTTTCCATTCACTAAGCTGATCTTCCTCCTTGAGACCCCAAAGTTGGTGATGAGGCGAAGCAACGCGCGAGGGAGTTCCTTGATGAGCACGATGTTGAGCACGATTAGAGAGTAGATCGCGAAGGAAGTGAATGTACGAAGAAGTGAATGAAAGAAGAATGTGAAAAGAACATATGAATTCTCAGTACACGTCCAAGACAGTCAAGCAATTTAACCTTTCGTGTGCACTGAGCCAACCAAGGAATCTTTCCTTCCTTGTATTCTCCTTCCGTGTCACCAACACTGAATGGCAGGTAACATCGACAGTTTGCGGTGCATTCAGGAAAACATGGCGTAAGTACAGGTACAGCGACACAGTATGTAAAGATAGACTATCCAGCCCTTACCAACTTCTCCGCAACTGCCTTCGCACCTCCTCGTACAACTCGCGAGTCTTCGGCCGGTCAGGAGCAACTTCGCGTAGATACTGATCCACCACTTCGTCCAACCGCGCGACGGGCACCTCGCCCCGAGCCTGTGGTGCAGGCTGTGGGCGCCGAGCCTCACGCAGCCAGTCGGACAGCAACACAGCGATATCACTCGATACCATCTGCACGTTATCCTGCGTATTGAATGGCGGAATCTGAGGAGTGGTCAAGCGGAGTAGCGACCAGATGCGCAAAATATTTACCTGCGACTCGTACATCTCGTGAAAGAGATCCCACACCTCGGCGTACGGGACGTTGCAGTCTACGAGTATGCGTGCAGGCCAGCCGTCGTCAATCTGGCCCTTGTGATTCAACCTAAACCGCACTAGCAAATGCGCGATAACCCCTATAAGGTCGTTAACATAAGTTGTCCGCGAAGATTATGAATTTCACGCACGTAGCGGGAATGCGCAATCGGATGGGTAGAATCTTTGGCCGAGAGGAACGACAGCAGCCTTGATATGATCTGCCTGTCCTATAGCGTCCTCCGCCATCCCAACGGCTGTAGGTTCTGTCAAAATCATACTACCCACAGTAAATAACAGGACGCACCTTCGCGGAATATTCCATCCCAACATTCCCGCACAGTTCCCTCATCCCGTACATCACCTACGTGCAGACACAGAAGTTGCACAGACTTCAGCTGGAATCTCAACGCGTAACCTGCCCATAGCTGTTTGCCGCGTTAGCGGCGATAGACACGAGGAGAGACGTGGGCTTACATCGTTGAGTTCGAGTAACTTCTTGTCTAACGCGTCGATCAACTCCTGCGCTTGCGGAGGGTACTCGTGTCTTTGAGGCAGCAGTCGGGCATAAATTTCCAGCTGAACTTGTGCGACTTCCAGCTTCTCCTCCAAGTCGGTCAAGAACGCGATGCCCGAATCTATCATGGTGCTTGAACTGATCGGTTGCGATTTGGCGTTGCCAACGGCGAGAGTGAGATATTCGACGCGTTTGGGCAATGGTAGCTCGAATCTCGAGCGGGGTCAAACAATGCTCTTAGTAGAATCGGATCGCACTCACTGCTCGTGCTCGGCCATCTGGGCGAGGATCTGGGCGGCTTGTAGGTTCTGCCCATTTTTGATGTAAAACATCCACAACAGCTCGTACTTTGCCGCGTCGGCCGGCTCGTGCGCGAGGTACGCTTCCAAGAAGGGCGGTCGTTGCTTTCAATGAAGTCCGATCAGATACAGGCCTTGCGACAGAAAATGATAACGCACTGCAAGCAAGTCCTCCGAAAGGCCGCGCCCAATTAACCACTGATATAGATATGCATGGAAGACCTCGTCGTCGCTTTCGAACGCGATCTGATACGCGACCAGGTTCAGTCCCTCCTCGGGCGGCCTTGTCTGTGCGTCCTCTGCTTTTGGTGCCTCGAATGTCTGCAAGCAGTCTTTGATGAGTTCGTAGCATTGTTGCCGTCGTTGATAAATAGACTGGGCAGGGTCCCCTGCCGGTGTGCCGTTTCTCCAATACTGTCGACCACGATCATCTGGATCTAATGCTTTGGCGCAAGCTAGAGACAGCTCAATAGCGCCTGCAGAATTATGTCAGTATGATCGATATATATATATATATGCGTAGAAGACGGACCCTTGGGAAATTGAAGGCTGACATAGCGTCCGACCGCTTCCTTGAGCTTCTCCAGATCCAAGGTACGAGCGCCCTTGACATACAGCCTGGAACGAATGGGTAAGACGGCAATGTTGGCACGGGGACGATGACACGAACATGAGTGACTCCGCAAGCCAGTGCTGCTGCTCGGATACTGTCCTGGCTTCTTCAGCCTTCGTGACGCTTTCTCTGGCCTATTTGCGGAATCTTTCAGTCGTCGCCACGTTGCACCTCAACGCACTGTCATACCTTGTAGAGCATAACATCCTCAGCACTGCAGAACGATGGGCACTTGCGCTGCAGCGTTTCGCTGACCGTGTCAATCTGGATAACCGATTGTCAACCACACCTAGGCTTTTCGTTCCAATGCCACCCACTTCCATCTGCCCACTCATCTGCTGGTCGATGAGCACATTGATGAGTTCGCGCGAGACCGTCGCTCCGGCCTCAGTGGTGATGAAGGTCTCGAATGTGAGGGCGGCTAGGTTGCTCCGTAAAGCTGGCTTACACCTATGAAGCGCATATCATGAGCTTATACACTAGAATTTAAAGAAGAGTTATACCGCGGGACCAAATCGCTCAACTGATTCAAAGTCATGAAAGTGACGAACTCGAGGGCCTCAATCGTCCTTCCGAGCAGATTGATCATCTTGGTCACCGACAATTGCTCATCCTAGATGAATTGGCCGAAGTTAGTCTACTTCGATGGACGATGGTGATCAACGCACTTTCAGCGCCTCCTGCTCCGGTATATTGGAGCTAGCCCGAGGGCTGGACGTATCCAGGGGTGCGGAGTGGAAAAGGGATGGATTTTGGTCCAGGAAATTCTTCAGCGACATGAGGTTCGTTTGTATCGTGTTCAGCACGTCAGCAGAAACAGAAATGGCAGTACCACTAGCACAATGTAAGTAAAAGATCCCATGAAGACAGGCGATGGACATACCTGGGGGTCAATAGCTTAGCCCTCCAGAACGGCCGTAGCAAGCGCGCAAGGTACAGAGCGAAACCCTCCCGTTTGCCGCTGTAGGTCGTTGTGCCCTGGTTTCCACCTACACCTGTCAACCATCGCTCATGCCCACACGAGATGTTGCATACCTGTTGTTGGGGCACCGTACGTGACCCTCTCCGTCCAAACTGGACGTTCACCAAGCTCGAAAAATGCCTGTTTCACGGTGGCCCCCATACTCGATGCGGGGTTGAAGTTGACGAATGAGTTACCGCATGCAAGCTCTAGGAGCATCGCACAGGTCTGATCGCGGCCATACCTGGCGGTCGGCGCGTTAGCATTTTCTTGTCGCAATCGCAATTGCGCTCACCCATCCCGGAAGGATAGCATTGGCTGGATGTCCCGGTTTGTCTCGTAGTCCTCGATGATAGCTTGCAGGTAGTCGATGGTTCGCCTCTTGATAACGAACACCAGTCCTTCGCTCGTCATGATCATAAACTGCGGCGGGCTCTCCCCTGCCTGGCTCGCCAGCTCGTTGATAACCGTAGGCAACTGGGTTTCCGGTGGAGCAGGCGGTGCAGACGTCTTCACAGGTGCGATTGCCCAAGTGCCGAGTGGGATGTCAAGCAGCACAGCTTGCTCCGTGAGCGGAGGACGTGGGGGCCCACCCGTGGTGAGCGCACCCGAGTACGTCGGCTGCGGAGGCTGGTTATGATTGTGTGCAAGTTGCCCGAGATTTCCGATACGTGTCAGGTCGGGTGAAAGGCAGAGGATGAAGTCGTTGGTGTCGCTCGCGGGCTGCGATGCAACAAGAAGACCATTCGCATACGCTGCATTCTCGACGGTAGAGACGACGAAGGTCGGTACATGCGCATTTGCCGCAGACGGTTGGCCGCGAAGGCTGGAGCGCGTTTGGCGATGGGGGTGCGGCAGGTTGGCAGGAGGCAGTCGGACGTGCAGCAGCTGCAGAACGCGACCGCCACCACCGTAGGTACCATACGAGTAGTAAGACACTGCGGGAGCAAAGTATAGGCGAACGGCATTCTTGGTGACGGCCATGAGTTGTATCCCCATGCGCGACTCTTTAGGCTCAATGACATGCAGTGCCGACAACTCGAAGTTTTGCGGTGTGAGTGCAGGGGCGGCGGGCGCCTTGTCCTGTGCGTGCTTGAACAAACTCGACATCGTCTGCACATGATCGAGCTTCTTCTCAGCGCCCAACCGGTACACGCCTATGGAGTTGCTGGCGGTCAGGGTGTATACCATGTTCCTGTCCGGGTCGGCGACGACCGAGCGGATTTGGTCTATTGAGTGAGCGTCAGGATGGAGCTGACACGTCTATTGAACCGTACCTGTTGTCGCTGAGGACGTGAAGCGAGGGAGGAAAGACTGCACTCCGCCCGCCGAATGGTTGATGAGCTGTATGCGCTTCCCAAACCATCCCTCGCTCTCCTGATAGTGTAACTCGTATAAATTCCCATCGTCCGCACCACACATGAATATCCGTCCGTCGTTTGTGCCCACCACAGACGTCATCTGCACCTCGTCCGTGGCCACACTAAGGTCGGTCGCGTACATGTTGAGCTCCGTGCGCCCGTCTTCCGCCGGTGTGAGGGAGACTGCAATGAGCAGTACGGAGAGCTTGGTACAGATGACGAGGAGGTGATGTATAGCTTCGATGAAAAGCCCACGCTTAGGTTTCACGACCGCGACGGCGCGTATAACGTCGGGCTGGTCGACAAAGGAGTTGATCTCTTGCCTACGCGCAGTCAGAACAATGAGGGGGAAAGATGGACGGTGAGCGCACCCGTTGTTGTAGTCCCACAAAAAGAGCTGGTGGTCGAGCGCGATCCATGCGCGTTCGATCTCGGGGAGGAGGCCCATAGCCATGTTGACCTGAGTACCTGCACGGGATCACTATTGTGAGATGTGAATGAGGTTGGTAGACGCACTGGTAGCATACTGAACCAGTGCATCTGGTATACGCAACAAGGTGCGCTTCTGGTATGGCATGCGCGCATCGTCAGCAGCGACGGTATACGCCGCGCTCGCCTGCTGCCCAGCTGCATGCTTATCAGCATCAAGTAAAGGAAGTAATTTCTTAGGTGCGCACGTATACTCAGTGTGTCCCCCAGGTCCGGGATCGCCTGTGAGTCTTTCACGAACTGTTCCTGCAGGACTCGGCTCGCGTCCTGGAACGCGGGAAGGTCGACATTCGGAGAAGAGGGGGTTGAGGACGGTCCGGGACGCATGGAGGGATCGTCGCGCGAGCCGAGCGCGCTCATGGAGAGGGCGGACATTCCGCGCGTGGGCGTGCGGGACAAGTACGAACAAGGACGCGTTTTGTTCGCTCGCACGTGAGCGAGCGCACGCGACAGTCGCAAACTGAACCACCACCAAGTTGCCACAAGAAGTTTGGAACTGGAAGAAGATCTCTTGGTCCATGACAGTATGTGAGCTATAACAGTAGACTATACGAATGTACAATAGTTAGCAGACTCAGTATAGCGCCCAAAAGGCTTCCTAATATCTAGCCTTCTTGTATCCAAAGTTCCCACCGCCCCTATATCCACCTCCTCCTCCCCTGCCCCTCCCGCCACCGTAGGTACCCCTCCCACTCTTTCTGCCTCCGCTTGACGGTGCCTTCCTCTTGGCGCCTACCTTCTCCTCCATGCCCGTGTCCAGGTTTTGATATCCCACCTTCTTGCACTCAGCGTCGAACGCGGCTAGCAGTGCCATGAAGTCCGAAGTCACCATGGACGCGAAGAGCGTGTGTGACGTCGAGCATTTAAGTGCGGTGAGTCTGGGCGACGTTATCCCAAAGGCGAAGCGCGTGAGAAGACGGGGGTCGTCGCGCACGCCGCACGCGTTGAGGATGGCGCGGACCTTAGCGGGATCGACAGGCGCGGGAGGATCGGGAACGAAGTCGAGACCGGAACCCGTGCAACAGAAACTGAATGAGATGCGTGAGCAGAGGGCCTCACGGCGCAACAGGACAGTCTCTCACGTGCACTTCCCACACATTCCTCCGGGCACCGCGTCCGCGTCTCCAAAATACCGTGCAATGTTATGCGCAAGGCCTGAATTCTGTATCAGCTCTGTCGAACAACAACCAGTGGCGCAAAGCAGCATTCGCAACGTACAATCATCATCCTTTGCGAAGTTTAGCACTTGATGGATCTTCGCAATATCATCCTCCTCCTTCTTCAGTAGGCGGGCATATAAGGCTTTAGCGATGACCTTGATCTCGGCGAGATCTGTAGGGCGCGGGTTGTCCAAAAATGTGCTATATCGCTGCATTATACGCAGTTATCAGCATGTTTGTCGCGAAGGAGGTGCGCGAATGGCGTACCGCGCGCACTTGTGATGCCTTAACGGTGACATGCCCTGCAAGCCGGTGAGCATCCGATCACAGAAAAGACATGGCAGGTCGCCTACCATCCATCTCCCAGATACCTATCTGCCGGACCAAATCAACACGGTCGATCTTTGAGTAATTAGCTGTATCCACGATGTCCAGCTACACACGTGTTGCAGTCAATACCAATAATTGGGTCAGCCAGTCAGCGGCATACCTCATATTTAGTCTTGTTAGATTTGGGTTTCCAGTGTGTCTGAATAGCTTTGGCTGCCGGACTAGAGTCTTTCATGACCTATGATGCACACAGCCATGAGCATCAATGTCACGATGCCTTCAAATGATATATCGCTCACCTTCTGGAAATTGACCCCTGGCGTCAGCTCATAGGTCGTATACATCGGTGTGATGGCCCGGATGAAGCCGTAGTCGAGCTCAAGTTGGGCGTAAAGCATGCCCAGAGCGTTTGACTGAAGAAGACGTCAGACTCAATGTCTTCGCCTTACTGCGCGCATGCCACTCACTCGAATATCATATCTGACAAAAAGGGTGAGCACTAGATGTCGGGAGATGGATAGCTGTGTGAACGTACTCCCTCGCCTGAGTATAGTGGCTGAAATCGAGCGTGCCATCCTTTGCCGGCACCTTCATCATCACCTCCTGCAAGAAGAGCTCGAGGTGCACTTCCGAACACGTATCACCTCGAGCAAAGCCTTCGAGTGTGGGTAGGTCGGGCGGGGATATGACTGCGTAAAATTCGGATCAATATAGACCATCCTCTGAAAGAACAACGTACACATCAGACACTCTGACTCGAGTCCATCGCGACCTGCGCGGCCGACCTCCTGGCTGTAGTTCTCCAGAGTCTTGGGCATGTATAGATGGAAGACCTGTCGGATGTTCGCTTGAAGTATGTCAGAATTTGTACTCGATACCAGCACAGCAAGAATGTCCACCTTTGTCGATACCCATGCCAAACGCAATCGTGCACGCGACAATAGCCTTATCTGACTCCATGAATCGGTTCTGAATAGCACCGCGCTCATCCGCTGTGATACCAGCGTGGTACGCTTCAGCGCGAATATTATGACGCTGGAGATAGCTGACAACGTCTTGGGTTTGTTGCTGTAGCGTCACATATATAATGGCGGGACCAGTCCGGCGCTCGAGCATGGGGATAACCCGCGCCATCTTTTCGTCGAGGTTCTTAGCCAGAGCTACCTGAAGGGCGAGACTGCAAAAAGGTCAAACTCAAGCTCGCCGAGGCATAACAGAGACAGTCGCACTTGGGTCGGAACACCGGGGCGGCAAAGACTCCATCCGGGCGCTCAATATCGAAGGACGTGCAGATGTCCTGGACGACCTGCGGTGTGGCGGTCGCAGTGAGACACAAGACGCGCTCGACGTTGTTCTCCTCAGCGAATCGGGCAATTTTAAGATATTCAGGACGGAAGCTCGCACCCCACTGCGGAAGATGTAAGCGGGGAAGAGTAAAAGCGATGAGCAACGAGCCTGGGATATGCAGTGTGCCTCATCGACCGCAAGGAGCGAAATTTTGACGTTGGACATCATATTCATGAATCCTTCGTTGTTGAGCCTGCCGACGGCTCAGTGGAGACCCGGACTAGGGGACAGCGCAGCTCACCGCTCCGGGGCCACGTAGAGTATCTTGAGCGTCCCATCTCGAACCTCTAAATGCCGTGAGTAGTAAAGACGGCACCACAAGGAGTGTACTCACGCGACCTGACTTCGCGCGATCGCTCTAGGCTCAGGGTGCTGTCGAGATTAGCTGCGCTAACACCGCGTCTAACAAGCGCATCCACTTGATCCTTCATCAAGGCGATGAGAGGGGAGATGACGAGCGTGAGGCCCTGACAATTCATCAGGGCACGCCTGGCGCTAATCAGGGAATGTGCATACAGGCAGACACATTCCAGGGATTTGAAACGTCAAGCTCTTTCCACCTATACGCGCGTCAGAGGCTGGAATTGACGCAAATCAAACTGGCGAACACACCTCCAGTGGGAAACACGACTAGCGCGTTCTTGTTGTCTTCCAGCAAACGCGCAATGACCTGGAATACATTGTCAGTAGAATACCACGCGTCTCTAGAGCACGCACCTTCTCCTGGGACAGCCGAAACTGTTCGTAGCCAAAGACTTCATTGAGGACGCGGTGAGCTTCCTCCATTGTGATGGTGGCAAGAAAGGACGCGTTATTTGCGCTTATTGATTCAGCGCCTAATTGACTCGGATCTCGGGACCGAACCTGCGCACTTACACAAGCAGTCACAAAGCAGTCAGGACGTGTATTTTATAACTTTAGTATGGCTCGTTCGACTCAGCGTCAAGCATTACACTGAACAATTATATCTCGGGAAGCTATCAAGTGTAATAGGCAGGGATATCGGGCATAGTCTCACGGGTCAGCCTCTTCTCACAGATTGACGGGCGGACGGGTCAGTGAGAAGAGTCTGATCCGAGCAACGGTTATCTTATGACACGACCAAACGTGGGAACAAACTGTCAGGATTTTGACCGCGGGGATCACCGAAAATGACCCAGCAGTATGGCGCCGTTCCTCTCTACTCTCCGCACCATGGCATATGCAAGGCACTAGCACCGTCTTATTGTAAAAGCCCTCTAATACTACACTTGCTTGACCGCAAATACGGCTGCCTGGCTCGAAACAGCCCTGCTCGAACACCCTCACTATCTCAGCGCTCCGCGACTTCTAACTTCAACGTTCCTTAGAGTCCAACCGCAGCGAGGAGTCAGAACCTCCTGCTCGTAACGGCCCCGCACGGTGCGGATGGGTGTCGAGGGAAGGGCAGGCGAGTAGCAAGCCTGCGAGGATTTATTGAACTGATATTGATGCCCTATACATATGTGGGTACAATCCTCTTGAGAAGTCTTGACATACATAATGGGGGCTATTCCTCACAGCGTATATTTCAGGACCATACGAGTGTCGAGCTTCTCGCTGGTTG
The DNA here is from genome assembly GCA_007026445.1 of Schizophyllum amplum. NCBI lineage: Eukaryota > Fungi > Basidiomycota > Agaricomycetes > Agaricales > Schizophyllaceae > Schizophyllum > Schizophyllum amplum. The sequence continues at coordinate 303,333 of VDMD01000023.1, read as the reverse complement.
TGGGACGTCGAAGCCGGCCCTGTTCGGTGAATGACGACTCGGATATGGCTGAGGTGTCATCGAGTGGCTGGTCTTGTATAAGTAGGTACAGGCAGGTGCCCCTCGCCATCTCCCCAATGGCCGGCGTGTCCATTAGACGTGTGGAAGGGGTGTAAGGGAGGCAATGGTGGTTTGCACTCGCACTGCGCTGTGGCCGTATTGGGACCAGATTGGGACGGCGCCGAACAGGTGAGTCATTTTCGGTGATCCCCGCGGTCAAAATCCTGACAGTTTGTTCCCACGTTTGGTCGTGTCATAAAATAACCGTTGCCCGTCCCAGACTATATATCGGGCACTACATGGGACCTGCGTACTGGACGTCATCATTCTCCCAATATTCGTCCGAGAAATCCTCCTCATCATCGAATGGCTGCTCGTCCATGAAGAAATCGACGTCGTACTCCGAGTCGTAGTCCGACAATTCATACGGCTCCTCCGCGTCGTCTGCAGCGATAAGCCCGTAGTCCGCGCACGGTGCGCGCCGAAACAAAGGGTTATCGGGAATAAGGGGATGGTCGGGGACAGTGACATGACTAAGCGCCTGGCGTTGCACCATTGTGGCGAGTTCTGCCATCTCAATGTCCATGGGCAAGTGGACCGCGTCGACGGATAGCTCATCCGCCTCGTAGGCGGATGATTCGTCCAGGTTGATGTGCACAGTCTGCAGGTCTGGCCAAACTTCTTTCAGCTTCGATATGTTCAAGCTGTCCGCGTTGTCCGTCAGCACCACATGACGCACAGTGGTGATGGATTGCAGGAAGGCCATGCAGTTTCTGAAGCCGTAGCCATGCTGCAAGTGTAGTGTGTGGACTCGGGGGAATGGGTTCGGGTATCCAGGCGCGCCCTTCATCGCAGGGAACAGCGTGCGCGGTTCGGTGTCGTTCGGGAAGTCATCGAATATCTCTAGGTATTCCAAGTTAGGCAGAGAGTAGCGTGCCACCATGAAGCTGAAGTCGGCGATGCGAGGCAGTAATTGCAACGCCATCCGCTTGATAGACCGCGCCTCTATGACTGGCTGCTCCATTGCGCTGGAACCCGCAAGACCTACGGGCGTAAAGCGGGGCAAGACCAGTGTCGTCAATGCCGGACAGTCACGTATAGCGATGGGTAGGGCGTCCGCAGGCAAGTTGGTTATATGCAGGAAGACGAGGTTGACCAGGCGTGGCGCGCAGACAGTGCAGCCATGCTTAATCTTCAGCTCCCGTAGAGCCGGAAGGTCAACGATAGGCGGAGCATAGGGATCCGGATGGTCGTGATTGTTCCAGTCGGTCCAGTACTGCAGTCGTTGCAGAAGAGGTGCCTCGTTCACCATACCCAACAAGTTACCAACATCCCGCATACTGTCTCCCTTCACTTCGAATACGGACATGCGCGGTATGAGATTGGTAAGAAATTCGCGGTGTTCTAGCAGTGTCGACGTTCCAGGGAACTGCCAAATGTAGACCTGAAGAGGGCGGTCCCGGGAGCGAGATGCGTACAGCCGGGCATGTTTGTATGAGGCTGGATCGGGGATCTTGAGGCAGATAATAGCCCAGAGCTCTGAGGTGTCCAGGGCGATGCTGCGCCACAGTCGGCATACATGGCTGATGAGGATGGAAGGAGACACAGTATACATATGCTCCCACTGTCCTTTTACGGTGTTGACGTTGGCGAAAATCGCGACCAGGAGCTCGTTCGGTATGTTGGATATCGGGGATGGCAAGAGGTTGATCAGAGCTCCACTTTCGTCGCGTTGAGAGACATTGAAGCCGTCCTTGACGTTGCTTGAATGGTAGTTATCGATCATCCTATTGGAGGATCAGAATGATAGAGATTATCACCTGCAAGATAATCGGCTCACACGGACGGTTTTCCTCAGCGTCTAGAAGGACAGGATAACAAGTTTTGTTGCGTATATTGCGTTGACCACTGGGGCGAACAGACTGCCGGCGCAAACATGATGAAAATCAGTAGTTTGAGGGCCAGTGTGTAGCGGCAGCTTACGACAAAGAGCGCTTAAGTGCACTTGTACTTTGTGTTTATGTGCTGAAGATTCTTGATGTTGTCCGCCGCAGACAATATTGGTGGTCGAACGCAAGTTAAGTAGACGGAACGATGATGACGTGGTGCCACCCAGTAGTCACCAGGTGACGTGAAATGCAGGCACGTGACATGTTCGACTTACCAGCTCTTACTATTACATAGTGTGAATCGCAAGCTGAAACCATCACATCGTATTCTGCTCATACTGCTACTCGTTGTAAGTATCCACCTTGAAGTAGCAGTCGAATTCAATGGGTGAATTCGGACCAGGCTACAAAGCACACTGAAGATGCCGCCATTCGTCCACAGAGATTGACGCGTGACGTTCTGCCGCTGTATCTCTGTATTACATGGCGCAGAAATGAGAGTGTTCCAGGGAGGATTGCGTGGTACTATTAGTGTGACAGATGCTAGTGGTACAATACACCATTATTGAGGAGTACAGTTACAACGGGGCCATGTCCATCGCGGGCCCAATAGGTATACACCGGCAAACAATAATCCGTGGAGCAAGGAGCGAGAATATGTTGAATCGTTATGCAGGAAAGACACTGCAGCTTAGTGCCGCGGCAACTCATGTATGTTGCTGTCCCAGAGCATCGTCCGCCGCCGGTTCAGGCGATCTGCCCTGCTATGTTCTGCGGCAATGACACGGATGCTCTTTCGCACGCGCATGTTTCGCCCAGCAAGGTCCTCCGTCGATGCAGTGTCGGGAGCGACGTCGAGCGGCTGATCCAGATCGTGATCGGGGAAGAACCGATGTAGATTTTGGTACACGTCTTGCGACGCTGGGCGCGCCCACGTCGACTCACTGCGTGAAAGGGCAGGTGCAGGGCTTGTAGTGGGCGTGGGTGGTAGTGGAATTGGCGGCGGGGGCAGAGATGGTGTGCCGTTTGCGCCAGGACGCACTTGCCATATGCCAGTGTCAGTCTCATCACTATCACCCTCGCTGGATAGCCAGGTCGACTGCGCGCTGGGGGGCATGTTGCGAAAACGAATGCCGAGGCGGTCGGACAGGCCCCGGATTGTCATGTCTTCCGCTTGCAAGGTTGCCTCAGACGTCGACAGGGCCCGTGGCGGCGGACTCGGCGGCAGCGGAGGGGGCATGTACGTGTACGCTGATGATGACCGACGTGCCTCCAAACCCTCAGGGTCTGGATTGGCGACGACCCACTTTTTGCGACGGCGACGACGGGTGCTAGTTGATGAGGCCTCGCTAGGGCTGCGATAGCGATGGAGAGAATCGTACTCGCTGGAGCGAGCGCTGTTAGGCGTGGATCGCGCTGGTTCCACCACCACAATCGGCGGTGCGTCACCCCGTGATCTTGAAGGACCAGCGTCATTGGGAAGCGGCGGCACGGGAGGGGGTGTTTCGCGGTGCTGAAAGAAGGTGTCGGTGACGAGGGAGTCGAGCGTTGGGCGGCGGAAGTGCATATGCGTGTGAGCGTCGGTGGATGGACCCACAAATGGGCGCACAGTGTGCTCGTCCGGCCTGAGCGTACTCGAGTCGTCTGCCGAGGAGCGGGATCCTCTGTCGCGGACGAAACCAGGGAAAACCCATTCGTGCGGCAAGCGAAGGTAGGGGTGGCGCTTGAGATCTTGCGCAGCTGGCCGCTCGATAGGATCTCTGGAAGTTCATCAGCTCGGCATATCTCTGCCTTCATACAGCCGTTAACTCACACAGTAAAACACCGCGCACGAAAATCAAGAGCGGCGGAAGATAGCTTCAAGTCCGAAGGCATCGGTGGCGCCTTACTCTCGTATAGCTGCGGTGGGCTCCGGTTAAACCGTGGAAACCATGCAGCACAAGAACGTACGTTGATCATTACGGGGACCATCTCCTCACCGTCCCACGGTCGTGCACCTGTCCACATTTCTGTCGGCGGTGAGCACGGGGTTCGTATATCGACAGGAATGTCCGAGCGCGTCCAACCAACTTCTCGGTTGTGCGGTAATAACGGGCGCTAACGCACCTAACATCACGCATCCCACACTCCAGATATCGACCTTGGAGTTGTACCCTCGATTCCTAGCGTTCACGACTTCTGGCGCCATCCAGAAGACGGTGCCTTTGAGCGCGGTGTGCTTATGAATCTCTGGGGAGTCGGCTGTCTTGGAGATGCCGAAATCGGATATTTTGCATTCGCCGGACGGCTGTACGAGGATGTTTTCTGACTTGAGGTCGCGGTGGATGATGCCGCGCGAGTGCAGGTACTCGAGCCCTGTAAGGATCTGCTTGCCAAACGACTTGGTGATATTCTCGTCAAATGGACCATGGTTGTTCAGGCAGGCCTTGATGGTGCCGCCGGGGACGTACTCAAGAAAGCTGCGCAAGATGTCAGTGCGCGTTCCCCTACAGGTAAGAAATAGACGTACATGGACAGGAAGTCAGCAGTCTCCTCAATCCCCAGGTACTGGACGATATTGGTGTGATCGAGGTGCTTGAGCGTCTCGCTCTCGGAGTGCAGAGCCTCGAAGACTTCGCGTTCGCGCGAATCCTGCTGTTCGAAGACGGAGCGGGGGATTTCGACCTGCTTCACGGCCATGATGTCGCCGGTAGTGATGTTCATGCCCATGTAGACGCGACCATAGCTGCCCTTGCCTATGAGCTCGCCGCGTATCCATAAGAATGTCGCTAGGAGGGAGGTAAACAATGGGGGAATTGCATCTCGGTAGGGAACGCACCTTTGGCGAGGGGGGCGCGCGGGCGGACAGTTTTGCGCTGGCTCTCCCTCGAGCGCAACGCGGACTCGGAGGCAAGCCTGTGAATCTGGCGCCCGGGCGGTTGTAGTTGGTGCCGCTGCGGAGGCATGGACATAGTCGGCAGTGTGGGGAGCGCGCGCAGGGTGCGCGTCGGCGAGAGCATGACCTGCGGATTGGTGGACATCGCGGCGGCTGGGGATGTTGCGTCGCGCATCCTGGCCTCTTAATCGACGTGCAGACGCAGACCAGGCAACAGAGGGATCAGCGCGCGACGTGATGAGCGTGATCAAGCGCATGATCCATCGGCGCTTCCAGCCGTCCGATAACAGTTAGGCGCCGGCACAACAAGCCAAAATACTGCGACACTCGACGCTCTCGTTTCATCGATTCTGGTCTGTGCCAGTCAGTTATGGAATGGGAGAGTAGGGCGATGTACATGACAGTGATGACTGACAGGTAGTGATTCCCTCTCCATGAGCCGTTGCGAGTTGTTTGCATCTGTTGTAATCAAGCAGTCGAGCCCTCCAAGTGCGACAACGTACTTACCATGCAGTGTTCCATTTATCTCGCTTCTATTACGCTTCTTTCGCCTTTTCATTCAACATTTTCAAGTGTCTGTCTTAAGCCATCGGACTTATTGGCTCCCTGCATATATTGCCCTACGTACGGAGAACAACAGCAGCGCCCACTGGCGGCCAGCACGAAACAGATAATCAAAGAGTGGTCAAATTGTCCATGGTGAGTAGGAAAGAGGAGAAATGGTGAGTATTGCATGCTGCTTCTATGGGATCTACCGCTTTAGAAGTGCTCCTACATAGGTGTGAGAGGATGCGATGGATACTCAATCGGGGGCGTACCTTCGCGAAACTAAACTCAATGTCCTTGCACGTGTTCGTCATAGTAGCCTCCTTGAGGGCTTTCGCAATGGGGCCAGGCCCACAGAAATATGTCTGTTGCGACTGTCAGCCCGCTGGCGATGATGTTCATCACAACAGATGACTTACAGCAACCCTCGTTCTGAGTTGGGATCGGCTACCCGGAATGTACCCACCCGTCTCAATTGACGTTCTCAACGTGCTGTAGATGTTCTTCCAGTCTGGGCGGCCGAACAGCGTACGCGAGCGCAGCAACGTCAGCGGGTCGTATTTCGAACCCGCGTCGTTCACCGCGATATTGTACGCCATGTCCTCCGTAATCTTCTGCGTGAGGTAGATGTTGATGCGTAAGAAATTCGCTGGAAAGAGGGCACGGCGTTAGATGGAGATATGAAGAATGTATAGAGGTGACTCACGGTCGGCCTGCGCCGCCTCCACTTCCTGCAATAGGCTTTGGAACCAGCCGAAGGACGCGGTGTCACGGCAGACCCAGAAGAACTCCACGCGACGCAGCGAGCCAAGGTTGCCACGCTGCTGACGCCACCAGATGTGCTTCAGAATGGACGCAAAGGGCGTGACACCTTTCCTCTACATGAGCGTATGTTGCGACGACGACGACGGAGTTACTACTCACCGATACCGGCACCAACGAGAACCGCGACCTCGGCGTTAAAGACATCCTCAGCGGGTGCACCGAAGGGACCGTCGATACGGACAGACGGCAGAGTGAGAGATGCGCCGCTGGAGTCGAGCTCGACAAAGTCGCCACGGGTACCCATGGCGTTCTCCTTCTCCGAACCGGACATCGCAGCCTTCGTCATGGCCTGGACGACGGATGGGCCAACACCAAGGCGCTCGCCGAGCGCCTGCGTCCAGTCGCCGACCTGGCGGATGTGCACGGACACATACGGGTCCTCCGGCGCGGATGTAATGGTGAACTAGTGGGAAGTGAGTCGCTCAATTATTCACGGGCGCACCAAAACGTACAGGATGCCACTGGAAGCTCGATATCTCGGGAACTTGGATGAACAGCCATTGTCCGGCGGTGTACTTGAAGCTAGGCTTGATGATACGGAGCTCCATAGCGCCTGGTTATTGTTAGAACCGCACCGTGTCTGTTAAATTGAAGGTGCCTACCACTGGGGTGGACAAGAACCTTCGACAGGCGGGTCGCGCGGCGCGCGCGCACCTCCCGCAGCACACGCTCCCCAAAGTACAAGATACCGGGCCAAATGATGAAGCGCCAGCTCAGGTACCCGAGGCAGTGGTCCGTCGAGTAGAAGGGGAACGAGGGAATGTAGTCCGGGTCGACGGAGTCGCGGACGAAGCAGCCCGTGGCGTGCGTGTACAGACCCAGCATGAAGAAGAATGCGAGATGGTGAGTGTACCAGAAGACCTCGAAGCACTGGTGGCGGATCTTGTTATGCGCGGTGGTGTACATCAGGACCATGATGAACAGCATGAAGTGTCCGGTGATGCCTCCGGGCTGGGTGTAGTGGATCTCCAACGCAGTCTGCTTCCGCACCTCTAGAGACGCAGGTTTAGTACAGGTGATAGATACAGGGGGCACACGTACGAGTCCGCTCGACGTTGAAGAAGTTGACGTAGTGTGCAGTGGTGTGGACGACGGCCCAGAAGGCCATGGAGTACGCGACCTGCCTGTGGAACCAGATGTTCTCGTCCGCGGGGAACAGCCAGGTGATTTTGGGTCGGACGACGCGGATAACGTTCCTCAGCATCGGGAGGAGGATGAGACCTCCATCGAACGCGAGGACGAGGCCGGCGCCACGGGAAACCCAGACAGACCACGTCAAGCCGTTCAGCGCGGCGAGGCGCTGGTTGGTCGCCTGTCGTTGCACGTTATCAGTCTCCGCGCGATCCGCTCGTAGTAGGGCCACGAACCTGGCTGTACCACCCATAGGCGAAGAAGAAAAAGTGAAGGCCGTAAAATATGACGTTGAAGGCGAGGCGGCGGGGAGCACAGAACTCCCTCCTGAACCAAGTTTCGTCGCCCATCGTGCGAGTTCAGTTGCTAAGCGAATGAAGGGAAGGTAGAGTATTGGGATCGCGTCGTCTGGCCCGGCCAGAGAAGAGGAGCAGCGGGTAAAGAGAGAAACAGCAGCGAAAGGACAGGAAGTGGGCGAAAGGATTGGCAGCCACAGGCTGGAAGGGAGCAACCAGGCTATGAGAAGAAAAGAAGAGGAAAAGAAAGGAACGATCCCGCCCGAGGACTGCATGGTGACCCACAACAACGGATCGCATGTATTATGGACCGGATCAGGTTACCTTCGAAGCGACCGCTGACAACCACCCAGCGACCACCCACTCGGCACGCTCGATGGACGCTTCGTCGCCAGCGAGACATGCTAAATTCAGCCATCTTGTCAGGTCCTGGGGGTGCAGTCATCTTCATCGATGTCATTTTGGACCCAATCAGAGAGAGCGTGTATACAAGTACAGGATGCGGTGAACCATGAAGGGAGGATAGAGCGATAAACAGGGACTACTCCTCGTAACGGTATGCGACCATCGCCTCGATACGATGCACGTCCGTGCTGAAGCTCCGCATCTTAACCTGCTGGCTCTTGCTGGCCTCGATGGCGAGGGGATCCGTGTCCACCCACTCGCCTGCAGGTACGTCCGCCGACTCCGAGGTGTATGCGAGGATGTTGAATACCGTGGGTTCTTGGATAACGGGGAGATACGTGACCATAGAGATGATCTGCTTGAGGATGGCCCGTATTTCGGATTGTATCTCTGACTCGGGCTTGGCTGGGGGTCTATAGCCGACTGAGTACAGTTGCAATGTCGGAGAGGACGTACTCACGGCGCAGAGGGGTCGGCAGGGGGTTCGACGAGCTTGATGTCGAAGACCCATCGTTCCAAAGGCGTGCGAGTATCTTTGGAGATGATGGCGAGGACAAGTTGGGTCACGGAACCCGCAAGCAGCCAGCCTAGGAGCGGTCTCAGCGTGGAGCTATGTGACAGGATACGAAGGACGTACTCTGGACCTGGGTCAATATCCTGCATAATCGTCAAGGGCCGCGACGGTCGCTGATCAGCATGAGAACGCGCCTTTCTAGATAGCTCTCCAACGCAAGGTCCTGTGTCACGAGCAGAGTTTGCCCGTACTTCTTGACCATCTGGAAGTCATCCGACGGATACACCTCCCGCTGGAACAGAATGCTAGAACACGCGTCTTGACAATGAGTGGCCCGCTCGTGTCGCGACCGAGCCTGTAACGCACGTATTGACAGCATACTTGAAGAACTCGGTGACAAGTGCCGTAGAACCCTTGAGGGTGATAGCTTGGCGGTTTGCCTGCTTCGAAGCCATGGCTAGTTTCAGTGCAAGACGAGGCTTAGAAGAGGACGAAGGGCGTAAAGATGAGCGGCGCGCGTTCGACGCGTTTTTGGGAGCGTCACGTGATGGAATATGCGGGGACGGTCCGACATTCCGGTGTGCTGCCGACGCGTTGTTGTTCTCTTCGTTGACGGTCGTCGACATTTGCTGAGTCCGCCATGTCCTCGCCCGCTTCACTTGACACAGGGGGAGGCTCCCCCACTGCGAGCTCCACCGATGGCATCCCCCCGATGGACCGCATCATCATCGAATACTTGAAAGCTCGCGGCCACAAGCAGGCGAGCGAGACGCTACTGCGTGAATTGCAGGACGGCGGCTCCTCGACAGACAAGGGTGCACTGCCGGAGACGCTATCCTCGGACGACCTTTTAAAAGCCATCGCCGTTTACGCGCACAACCCGGCGCGACCTAACGACAATGTGATGAACTCCAGCACGACGGTGCTGCAGGAATTGTCCAGAATGTCCAACCCAGCGAGCATACAGAATCTCATCGCTAGCCTAGGATCTGTTGGCGCTGAGGAGATCCTGTCTCACGAGCCGTCTGACAAGGAGGAGGGCTTCCGGGAGCTTCAGAGTTGGGTTGATGGATCGTTGGATATGTATCGAGTGCGTTTGTTTTGAATATTGTGTGCATTGCCCGTGCTTATGTCCTGTCAGCCACAATTTCGACCCATCTTGTTCCCGATATTCTGCCACTTCTACCTCGATTTGATTCAGCATGGCTTCAAGGACTCCGGTGCGCGCTATTCCCTCCAGTCTCGCAAGCGCCGGCTTACATCGAAAATGCAGCGCAGCATTTCTTCCGCACATACTCCCCTTCCTTCCAACAGACCCATCATTCCACCCTGCATCATTTCTCTACCCTCTTGCTTCCCGCTCATGTTCAGAAGGACGAGCTTGCCCAGCAATTCCGGAACGAAAAATATGTTATCCGCATGAGCAACACTGCCTTTGGACTTCTCCTAGGATGGCTCACGGACGGCGTTAGCGGTGAAGCCTTTGGCAGTGGTGCGGGCTTTAACGGAGAGAAAGGCAAACGCGGACGGTCCGCCGTCATGCGCGTCGTCAACAATCACTTGAAATTCGAGGGTAAGTCCTGCCTACTCGCAGATGAACCTCGTGTTGATGAGTCTTCCAGTCACACAGTCCAACTCGACCGCTGTTTCTTGGGAGGAAAATACCGGCTTGTTGTCATCCATGATACCCCAGCAGCGCGGGGCGGCTGTCATTTACAATCCCCAGTCCTTCAACGCCTCAAAGGGCACCCTGAAGCTTGGCCCGGCACCGATACCAGAGGCGCAGCGCGCAGAGGTGCAGCGCACCCTGCAAGAGAAAGCCATAGTGGACCCAGCTGCGCAGGTCGACCTGCAGTTCTTGGGCCAGACAGGCGCGCCGGGGCTCGTGCAACCCTCGGAGTCCGATCTGCCACCAAGGCCGCCGAACTTCAAGACTATCGATGTGGAGCGGGAGATCCATCGCGTACAGGATCAGCGGCGGCGGATACGGCTGGAGCCTTCGACGCTTGGAAGTTTGGACGTTCATTCCCCGCAAGCGAATGCGGTCAGGGCACGAGTGCTGCCCAGCATATGCTGCTACACTTTGCACGATGCGCCGGAAGGGTGTGTCTTCTTTTTTTATTCCTATGTCATATTATCCGCTTATAACATTGCACAGGGCCCCTTGTGCTACTTTCTCTCAGGATAGTACATTGATGGCGGCGGGTTTTGCTGAGAGCTATATTCGATTATGGAGTCTCAATGGCGAGAAGCTACGCGGATTGCGAAACGACATACCTTCACATGTCAAGGACTGTCGGTACCAATGACTCCGTCCTCTCACTGTTATTAATCCCTTTTTGCAGCCACTAGCCTCAAACGCGCCAGGGAGAAGAAAGGCAGCACAACGCGAAAGCTCATTGGCCACAGTGCGCCCGTGTACTCCGTAGATTTTGACCCGATCTCTGGCTCGGCAGCCCCGCCCAAATATTTGCTATCGTGCTCCGCGGATGCGACGACGCGGCTCTGGTCCATGGACACCTTGACAAATGTCATGGCCTTCAGAGGACACGAGAACCCGGTTTGGGACGTGAAATGGAGTCCGATGGGCGTATACTTCGCGACGGGCAGCCGTGACAGGACAGCACGCCTCTGGTCGACGGACCGCGCGTCCTGTCTGCGAATATACGCCGGGCACTTGAGCGACGTTGATGTGAGTGGGAGCCTTCAACTCTCATTTGTTGTAGGACGCCCATAATGTCTGCAGTGCGTCCAATTCCACCCGAATGGCCTCTACCTCGCGACGGGGTCCAGCGATTGGACCGCGCGGCTATGGGACGTGCAGAAGGGGAGCACGGTCCGTGTCTTCATTGGCCACCAGGGCAATCTCTCCGCCCTGGCACTCAGCCCCGACGGCCGCTACCTCGCCAGTGCCGGCGAGGACCTCGCAATCAACCTCTGGGACCTCGGTTCGGGCAAGCGCATCAAGAAGATGACCGGCCACACGTCGTCTGTGTACTCTCTGGCGTTCAGCGGCGAGTCTTCGCTGCTGGTGAGCGGTGGGGCGGACTGGACGGTGCGCTGCTGGGACGTGAAGTCGCCAGGCGGGTACGCGCCGAAGATGAGCAATGGGATTGCGAGTGTGGACGGCGGGGAGAAAAAGGGATATGCTGATGAGCAGAGCATAGAGACGTGCGTTTTCAGCTTGTTCTCTCTAATGTGACTGATGTTGGATTGTTCTTTCAGAACGGACATGCTCGCCTCCTTCCCGACGAAACGAACGCCAATCACCAATGTCCAATTCACGCCGCGAAATCTGTGTCTAGTGGCGGGCAATTACATGTCTCCAGAGACAAGATAGCAATGTAAGTACAGTGTCCGTATTGTTCGTATTATAGGATCGGCCTCGCAGAGGCCATAGTGTAAGTATGTGACGCAGGAAAGGACGATGATACACGTCCGTTCGGGGGGGGGGGGGTCGCCTGCGATGCTACTGGGCAACTTCTGCGCGTACTCACACCTCGACGTTCGCCGCCACGAACGTGCCCGTGCACAGGCGTGTTTTGGCTGTGTCGATCTCGTCCGCAATGATGGGAGGGGCATATTGGGATGCTACCTGAGTCGCGTTGTTCAGCCCACTCCAGTCGTCTCCGTCGTCCTCGCCATCCTCATCCTCGTCGCCCTCTTCCAGCGCATCGGTGAACCAGTCGTCGGAGTCACTGCTGTCCAGGCTTGGACTACCCATCTCCACCGTCGCGAGCGTACCAGCGTCCGATTGACCCTCCTCATCTTCCAGCTCGTCAGGGACATCTTCTTCGATATGCGATGCAACCTCGTCATTGACATGCGGCAGGAGGGGATCGGGCATCTCCCAGACGTCTGGAGCGTTCTGCCAGTCGTGGCGCTCAACGGGCTCAAGTACCTCGAGAGTGAGTCGTAGCGGCTTCATCAGAAGACGTCTCGTCGAGAGCTTCGGGTTGGGCTTGACCGGCGAAGAGTAAGCCGCCCAGAGATCGTCCTCTGTGTCGACGGTGTTATCGGGACTGTTCTCAAGAGACGGCATAGAGGCTCGAGTATCGGCGTTGGGAGTCTAAGGAAGTAGTATGGTATAGGAAAGATGGGCGGCCCATATCTGTTTTATACTGCATCGAGAGAGCGCCTTGCTTTCAGCGATGGGCGGCGATGCTCTCTTTGTTCACGGGCCGCCGTAAAAGAGGCGGGTCAACGACGGACCGTGCTCAATGACCAGGAGGCCCGAGCGGTGCACTCCCTTGGTTCGCCCTACATGAGAGGGAAGCAGGAGTTGCCTCGCGTCAGTGCGCTCTTTAAGGCGGTGAGGCACCGGGTGGCAGCGTGCAGCAGTGGCGCAGTGCTTTGTGCCGGAAATGGCAAGACCCGAAAGCACCACGTGACTGGACGCAATAGAGGACCGCGTCAATGCGACAGGTCTTGTTCACCGTCCACCACGGCCCCCTTCGACCGCAAACTCGAAAGTCAGCGCAGATCCCTCTCACGACGACCAGAGGCCGTCTGTATTGACAGACATATCAACGCGGTCATCGTAACCAACAGCCGCCAACTCATCACTCGCCATGGACGAGAGCATGCAGGTCGACTCGGTCGTGCCTGTCGCCCCCGCGCCCGAGGCACCGCAGGCGCAGCCTACACCGCCAGCGCAGCCAACAGACGTACCGAACTCCCAACGTGAGCACGCGTGCAGATACTTGTAGAGCACGACTGAGTGTGGGCGCCTTCAGCACCGCTGCAGGCAGCTACGTCGCAGCCATCACAAACCTTCCGCGAGATCCAAGTCAAAGTGGTGAGCTACGGCATACAGTACATTGAATATGTGATAAACCCTGCCCCTGCAGCACGTCCGACGACCCGAGCGCGATAATTGGGTATACCTCGGGAAGGCATTGGTAACGCAGGAACTCAGCGGCCACTCGTCGCGAGTTGGTGCGTGACCTCATCCCTGCCACCCATCTACATCGCTAATTATCTCTTCCCCTCGCAGTCGTCCGCTCGATCAGCACCGGCAAGATCGTGTCCGTCTTTGGCGAGGTGCGCGCGCCACACTTCGCCCGCACGCACGCGACTCATGGTTCGCCCCCTCACTCCCAGGGCGTTGACCTCCAAGCAGAGAAGCGCGGCAACTTCGTCGTCATCAGCTGCGTCGATGGCACGCGCGTCGTCTCCTGGTCGCTTAACGTGCGCTTCCATGCCTTCACTGTGTCCTTCGCCCCGCTCACATCTTCCGTGTCACACAGGCTCTCAACAACTCGGATACGGTGCGCCTGCTCGCGAGCATCGAGCTCGCGTGCTACAAAGCGAAGCAGGCCGTCGCCGAGCCCCGCATGCACACCAAATCCCGCCGCCGCATCGAGCGGGTCATCAAGGACGACCGCCGCAAGCGCCACCGCAGAAGAAAGGAGCAGGACGCGATGGTGGACCTGTTTGCACGCTCGACCATCGCAGAGACGGATACGCCGTCCATGGAGACCACCCCCACGGCGTAGCGCGTGTGCCGGTGTAGCGCGCTGTGTGCTGGGTAAGTTGGGAAGAGGTATGTGCCAGAAGGCAAGTGCACTGTTGCGCCACCCCATATTGCAGAGGACGTTGTCTGACCGTCTGTGTAGTACTAGTCCAAGTCCAAAACATTTGTAGAAACCATCCAGCGACTCTTGACTCCCTCCTGTTCTTGCTGTCGTTCTTGTCACTATATCTATATCTCATTGTACGCGTCGTCGACTCGTTGGAACCGTGAATAATTGTCATCTTGAATCAGCGACACTGCCAGAGCGTGACAGTAAGCGCTACCAGCAAGAGCATGCGCGTCCATGCCTGACGATATCTTGTCCTGCGTTCACGTACTTACCACTTGACTTACTGTGTACGCAAGGACGCGTCTAATCATGCGCCTCGCTGCTCGGACGGTAGAGGGAATTTAAAAGGACAGCATCTACATTCTAGCGGAAAGCACGACTCAGTACTATGCAGAAGATTACACTGCGGGTCAGGTATGTGGGGAGGTATGAGATAAGCTATGGTACAGATGTCCGTCCCGGACCATCCCAGCCGGCAACGGCGACGCCCGCGTATCCGTCAACTCGGGCCAGAGGCCGGCCACCCAGAGCCCGAGCTCGAGGCCGGCCAGCCTGAGCCCGTCGTCGACGGCGTGTTGGGCATATGCCCGCTGTCCCTGTCGCGCAAGGACAGCAGATTCGTGCTCGAGTTCGCGTTCGTATTCGCGTCCGACGTGCGCCTGCGGCGCTCCGTGTACTGCGGCGGCAGCTCGATGACCCCGTCCGCGTTGGGCATCGGCTCGACATCCTCCACGTCGGTGTGCAAAATGAAGCGCGACGGCGCATAGCGGGAGGAGGTGGGGGAGGACATAGCAAGCGCGGCTTTACTTGTTGAAGAGGACATCGGTGCGGATGTCATCGACAATGTGCGTGCGTGCGCCGTTGCGTGGTTCATGTCGCTGGCGGACACGTTGCTGTTTGGATGGTGTGATGCTGGTGGGGGCATGACGAAGGGGTCGGCATCGTACTGCCCGCCAGAGGGCATGAATTCGCCTTGATGGCGGTCGTAGGAGGGAGGGTCAACCTCGATGACAGCGAGAGACTGTCTGCGCTTTTTCGGCTCCCATGGTTGCCGGGCACGCGCGCGTTTGCGAAGGAAGAAAAGGCCAAGGGTCATGGCCACTGCCAGGAAGATCAGTCCTCCGATGACCGTACCAGCTGATGGAGGGCATCGTAAGATTCCCGACAATGTCTGAGATAGAGAAGTGTACCTATGGCGCCGATGGACGCTCCTCCCTTGGAGGAGCCGGAGCTGGATGTGGCGGACGGTGTTGCCGTGGTCGTGGTGGACGGGGAATCGCTGCTTAGACAGCTCGAGTCGTCGGAAGCTCCAATCTTGAGCTGGTCGGACGCTCCACCCTGCTTGCCTTCACTGTCGAACATGACGAAGACGATAGGAGTACCAGCCTCGACATCAGCTGTCCACTCGTATGAGTTCGCGTTATCACCAGGATTGATGGTGACAAGGTCTCCCAAAGGTATGATGCCCTATGAAGTGTTCAGAAAGAATTCGGGGTCGTCATCAGGACACTTACATATATGGTGACAGGCTTGCTTGCGCCGCCATAGTTACTGAAAGTATACGGCCTGCATTGCTGCAGAGCTGAATTGAGCTGCAATGCGAATCGCGGTTAGGCTCGCGCCGTGTTCGGTTGGTATGGTCACATGCCTCGAACGTAAAGTCGGTTCCAGCGTCATTGGTGTCACACGAGGAGCTGGAATCGCCGGTAGACAGCACGTCTGAGGATACACCAGCCCCAGTGTTGTCGATCATGGTGGCCACAAACTGTTGGGCGCTGGGAAAGGGTAGTTGGGTAGTGAAGGATGTTTCGCCGCTATCCAAAGAGTAGTTGCGCGGGCTGCCAAATGGCTAGCGAACAGAGCGTGAGTTTGGGGGGTAGTGACACTGAAGGGGGAAGGGGCGCATACCGGCGTCAGCAGGAGGAAGTACGGCGCTTGTGCATCTGTGGGCGATATCAGCTATGTAAATGGGTCAATAGCCACGCCACGCACCGCTCCAGGAGACTGTAAAGTCCTCGCAAGACTTGGGGGATGCGGTGTCGATGTTGAAGGAGAACGCGCTGGCCGACGACGCGACCACGAGCGCGATGGCGACGGCCGGGACGCGACGGCCGACGGCGCCGAGGGACGGCAGCCCGAGCATAGGAGGAAAGGAAGGGAAGAGATAGAGCAGGAAGACAAGGAACGTGCTGTGTGCAGACCAATTGCCAGCCAATTGCCAAGCGAGATGGGCTGTGGAGTGAAACCTGAGCCAAATAGGAAGTAACCCGCCTCGGCGCCTGCCATATGACATGTGGCGCCTATCACAGCCACAGTCGGCACGTCCCACGTGGCGCATACTAGAACTAAAGAACCAGATCAGTTGCATGCGTTCGCGAAGTGGCCTCACAAGGCCGCCTGCAGCCATCACGACTGCCCTCCCTCAACTGACAGAAGCAAAGGGTTCAAGGGCAGACTCCGTATGTTCGGTATCGCAGTCAGCCTTCAGTCCCCCATTTCAGGCTGCGCACAGCGGACAAGAGGCACCCGCACCCTCGTCACTTTCCGAATCTTTGACGCGGACGTCTTGAGCGAGATCATGACCATCAGCATCTAGAGCGCGTTGCAGTGACCAATCAGACTTTTCCCGCAAGCCCTTCTGTCACGTAACGGGCACAACTTCAGGCTCAGGCTCACGATTCCGAACTCACAAGAGGAGTCAGTTGAGAGGGACTCAGTTGAGAAGAAACCTCTGTTCGTGCGATGAGGGCTTGCACAGGGCCTGTGTTGACCTCCACTGTCCGATACGTCTCAATAACGAGAAATGGTTGCTAGAAGACGGTTGACCGAAGGACTGCAAGCTATATGTTTTTCGGGATCTCTGCTTAGGCGTACAAGGGTGCAAGTGCTGCAACAGGTGGGAGAAGGCAGCCTCAGAAGGGAGAAGTGGTCAAACGGCAAATGCCGAAGGAGCTGTATAGTCGTGACCGGTGGCTTTTCCACATCCGGCAGGAGGTTCCCACGTCTTGTGCCCAGCAGCAAGCATCGAGATAGCCAGGCCCGCCGTCACCGCCCTCAAGACTAAGCCGTGAGTGTCCCCGTCGTCGCTGGTGCTCATCACCCTGCGGAAGACATCCATCCCATATCGCATCTTGCTGACATTCTGTCCAGGGCTGCAAGATGGGTTTCGGCAAAAACGTGAGTGTCCTTGAATTCCCGATCGTACATCTATATTGACCTGTCTTACAGAACGGTTCGATCTTTCCCATCCTCGCTGCCAAATCCCCCTGCTAAACCATCCCATCAGTCCTTCACGACAACCATTTCCGCAAGGACTGGCAAAGCCGCGTCCGCACCTGGTTTGACCAGCCGGGCCGCAAGCAGCGCCGTCGCGTCGCGCGCAAAAAGAGGGCTGCTTCCCTTGGTGTCCGCCCCCTTGATGTCCTCCGCCCCGCCGTCCGCGGACAGACGGTCCGCTACAACCGCAAGCTCCGTGAGGGCCGCGGCTTCACTCTCGCCGAGCTCAAGGAGGCTGGCGTCGGCCGCAAGGAGGCGCTCAGCATCGGCATCGCCGTTGACCACCGCAGGCGGAACCTGAGCGAGGAGGGCAAGAAGCTCAACGTTGAGCGCTTGCAGGCGTACAAGACGCGCTTGGTCGTCTTCCCCCGCAAGGCCGGCAAGGCCAAGAAGGGCGACTCCACTGTACGTGCTATCCTATCTCACCTTTGCGCGTTCTCAAACGATTATTGCAGGGCGACGACCTCACGGCTGCTACCGTCCGCTCTACCCTCGCTGCCCTCCCCATCCCCGTCGGCCACCCCATCGAGGGCCCCCGCAAGATCACCGAGGAGGAGCGTGGCTTCGAGGCCTTCCGCGCCCTCCGCATCGCTCGCGCCAACGCCCGGCACGAGGGTGCCCGCAAGGCGCGCGCCGCCAAGGTAAGCATACTCCCTCCGCGCTCGTCGCATAGCGGTCTGATTCCCCGCGCAGAAGGAGGAGGAGGAGGCTGCCAAGAAGAAGTAAACAGCTTCTTCTTTGCCTGTCTTGCCGTCGCCTACCCTATATGTATCTGTGCATTGTACTCCGAAAAGTCGCACGATATGCCCCACTACGTCTTATGCAGCCAATATGACCATCCATTGCCGCGCTCCCATGTCCATAGCAGTGAGCGTGATAAGCCAGAGCTGGTGTAACATAGTCAGGAGTCAGAATAACTGGGGTCATTGAATTTGGGCTTTCATCTGTATTACTGCCCAGCTTGTTGAACTCGGGGCGCTCGTTACGCTTATTTCAAACGGAAGAGCGAAAGGACTGTCCAGAACAGTGTACAGCGGCGTCCAGTGCATGAAATCGCGTTATACATAGGCTGTTCCGATCCCAATTGAACATCGCGCAGCCCCTTCGCGCTTACGATCATGGTCGCCATACGCGCCGCAGCCAAGTCGCTGCCCATAATCCCCCGGGTCGAGGTCGGCAAGCGCATCCTGGTGGGCGAGCCCATCCTCATCTACCATGGCCTAGTCCTGCGCGTCCCTCCTTCCTGGCTCGCCGCGCACCCCGGCGGCGAGATCTCGATTTTGCACTACGTTGGACGCGACTGCACGGACGAGGTCGACGCGTTCCACCCCGACGACGTCTGCGAGACTATCCGCAAGTACGCTGTCGGCGCGGTCGATGACAGCGACCTTCCCTGGCACCCGTACGTCCCGCCCGTCATGACCGGCTGGGTGCGGCGACGGGCCCACAACGGGGACTGGTCTTGGTACAGGGAGGCCGACATGCTTGTGGGCGATGGCGACGCGGACTCGCTGTTCCCTTCCTCCCAGATCTTGCTTGTCGAGCGCGACACGTTCGATGCTGTGCGCAGTGCGGCCCCACCTGAGAAGGGTGCGGCGGCGGCGTCAGAGGGCCCGACCCTCGAGCTCCTCACGCCCGGCCCCGCTAGTGGGTTGTCCGCGGAGATCCAGGCGCGCCACTCACGCGCGTGGCACGAGCTGCAGCGGCGCATCGACGACGCGGGCCTGTTCCAGTGCAAGTACCTGCGCGGGTACGGGCCGGAGGTCTTGCGCTACGCGCTGCTGTCAGGCGTGTCGGCGTGGTGCTACTCGGCGGGATACTTCTTCTTCAGCGCGCTGTTCCTCGGGCTGTTTTGGCAGCAGCTTGTCTTCGCGGCGCACGACCTGGGGCACGCCAGCGTCACGCATGTGTGGGAGATTGACCGAATCATCTCTATCCTCATTGCGGACTTTATCGGCGGCCTGAGCATCGGGTGGTGGGTTGAGGTGCGTAGTGGTATACGCGATGCGGTGCGCGCGGTGTTTCTAACGCGTCCTGCAGAACCACAATGTCCACCATCTGATCACGAATCATCCCTCCCATGACCCGGACATTCAGCACCTTCCCTTCTTCGCCATCTCCCCTGTGTTCTTCAAGAACCTCTTCTCGTCCTACTACAAGCGGATGCTCTACTTCGACGCGTTCGCCAAGATCTTCGTCTCTATTCAGCACAAGCTCTTCTACGTGGTCATGGCCTTCGCGCGGTTCAACCTCTACGCGCTTTCCTACGGACACCTCTGGAAGAAGGCGTTCGACACGCGGCGGACGAAGGGTGGCCGGTGGGCATGGGGTCTCGAATGCGTCGGCATTGTGTTCTTCTGGTACTGGTTCGGGAACGTACTCCGCGGATGCGGCTCCTGGCAGAAGGCGCTTATGTTCCTAGTCGTGAGCCACGCTGCGACGAGCCCGCTCCACATCCAGGTATGCTTGCGCAGGTTGATCACATCCGGTGATAACTCAGCCTTCCCTCTAGATCGTTCTCTCCCACTTCTCCATGTCCACTGTCGATCTGGGCCCGCTCGAGTCCTTTGCGGCACGCCAGATGCGCACGACAACGGACGTGCTCTGCCCTCGGAAGATTGGCTTTATCCACGGCGGCCTTCACCTGCAAGTCACGCACCATCTCTTCCCTCGCCTGCCGCGCCATAACTTGGACGACGCGGCATTCCTCGTGAAGGAGTTCGCCAAGGAACAGGGCTTGGTATATGCCGAGTTTGGATTCATTGCGGGCAACCAGGACGTGCTCGGCACACTGAGGAATGTCGCGGAGCAGGTCAAGGTCATTGGGCAGGTTGCGTCCGCGGAGGCGAAGGAGGCACTGGACAAGAAGCTGAAGGCGAGCGAGAAGGACTGCGAGAAGCTCGAAAAGACCATCTAGCCAGAGCCCCGACTTCGAGATGATTGGCATATGGACCTTTACTCACCTAGACATATCTCACAACGTTAAAACATTCACTATCACCATCCTTTGGTATAATAGCGAGCAGCAGGTGGAACTTGAAACTTGCGACAAAGCAGATCACGACTGGAGTGCTGGGACAGGGGCATGGATTGCGGCATAGACTCGTTCATATGCATAGACGGGGTGCAGTATGGAGAGCATGAATGAGTAGCAAAAGATATGGATACAAGCCGCATAAGAGCCGCTTAACGGTAACTGAGAAAAACAATCAGCACAAGGTGAACGAGTGACACGGCACACCACGAACCTCTTCTGTCTCCGCGCACGCGCACCGTGACCACCGAACTTCTTCGGCTCCATCCGCCGGGGGTCGGCGATGAGGAGGGTACGGTCGTATGCAACGAGCTTCTTCTTGAGCTCCATCGCGCTGTACGCGTCAACGTACTTGGCGTAGTACGCGACGAGCGCCTTTGCGATCGCCTGGCGGATGGCGTACACCTGCGAGGTGTGCCCACCACCCTTGACGCGGACGCGGATGTCGACGATGGCGAAGGCCTCCTCGCTTGCGACGAGGACCGGCTCGTAGACCTTTAGGCGGAGGATCTCAGGCTGGACGAGGTTGATGGGCTGGCCGTTGATGCGGATGAGACCGCGTCCCTCCTTTGCGTGGGCGACGGCGGTCGCGGTCTATGCACGTCAATTAGTTGCAGGTACACAAGCGATGGATAAGGACACGCACCTTCTTCTTACCAAAGGTCTGCACGGCTTTTGCGGTTGACGCCATTTTTTGCGGATGCGTCGCAGACGGCTGAGACAAGGTCGAGGTAAGCAAGAGCGACGGCGACGGCGACGAGGGGCGTACTCACGGGCTACGCTGTCTTGAGATCGTCGGGGGCGGCGTTCACAGCTAGCGAGCGATCAACGCAAAGTGAACTGTACAGTTTGACTCGGATATTGCCGGAAGGCCATGTGCTTCTCGGCGAATGCCGATGTGATGGCCGCTGACTAAGCGGAGCGTCAGTTTCTACTTCCATCTCGTGCTCGTGTCGGCACACGGTCACTGTCAGGCTTCAGCAATGTTGAGGGGAGCATTCAAGGTGCGTGGCGTGTTGTCCTGACCGCTACTCGCGCTAACAAACTATACAGAGGGGTATCCCGACGCGAGTGTCGCGCCCAACGGCAACGGTCAAGAGCACGGTCGCCGGTGCGTGTCGCGTTCCTATGATCGGCCAACTTCGGACTTACCGTTCCTTCAGCGCTGCCCGTTGCGCAGCCGGTCTGCGTCCAGCTAACGCCGCCGCTGCACAAGACGGTTGAAGACGCGCAGAAGCCTTCCAGGAACGAGCTCGCCGTCCTCAACCCGACCGTCTTCAATCACCCTATCCGTCGCGACATTCTCCACCTCTGCGTCATCCACTACCGCGACGGCCTCCGCCAAGGCAGCGCCAACACCAAGAACCGCGCCGAGGTCCGTGGCTCGACTCGCAAAATCATGCGGCAGAAGGGTACGGGCCACGCCCGTGTCGGCGATGCGCAGAGCCCCATCCGGCGCGGTGGAGGTGTCGTCTTTGGTCCCAAGCCGCGCGACTTCAGCACGAAGCTCCCCCGGAAGGTCATTGAGATGGGCATGCGTATTGCGCTAAGCTCGAAGTTTAGGGAGCGCAATCTTGGTGTCATGCGCGATCTCGAATGGCCAGAGGGGAAGACGCGGACGCTCGCGGATCGCATCGCTACCCTTGGCCTACGGAAGACACTGTTCGTGACTGGACATGAGCACCTACCGGAGACTCTCGACCGTGCTTTCCGCAATATACCCATGGTCAAACTCATCTCAGCTTCGGAGCTGAACGTCTACGAGGCGCTCAAGTGGCCACGCATGGTTCTTGACTTTGAGGCCGTGAAGTACTTCGAAGACACCCTGAAGAAGGACACACCTGTCGCTAAGATTCCTCTCGTCTCACTAGAGAGCGAAGTTCAGGTGAGCCGAACAAGCTCTCTCGAAATACGCAGCTAACGAGCTACAAGTTGCCACCCACACCCCCCACTGCCGAGCCTGCGCCTACCCTCTAGATCTCGGGTTCTTGATGCTTAGACACCCGCTTAGGTACTCTACTGGTACTTGATAGCACATCTGGAAGATAATGTCTTCTGCGACGATGCCATACACCCTCGACTCTGCATGACGCTTGAGCAAGAAACACGGCTGGATTGACTTTGGCGTAAGCTGCAATTATAGTTGTTTGGATCTCAATATGGTTACCATCAGCTAGGCCTGTCTCAGGTGTTTCGATATTCTGCGACGAAATGGCTACTCGCCTCCCACGTCTTCTCCTGAACCAACGTCAACTCTACGAAAGAAGTCGACGATTCGAGCACCCTATGAGGTATTGACGTACAGCATAGCAAGACCGAGAGATGGGTGTACAAACAGCAGTCTAAAGCCTAAAAAGAGGACACACACTGTATCATGCGAGTCCAAGAGAAGAGTGGAAGACTGGAGGGAGGCCAACATGTGTTGACGTGTATTGACGCCTGTGTAAGGTTAAATCACGTGCTGTTCGAACAACGGCGTGTGACGGCTTGTGACAAGGGTCAATACACCTCTTTCACGACCAAATACATCGACCCCTCTCCTCCTGCAAGCATCATACTCGGTGTCTCGAAGCGCAGCTCTCACTACAGCTCACGGAACATATACTCAGGCTTTGAAGCTCCATCAGTCGACGCTCTCTCCCGCGTCCTCCAGTCCATTGCGTTCATTGAGGGTCAGCACCTTCATTGTACCCGAAAAGGGAAGCCAAAAAAACTCATACATATCCAAAACCACAGGAAGACACGCGTCTAGGAATTCCTTTTCAGAAGATGTCTCGCGGAAAATACGGGCACCCACCCGAATGCATGATCTCCTCACTTCCTAACGAACTCCTCCTCGCCATCTTCCACCTCGGAATCACCACCCGCGACCAACTACATAACGGCAAAGAAGCCTTCCCCATCCGGGTCAGCCACGTATGCCAACGCTGGCGCGCGCTTGCGGTGAACTCGCCCACGCTCTGGACGACCATCTGCTTCAATGCCATCAATTACCCGCTTCCATATATCGCGCTCTACGAAGCGCGGTCAATGCCCCTCCCCCTACTTCTTCACTTCCAATTTGCGGCCGGGGAACTATCTTCGAAGCAAATATCGTGCGCTAGCCGGCTCGCGTTACGCACGTCCGAGCTTGTCATTCGATTTCACGACGACATCGCCCTGCCAACGCTACTGCCTCTTTTCGAGAACGCGCCTCATCTACGTTCTCTGCAATACAGCGCGGCACTCAACGCCAACGAACCACATCCGACCACGCCTGAGCGCATGATGAACTTCCCTGCGCTGCAGTTTCTGAAGGTCATCAAGGGATGCCTGAGCTGCTTAACGCCCCCCAGCAGCGTCACATCACTCTATATATCCAACGCGTCAATAGACGATAGCCGGTTGCGCGCGATCGTCCAGGAATGTCCCCTACTAGAGACGCTGGCGCTCCTCCACTATATGCCAACCAGCTTGTCAGATCAATCACCGGTTGAAAGCCCTCGTATCAAACGATTCGCGATCAAGCTCGCAGGCCCCCTCGTAGACGGGCTGAAAAGCGTCGCGCTGTCATTCCCCCGCCTCGAATATCTGGAGTTGATGGATGAGCATACTCGTCTAGTGTTGCGAGAACTCTTCCCCAGTCTCCCACCGTCTCTCCACACCCTGCATCTTCGGGGAGATATCGACATGGACGCCCTGCTCCCGTTCATGTACACCTGCAGAGGCATCCGCCGCCTCATCTTGTCGAACGTGGCGTTTGGACCCCTCATCCCGTCGATGGACGCGTGGCCGAAGTTGGAGAGCATAGACGTGGACGATCGGGTGAAGAATTCGGTGGACTTCACGTACGACGACTCCGAGGCCCTGGCCCGCCTGGCAGATCTCACACGTCAGCGTCAAGATGCCCGTCCAGCCTTCCGTACGACAGTGTATAATAAGCGATGGCGCCACGAGTATCCTATATTCTGTGCTTGGGAGCCTTCTACGCCCATGTTGTTATGAGTAGTCACGGTCGGGCGACAGCTAGGTAAACGAAATGGACCCACAGCGATACATACGAGTCACATGATTTATGGCCATGGTCTCTTGCCGTATGTTCAATGTTCATATTCCGTAGGATTGTTTAGCACCTTTTGTTGCAAATGGTACGACACTCGGAGCGTCAGGTTGCCACGTCAGTGAATCTCGGGCAGGCGGACGTGCACACTTGCTTCGCACTCGGCGTAGGTACTCCAGAAGCGCGAGGAAGATGATGGATCGCCTGCACCTCCCGCCATGCACCCCGCATTGTCCAACATGTATCACCCGGCCTGCCCCCGACTAGCCACCGACCGTTCTCATCGTCATCAGTCTTTCCTTGCATAGGTCTATGTACAATTTCAACATCGAAGAGATACAGCGTATGAACGTCGCTAGTCCTCCGCGGCAGACATCCTCCCGAGGCCAGGTAAAGTAACGGACACAGTAAAGTAGCTAACACAGTAGAGTAGCTAACACAAATCGAGAGAGAGAGGGAGAAGGATTCAAACAGGAAGAAGCCAAAGGTCGTCACGAGATCATAAATATCGCCGCAAGCGCAGTTGCGCGATTGAGCAGGCTGCCGCTCCTTGAGATCCAGCTGTTGCTGCTGCACAGAACGGGGTCACCAACTGATCACGAAGGAAAGGGAATATGGTAGACAGTGGATATGATAGACACAGGAGGGTTCGCCGGGGTTTGACCAGTAAATAGGAGGGGGAAATACATGCCTACTGGCGCCTGATTCTTCACGGAAGCACACACGGTAGCATCGAGCTTATCGGTCCCTTCCCCGCACGACCCGGCCCACCTTCTTCATCAGGCTCGTCTTCCTCCCCAGCCCACCCCCACCCGGGCTGGAGTAGCCATCAAAGTACCCCGTCTGGGCCGCGTCCGGGGGGCTCTCGGGCGTGTCCTTGCTGCCCGGTGTCGCGGGTAGATCCTTGTGCGCTGGTGCGCTGTTCTCGATGAACACGAACGGCTCGCTCGGCTCCTCAACACGACGGTCGCGACGCGGGGTAGCGCCGCCACCCATGTACGAGTTCTGCGTGCGATGCGTCGGGCGCTGGCGCGTCTCGTTCGGAGATGCCGGCGGGTCGACGCCCTCGTAATCATTGTTGACGGGCACGTTGGGCGTCTCGCGCATCTTGCGGATCCGCTGCATGAGGGACTTGGAGCGTTTCGGTGCAGAGTTGGGCGAGACCGCAGGCGGGGTGTAGTCAACAGGATAAGACTGCTCGACAGCTGACGAGTCGGGGACAAAAATGGGCTGCGGGGGTGGGATCGTGCCGCGAGTGCGTTGACCGCTACGGCGAGGGGAAGCACCATCATCGAGGTGCCCGTCACGACGGTCACGAATATGCTTGGGCAAGGCGGCAGCGCGACCGTTGTAGATCGAGCTGGCAGGCGTGTTGCCGCTGTCTCCACCCGCGAAGAACTCCTCAAATGGCTCAGGCTCGTGAATACCCCATGCCTCGGCGATGGCGTCGACCTTCTTCTTGGGCGGCTCCGGGACGTATGGCTCAGCGTAGGGCGAGCCAGGAGCGACGTAGCCCTCCGGCGCGGCGCCACTGCCGCTCCATGCCATCATGGGGGCCTTGTTGCGCTGGCGGTTGCGCGACGGGGCGCAGGCGTCGAAGGGGCCGTCGTGGTGGAACACTGTCGGGCGGTCAGCACGCCTTTCGCGGGGCGATAAGCGCGACACTCACTAGGCCCCACACCCGTAAAGTCCAGGCGGTCGATGACATCTGCGTGCTGCGAGCCCTTCTTGGGGCGGTGGCGGGTTGTCTTGGACTTTTCCATCGCGTTCGCGGTGCGGGCGACAGAGTCCTGGGAGTGGGAGCGGTGGCTGGCCGGTGAAGGGCGGGAAGTGGTCTGAGGTGGGCTGGTGACACGCGCGATCAGATAAACGGGGTCAGGCGACGGACGAACCAAGCCGCTTACATGGAGGATTGGCTTCTGCCGATGCGGTGGCGTTGTTGATCCTGGCCGCGGACTTGGACGGTCTCGCGCACGGCGTCGGTGACGTCCTTGGGCGGCCTAGGCGGGGCGCCGTGAGTCATGCGGGGTGGGCCCTTGGGGGCGGCGGCGGGGGCACTGCGCGGGAAGAGGGCTTGGGTTTGGACTTTGTGGGATCCGAGAAGGGGTCTGAGCCTGAGCGGAGTCTGCTGTGGTGCGAGCGGTGGTTGCTAGGACGAGGGGCGACGGCTGCCATTTTCAATCAAAACCTAATGAGGTCGTCTGGCTGGGTCTCACGTGCGCCAAGTGGAGCTGATGGCTAGTCTGATGCGGGCTGGTTGTTGCTGCTGGCGACGACAACGATGGCGGCGACGGCGAGCACGACGAGCACGGCTGGCGATGGTGGTCTGAAGCAAAAGGCGAGTTCGATTCGAGGCGGTTCCAAAGCGGCTCGCCAATCCGAAGTCAGCCGACCTGCGTCATAATCGGCGCCTCCAGGCGACGTCGTGGTGGAGTTTGCACAAACACACGTTTTCTGTCACACCCTTACCCCCGCAGTTCGCCTCCGTGGGGTCCCCCATGCGGCCGCCGCGCATACTTACCAAAGGTTGCAATTTCTCTGATATCTACTCGCTACCGTCTACGCACTGGAATCCCCTCTGCTGCTAGCGCCCCCTTTACGTCCTCAATCCGCACCTCCTCGCGGTGGAAAATACCTGCCGCCAGCGCCGACTCCACGCCCGTCTGCCGGAATACGTCTACGAAATGTCCTGGCGCGCCTGCTCCGCTACTTGCTACCACTGGTATGCGCACCCGGCTCTTTACAATCGCCAGAAGCTGCAGGTCAAAGCCCATGCCCGTCCCGTCTCGGTCGATGCTGTTCACGAGGAGCTCACCAGCGCCGAGAGTCGCTACGCCCTGCGCGAGCTCACCAACGGACAGGTCCCTCGTCTCTCGCCCGCCCGAGACTGTGCACTGATACCACCACGCCTTGCCATCCTCCCCTCGCACAACTTCATCCTTTCGCGGCCCGTCATACGACTCGTCCACATACGCCCGCTTCGGGTCGATGGACACGACGACGGCCTGTCGCCCGTACACTTTTGCGATTGTCTCGATTGCGCTCGTACCATCGCCCCGGCCGCCCATCGCTCGTAGACGCTCGACCGCGTAGACCGCCTCGCTCCCGATGCTGACCTTGTCCGCGCCCGCGCGAAAGTAGACGCCAGCAACCTCCAGCGCAGTCCGCTTCGTGCCGTCCGGATCAACCGAGTCCCTGATACCGCCACCAATGGTGAGCGGGACGAAGACAGTTTCTGCGGCGGCGCGTACGACGGCGAGCATCGGCTGGTCGCGCAGGGGCGAGTGGCGGAAGGACGTGATGTTCAGCAAGCAAAGCTCATCTGCGCCTGCCTCGTAGTAGCGCGCCGCCAGCGCGACGGGCTTGCCGAGATTTCGCACCGCACCCGCTGTTTCTGTCTGCACGTCGGCCTTTTCGCGGACGTCGTACTGGTCGCCCTTAGTGACGACGAGGTCGCCTGCGTCGTTGGCGCGAACGTCCATGCACGCGATGATGCGTTTGGTCAGCGTTTGCTCTGCTCGGGGTGCGAGACGCGGCGGTGGTCCTGTTGACGAGTTTGTCAGGGTAGCGCGTTCCCCTTCGCTTTTCCGCAACCACTCGTCGACAAGAGCGAGGCCTGCCGCGCCGGATTTTTCTGGGTGAAATTGGGTGCCAAAGACATTGTCTTTCTGCACTGTGGAGATGAAGAGCTCCTGGCCGTATTGTGTGATGGTGTGGGCCCATGTCGCAGCTTCTGGGTACGCAACGGGGTCGTACTTGGCGCAGTACGAGTGCACGAAGTAGTAGTAGTCCTCGGAGTCCATACCCTGTTCAGGGTACACGCGCCTAGCCAAGTTCCATCCCATGTGTGGCACGGACTTGTCCGAGGCGTCGAAGCGCTCAATGGGTCCCGGTATGACGCCCAAGCCGGCCGACCCAGGACACTCGCTGGAGCTGGCGAATAGAACCTGCATTCCGATGCATATTCCGAAATACGGACGGCCTGACCGGAGGTATGCGCGGAGAGGCTCGAGTAAGCCTCGAGAGGCAAGTCCGTCTACAGCGGTTTCGAAGGCGCCGACCCCCGGGAATATGAGGCTCTAAGAAGGGAATGAATGGGGGGCATGGCCGCGCTGGAGGTGGGAACGACTGACGGTGGCCTTGTCGAAGTCACCGGGGCTGGCGATCCAAGTGAATTTATGGCCGAGCTTTGTAATGGAGTTGGCGAGACTCTGGACGTTGCCTGCGCCGTAGTCGAGGAGGTAGAGGCCCATGAGTGGCTGACTCGGGCGGTGAGAACAAGGGGGAGAACAAGACGGGGTCTGGCCGAGTCAGCGGCGAACAACCGAGCGCGATCGCTGATCTGATTGCGCATCGGGTAAGCGCCCCTTGACCGCGGACAAACCGCAAACAAGTCCTGTCGCCTTCTTGACGTGATTCCAGCTCGTGCCCGACTATAAAAACAAGAGAACGCGGACGACATGACCATCGTAACAATGAGCCCGCCCATCTCCATCCCCAGCGCCGCCGCCGCCCACGCCGTCTCCGTATCCCCCACCGCCGCCAGCGGCAGCCTGCACGAGCGCATGGCCCAGGCAGCCCTCAGCAACGTCCGCCAGCCCAAGGTCCTCCACCCGGTCGAGAACGAGAACCTGCGCCTGCTGCTGCTCGAAAACATCAGCCAGGAGGCTGTCAGGCGCCTGCGCGCAGAGGGCTTCCACGTCGATCACTCTACCAAGGCCATGTCCGAGGAGGAGCTGCTGGAGAAGATCCCCCAGTACCATGGCATCGGCATTCGCAGCAAGACTAAGATCACTGCAAAGGTGATCAAGGCTGCGAGCAAGGTAAGCGCCCGTAGACTCTCTGTCCCTTGCAGTGCGTCTAACCTCCCCCCCAGCTCATTGTCATCGGCTGCTTCTGCATCGGCACGAACCAGGTCGATCTCGAAACCGCAGCCAAGGCAGGCATCGCCGTCTTCAACTCCCCCTTCTCCAACTCCCGCTCCGTCGCAGAGCTCGTCATGGGCGAGCTCGTCGTGCTCTCGCGCCAGCTCTTCGACCGCGCCGGCGAGCTCCGCGCAGGCATCTGGAACAAGCAGTCCAAGGGCTGCTGGGAGGTCCGCGGCAAGACCCTCGGCATTGTCGGCTACGGCCACATCGGCTCCCAGCTCTCCGTTCTCGCAGAGTCCTTCGGCATGCGCGTCCTCTTCCACGACATCGTCAACCTCATGCCCCTCGGCTCTGCCCACCAGGTCGACTCCCTCAACGACCTCCTCAACCAGTCCGACTTTGTCACCCTCCACGTCCCCGAGCTCCCCGACACCATCAACATGATGGGCCGCGAGCAGTTCGCACAGATGAAGAAGGGCGCCTACCTCCTCAACAACGCCCGCGGCAAGGTCGTCGACATTCCCGCGCTCATCGAAGCCCTCAAGGCCGGCCACGTCGCCGGCGCTGCCATCGACGTCTTCCCCCGCGAGCCCGGCGCGAACGGCGCCCCCTTCGACGACGAGCTCAACAGCTGGGCCTCCGAGCTCCGCAACCACCCCAACGTCATCCTCACCCCGCACATCGGCGGCTCGACGGAAGAGGCCCAGCGCTCTATCGGTGAGGAGGTCTCCTCCGCCCTCACCCGCTACCTCTGGTTCGGCTCGACCCTCGGCGCCGTCAACTTCCCCGAGGTCGACCTCCGCGCGATCTCCGCGGACGAGAACGACCGCGTGCGCATGTGCTACGCGCACAAGAACGTGCCTGGTGTCCTTCGCCAGGTCAACGACGCCCTCTCCTCCTTCAACGTCGAGAAGCAGTTCTCCGACTCCAAGGGCGACATCGCGTATCTGCTTGCAGACATCGCCAACGTCGGCCCCGACGACCTCAAAAATCTCCGCGACCGCATCAATGCCACGGAGGCCAACATCCTCACCCGTTTCCTCGCATAGAATGGATTAGATCGTGAGGTGGCAGACAATTATGTATTTAACGCTTATTACTGTACACTAGTTGTCCTCTTGCTATCTGCTTTGTAGCGCCAGACACCATTCAACTGGAGGTATCATCCGATGTAATATCAGCTCTACGGGGCACAAAAGTAATTGCCAATCCGTTTTGTGAGGTTCATCAAGTAGCTGAAGAGCTTGCGAAGGTTACATGTAACAACGAAAGATTCAAGGAGCGTCGCTTCGCCAAGCTTCAAGGCAGCTTCAAGCTTCAAGCTTCAAGGCCCGACGATATGGGGTCCGGAAAAAATTGTTTGCCACAGAAGAGAATACGAGCCTTCGAGGTCGTGAAGCATAACATTGATTATCAGCCAGCAGGATACTTCTCTACAATACAGCAAGGTGCACCAGATCCGTGTACAAAGTGAAAGCGTGAGGTACTTATGGGTCCGAGTACCCTCAAGGTTCTTCTTCGGGATCTCCTATGCCGCTTTGCAATATCGCGAAGTGCGTCTCCATCTCCGGCAGGCATGGCGAGTCGTAAATCTTGCACGTCCGTGTGTTACCGCGCGCCTTCTTGAGTTGCAGGCTAAGAGCAGGCAGTCAAGATCCGAGGCTAGTCCTTGTCTAAAGAGGACGTACCGAGTCGTGGAAGCGTGCGCCATGATGTTCCCACCGATGGGCTTCTTCTCATTGCTCGCGTAGGGCCCGGCAGCAGCATCCGGGTTGGACATGACCTGGTTCGTCACGACGACAGCAATTCCGAACTGTCACAACTCATGAGCTCAGCACGTTCGAGGGGGGCAGCGTGCCCTTACCTCATCCGCGAGCCTCTGGAGCGTTCGCAAGAATTTGCCAAGATGGTTCTGCCGTGAGGACAGCTCTCCTCGGCCGCTGAAGTCCGTTCGGTACAGCGCTGTACACGAATCGACGATCAGGAGGCAGAAACTGGACGCACTTCATCAGACCAGCGACCACGGGCAGGCACTAGAGGCACGCACCGAGACTCGGACATGAGCGCGCTAGCACTCGTAAGCAGCGCATTCTGGTGGTCCGCGTTGTATGCGCGTGCATACGCAACGTTGTCCAGCACCTCCTCGCCGTTCAACCCGAAGCGCTCCGCGACCGCGAGCAGCCGGACGGGGCGGAACGTGCCTTCCGTATCGATGTACAAACATTTGCCCTCGCCGCCGCCCATGCTCACCGGCAGTTGGCACGTCACCGCGAGGGTGTGGCACAGCTGCGATTTGCCTGTCCTGAACTCGCCGAAGAGCTCGGTGATCGCGCCGGTCTCGATGCCGCCTGCATGCGTGTAAGTGGCGAAAGCAGCGCATATATGTGGCCGACATACCTCCTAGAAGTGCGTCGAGCTGCTTGGAGCCTGTGGTGATGTGTACGAGCTCAGCGCGGCGGGCGTGCACTTCAGTAGCGCTCTGGAAGCCCAAGGGTACGATCTTCTGCGCTATGGTGCAGAGTCAGCGACAATCGCAGCAATGTAACACATTGTGACGCACCTTCCGCAAGAATCTTGTCCGCCTTCTGGTCTGAAATGCCCTTGATAGTGACCAGGGCCTTCTTGGGCGTAAAGGCGACCGCCTCGACCGTGTTCAGCCCCGCCTCCGCGAGCTTCTTGATGTCATTGGGGTGAATGCCGGCCTCCTGAAGCTTGGAAACTAAGAGTGGTCCAGCAAGCTGGTACTCTTCGCCGGTCTCTTCTTGCTGGGACTGGGACATACGGTCGGACGCGGTACTTGTCGATGAGTAAGCGGACAGGTCAGAGACGCGGGCAACAAATATTCCCACGATCACTGTAAGCAAGTTATCATGTGACCGTGTTGCGGTTTGTTGCGGTCCGGGTTTGGACCCGCTGGTCGTTCTTGACTCTCGCCCTCATCAACTCTACCTGTGAGTCTCGCGCGCTTCTCCCTAGACGACGGCGTTGATACCTGCGCTGATAGCACTAGACGCTCGCAGCGTCTCCCACTCCCAGCCCTCAAACTGTTACTCTGGTGTCTGCATACACCCGCGCCTCAAAGTCATGCTGGCGAAAATGCAAGGACCTTCGCCACCGGGCCCGATTTCTAGGCTTCCAAATGAGCTCCTCGGCGTTATTTTTGAAAGCGGAACGACAGCCGTCGACCAAATGAATCGCGGCATTGAATCTTTCCCTATTCGCGTCAGCCATGTCTGCAGGCGCTGGCGCACATTATCAATACATACGCCTGCGTTGTGGAACACCATCTGCTTCTCCGACTACGACAATCCTCTTCCCTACGTTCACCTCTACGAGTCCCGCTCCATCATCGCCCCCTGCTCCTCGACGTAAAACTGGTCGGCGGTCCCCTATCACCGGCGCAGATCGAATGCGCTGCGCGATTGGCATCGCGCACATCGGAAATCCACATTTACGCCAACAGCATGCACTACGTGACTGAATTCCTGGCTCAATTCGACGGAGCACCTCTACTTCAGTCTCTGCAGTGCATGCACAACTTTCCTAGTACGCCTCATTCGTGTCGGTCTCTGCGCCTACCGGCGCTGCGGCAGTTGAAGGTCATCAACGGATGCCTCGAGTGTCTCTCGCTCCCTGGAAGCCTCACATCCCTCTATCTATCTTACCTGCCCTGTGACGGCGTACAGTTGCGCACCATCCTTCGCTGCTGTCCTCTTTTGCATACTCTTGTCCTTGAAAGCTATGGACCACAGACAGGCGACCTTACGTATCCCTTCACAATCGTCGAATCAACATCGGTCAAACAATTTGCGGTGGAGTTGGCGACAACCTCTGCTTCCCGCCGTCCGAAGATTGCCAGGTTATCTTTCCCCTCCTTGGAGTACCTTGAACTGGGTGAAGAGACCACCAGTGATCGACTGCAGCAGCTCTTCCCGCCTTCGTCCACCATGTTCTCGTCTCTGCACACTCTGCACCTTCACGACTACTTCGGTGTCCATAACGCTCTGCCTTTCCTGCTTTCCCTCAAAGCCATGCGCCATCTCATCTTGGCGGATGTAAATCTGAAGTCAATGAATTGGCCCGTGGATGCGTGGCCGGACTTGAAGCGGATTGAGGTTGTCGACTCGCCTTGGTTCTGCTCGGAAGATGGCACAGAAATTAGCAAGCTTGCTGACTTCACGCGAGAACGCCAGAAGATCTCTCCGGATTTTTGCACGGTGGTCATTGATGAAGAATGGTGCAACCAATATCCCGAGTTCGAACTCCTTCCTCTCGGGTTCAGCGAAAAACGACTTTTAATGTGAAGCAGACTCGGATCGCTGTTCACACATCGTTATTGGTGTGTTACTTGAGCATGATCTCCTCTCGTTGTTTGCTGACTTTACCTTCTGACCAAATGTCTTTTATGACATGGTTCGTTCAAGGGTCTGAGGAGGTGATATGTGCGCAACTGGAAGTTCCGTCAAGAGCAGGACGTCGTCATCGAGAATCATCATCTTGGCATTAACTGGGTGAAGCGCATATACTATACATAGAATCAAATCTCGGACTGGACTGTATCAATAGAGGCTATATGGCGCGGTTTTAACAGCTCAAAGTTCACTTGAAAGTTCAAAATGTAAGCGAATAATTCAAAGTTGGCTGTGAACTCTGAAAAGGTTTTAATTTTTCAAACAGATGTCCACGCGCTGAGCGGTCGGGGCCTCGCAGGCATCTGAGGAGCGCGACGGCTGGCAAGGGCACGACAGGGTGGCAGACACGCAGCCGACGTACATGGCTACCTGTGGCCACTTGAGGCAGTCTGAGGGCGCCAGCGCGCGCAGCACCGGGCACTCGATTCAATTTCACTTGAACTTTGAAGAAGTGGTCCGTAAAAATTCAAAACGACGTCTCAAAACTTCAAAAGTCTTGAATTCAGAACTGCCGTTCAACTCGTTCCATATAGCGTCTAATCCGTGACAACAATTTGTACAGAACAATGAAGTAACAAATGGGGGTGTGCACGCGATGATCTTCGTCTCGCGATCAATGATCATGACTGCTTCCCTCGGCGTCGCGTCTAGGTCGTCCTTCCGTTCGTGACAGCGGTGCAGCGCCCATTGCGCGCGACTCCTGTTCTTGACCAACATGAGGCTACCTTGCTCCCTCATCCCGCGACGGGCGCCTACCCCCAGCTTCCGTGTCTCCTCACGCGCCTTATCCCTCGCCACCGCCCGCGAACGCGGTGCGCCTATCGATATTCACCCTGAGGTGCAGGACGCCCTTGAAGCGGGCCGCCCCGTCGTCGCACTCGAAACCGCAGTCATCACGCACGGCTTCCCGGCCCCGCGCTGCCTCGACCTCGGTCGCGAGCTCGAGGGCCTTGTGCGCGAGGGCGGCGCGGTGCCGGCGACGATCGGCTTCGTTGGCGGCCGAGTGAAGGTCGGCCTGAATCCCGGACAGCTTGAGCGGCTGGCATATCGAGCGGAGAACCCAGTGAAGGTCTCGCGGCGCGATGTAGCGGCGGCGATCACGGCTGGCGCGGATGGCGGTGAGTCTGAGGATACATTGAGAGCGAATACATCTACTGACTGCAGGCAGGAACGACGTGTAGCACCACGCTCATTTTCGCGGCGCTTGCGGGCATAAAGGTGTGTGAACCCCTATGGTCCTTCTGGAGGATGGCTAATGAGCGGATAGGTCTTCTCCACTGGAGGGTAAGCTCTTGCAAAATAAGCGTGCTTCACCCACTTTACGACTGCATCGTAGACTCGGTGGAGTGCATCGCGGCGCGGAAAGCAGTACGTGCTTTTTGCATATCTGGAAGCTTAGTCGCCGACCCTGTACTAGCCATGGACGTCTCCGCCGACCTTCATGAGTTGACTCGCTGTCCTGTCGGCCTGGTGTCCGCTGGAGTCAAGTCAATATTGGACATCGGAAGGTTCGCCTCATGTTTGTACCTGCAGCGTACTCGCAAGACTTAAATGTTGTACTCTCGCAGGACTTTGGAATACTTGGTCCGCGCGCATTACTTGGCACGAGTAACCCATTAACGCGCCTTCAGGAAACCCTCGGAGTCCCCGTCATCTCGTACGCGAAGACTCGCGATTTCCCGGCATTCTTCACGCCTAGGAGTGGCTACGAAGTAGGTGATAACAAAGTCGTCTGTCGTACTCGTTTCTGATGATTTCCTAGGTTCCGTGGAACGTCAACGATCCCGCTAGCGCGGCGAAGATTCTGCGTAAGCTATCGACCTGGTTGTTTGCTTGCACCGCTCATCTGGGCTGCCTCCTTCAGATACGCATTGGCAACTCGGCATGGAGAACGGTGCTCTATTCGCTGCCCCGATCCCTGAAGAGTACGAAGCTGCTGGACTTAAGATTCAGGAAGCCGTGGACCAGGCGGTTGCAGAG
Organism: Schizophyllum amplum; assembly: GCA_007026445.1. Lineage (NCBI taxonomy): Eukaryota > Fungi > Basidiomycota > Agaricomycetes > Agaricales > Schizophyllaceae > Schizophyllum > Schizophyllum amplum. The sequence goes on along the minus strand of VDMD01000023.1, from coordinate 267,619 downwards.
TCTGAGGCGAACGGCATCAGCAAACGCGGCAAGGAGGCTACACCATGGTTGCTCAAGCGCGTTAGCGAGCTAACAGGGGGAACCTCCGAGGCCTCCAACGTTGCATTGCTGAAGAACACCGCTCTGATTGGTACGTCGAAGCTCTGTGACCAGCATAACCATGGACTGAACATCCTTCAGGTGGCCAAATTGCAACGGAGTATGCGAAGCTTGTGAGGAATAAATGATCTTGCGACTGAGTCGAAGTTGTATCTAAAATGAATGTATCACAGACAAATGCGAATAAGGGTGTTTCTACATTCACACCGCCTGCCTCATTCGCCCCGCGACGAGATGCGTCGCCGCTCAGCGGCACTGGCCAGTTGCTGACGCCACAGCCTACCCCGCCGGTCAGTTGGTCGTATGTCTGCACGAATAACAAGTGACCGACTATGTCCCTACATAGCTGCCCGCCAAGCTCTTGGTCATCGGCTCAGCTGCCGTCGATCTCACCTCGCAAGCCGCCCCTTCCTCCGACACTCAGCTCGCTGCGCACTCCACAGTGCCCGGTACTGTTGTATCCTCCCTCGGCGGCGTGGCGCGCAACATTGCGGAGGCGGCGCATCGCTGTAGTGCTGACGAGCAGGCGACGCTTCTCATTGCACCACACGGCGCGGACGCATTCGGCTCATTACTGAAGGACGGCACTCGTTCTATCGGCATGCGTGTGGATGGGCTGGTCTCGAGCCCGGGCGCGACGGCGGTGTGTAGCTTGATGTTGGACGGGACGGGCAACCTCGTTAGTGGTGTCGCGGCCATGGACATCACGCGGGACTTCAAGGCGGACACGGCGAGTAGCTAGCCGTGTGAGGGTACCCTGTTGCTGATGAAGTAGTGCCAACAGATCATTGAGCACATACAGAAGCACAACCCGCAAGTTGTAGCGCTGGACGGGAACTTGTCTCCTGAGGCGCTGACTGCTGTAGTCAAACACTGTTACAAGAACGGAGTTAGGAGTACGTGCACCTTGCTCTTCTACTTTGCGTTACTTGAAAGCTGATGGTTCTTAAGCACTTTTGTGAGTAACGAATGCTATCACCGTGGCGCAATATCTTACAATCATCAGCGAGCCGACTTCTCTTACTAAGAGTATCAGCATCCTCCCCGCCGCTTTCGACTGCCTTCCACCTACAGGCGGCCGCGCCCCCGTCACCTTCGCCACCCCCAATCTCATCGAGCTCGAGCACATGTACCGCACCGCTGTCCTTGGCGACCCTTTCGATGCCATGTCACATCGCGGTTGGTGGTCCACCCTCGACACCCTCGCTCTCGGGGATGCCTTCCGCATGGATATCGAGCAACTCTCCCGTCAACCAGCTTCGCCCGACGGAGACGCCAGCCTCGGCACGCTCGCCTTCCTTCGTGAGCGCGGCATCGCGCAAATGGCGGTCAACCTCCTACCCTTCTTCGAGCACCTGGTCGTCAAGTGCGGTCCCCTCGGCGCACTCGTAGCCATGCGCCTGCACGATCCTGCGGACGCTACGGGCTGGGCAGCAGAGCGCAGCAACCCACGCCAGCGATACATCGTTGCACACGGCCGAGACGGGGCGAAGGTCATCCTGCGGCACTTCCCTGCCTTCCCGGTGTCGGAGATCGTCAACACGACGGGCGCGGGTGACACGTTCGTGGGCAGTTTCCTCAGCGGTATCGTCGCCAAGCCGGACGCGATGCATAGTTTGGATACCATGAAAGCGCTTGTCGATGCGTCACAGAAGGCTGCTATCACAACAATGCAGAGCCACGCTGCTGTATCGCCCTTGCTAAAGCCAGTTGTATTATAGCGCTACGATAGGGCTGGATATGGATTACAGGGTATTGAGAGATCTTATAAAGTAGTCTAGTTGATCTATTCCGTGGCAAGGACGCCCACTTTGACATCCTCTCGAGCCCGCCGCCGCCGTTCTTTCGTAGCCAGACTGGCAGCCTTGGCAACTTCCCTCGCTTTCTTTTCATAGCGGGCCTGTAGCGACGTGTCAGAAAATATACAAGGTATGTTGTGGTAAAACACTGACCTGCGCGCCATGCTTTAGTCGCGTTATGATATTCGCTGCCTCGCCTTTCGTCAGGCCCTGTAACCGCTTCTGCTGCGTGTTGAGGTCGCCTTCCGCATCCAACGCCGCTAATCCCTTCTTCCACCTTTTCTGGATATAGTCCTTCTGCCCGTCGGTGGCAGGCGCCCTCCTCCAATTAGCTGCACGCAAGAGCCTGCAGATACGTGCTGTCAGATTCAGTAAGATCTTTAAGGACTAGAGGACGCACCCCGCTGCTAGCTTTCTCAATGTCGGCTTGGACTGAACATACGTGTCGCATCCGCGCACGGCGTCCGTGAGATTCTCTGCCTTCAGGATGTGCCGGCTACGCATGTAGGGAGACATCTTGAGGTCTCGCATCGTCGCCCTGTCCATAGCCGGGGTAAACCAAGCCTCGAAGATTTCCCGCTTCTCTTCCTCGTCTGATTGTCCCGTCAATATACGGGCTCATCGCCGAAGGGCAAGTTGCACTCACTGAACGACTTGGTAATACGGATGTGACCGCTGGCCATACACTCCATAACGTATACGTCGTTTCCGCAAGACACCCATGCGTAGGGGGAGAGCGCCGCGATGTGCGGGTCACCGCTCGCGCCGTGAACCGTCGAGAAGGGATTTTCGTGGTCGCGATACGTGATGGATGTCGGTTCCTCAACGTCTACCACGACTTCGGGAAGCTCCTCGCCGTCTGCGCTAGCTGAAAACTGTGATAGGTCTTTATTTCCTGCTGCGCGTTCCTCCAGAGCTTTCAGTTCCTCGTCTACGATACGAAAGATGAGTATGCATTATAGGAATTCATCAATCTACACACCTTCGATAATCTCATCGGGGTCAAGGCCGAATAACGTCGGCGTAGACATGACACCTTGTACTCGGGTTTGCGTGTCTACGAAGTCAATGATATGGCAGTCCTTTTTGCCTGTTGAGGGCGACAAGCGCATTCCGCGACCAATCTGTTCGCTGTTCGTCAATTCAACGATTCTGGGTGACCTGCAGGGTAGTCCCACCATCTGAGCAAACACGTTCCGAGAGCGAGTGGGCCGAGCGACGACAACACAGTCGATGTTCGGAATGTCGGCACCCTCAGTCAAGATGGCTATGATGTACATTGGTCACACAAGACAGCGTTGAGCGGCATGCAGAGACACACCACAGTTGATCAGAACAGGGAACTCGCCCGCCTTGAAGGCAGCAATGAGGGCCCTTCGTTCAGCAGCCGGCGTCCCTGAATAGACATAACGCGCATCGATGCCATAGCTACGGAAGGTTTGCGTCAGGCTCTCGACGTGAGCGATGCTGACGCAGAACACGAGCGTTGACTTGCGCTGGGCTACGGGAAGTGAGGCATGATCACAGAAAATACAAAGGGACATCGTACCAGCACGGTGCAGCCAAGTCTTGACCACCAGGTCGTTCACGGTTGGGGTATTGACGACGCGCGCCAGGCTTGCCGCATTGAAGTCGCCCGTGCGTGCGCTGACAGTGACCTCGTTCAGCTTGAGTCTAGCGTGGACGGAGGTGAAGCGGACGTCGCAGAGCCTGCAGCCGAGTCAGAGCTAGTCTTGAACGAGTGCATGTGGGCTCGGTCAAGCAAGTACTCACCATTCCTCCTTGATCATCTCCAGGAAGCTCCGGTGATAGACGATGCGCTCGAACACGGAGCCCAGCGCAAGTCCATCGTGGCGGCTGAACGTCGCAGAGAAACCAATGACGGGGATCTTGTGGGTAATAGTATTCGGCTGGACGAACTCCTTGTCAGGGTGGCGGATGTCCGGGTCGAAGTGGGCAAGGATACGACGGTAGCTTGGAAGAGAGTCAGCACCTGCGATGCGGGGGGGCGGGGGCGATGCGTACGAAGGCGCCGCGGCGTGATGCGCTTCGTCGACAACGATCGCCTTGAGACGAAGCGGGTCGATCTTCCGCAACCGTTCCCTCTGCAGCAGCGTCTGGTACGTGGCAACCGTCCTTGGGGTGCATGAGCCTTCACTCGAGCGCGTTCGGACAACCACGCACACGTCTGCGGCACCTGTAGCCTGATGCTTGACCCCTTGTTCGATCTCCACTGTCCAGCTAGGAAAGAGCTTGGCGACTTGTTCAGCAGATTGACGCGCGAGCTCGACGCTGTTGACGATGATGAGCGACTTTGTCGCCTTGGGATTGCCCGTTGGCGATGGCAGCCGCGCTAGCAATGATATGAACACAGTAGTTTTGCCTGCGCCGGTAGGCAGTGATATGCCAATGCGCGTCTGGCCAGCGCTCAGCGCGTCCGTGCAAGCGCGTAGACATTCCTCTTGGTAGGGCCGAAGAGCGACGACGGCAGCGGAGTGCACGAAACGTTGAAGCTGGTGTGCGCTAGCTGTACGAGCCGCTCTTGTCCATAACCATCGCATGTGGAGGACGCAAGCAGCGAACTCAACATCTTCACCAAGTGAACACATCAGAACCTCCTCAACTTCAGAACATCCTCGCAATCCCACATCACACACAATGCGTTTGCCCCTCGGACGGCGGTGTATTTTAGGTGCGTTATGTAGGGTATTCCTAAGTACCGGAAAGTGTCTAGCAAATATCGCAAAGCATGATGAATAATATGCCCCAGCTCTAGTCCGTCTCTCAAAGCTCTTAACCAGAGCCACCAGCGTAGACCTTGCCGAATGCGATCTCCTGGAACTTGTCGTACAGGGAGAGCACACCAGCACCGGCAACACCACGGAGGATGTTGGCACCAGCACCCTTGAAGAGCGACGGGATACCCTCCTTGGCGACGATCTGGGAGGCGGCGTCGAACATGGACTTGTAGTGAACCTTCGAGCCAGAGGTCATCATCATGCGACGACTGAGTAGTGAATCAGTAACTGAAATGAAATCGCCTGGCAGAAAGCACATACCGAATGGTGTCGAGCGGGTACGAGGCAAGACCCGAACCAGTGGTAACACACCAGCCAAGGGCGAACGAGGCCAGGAAGGAGCCCTCGAGGGAGCCGACGAGAACGACCGGCTCTGGGATACACGTTAGCATGGTGGCGAGACCAGGTGAAATATGAACGCACTAAGGGAGTCGTAGAGACCGAAGTAGAGACCACGGTACACGATGATGCCTGCAACGGACGGCATGAAGCCACGGTAGAGACCGGCAATACCGTCGGAGGCGAGGGTCTTCTTGTAGACGTCGACGAGGCCGTTGAACTGGCGCTCCCCTCCGCCCTTGGCCGACTTGTTGTCGTTCGCGAGACGCGTACGGGCGTAGTCGAGGGAGTAGACGAAAAGGAGGGAAGAAGCACCGGCACCGGCACCGGAGGCAATGTTACCACCGAACCACTTCCAGTAGCCCTCGGACTTCTTGAAGCCGAAGAGGGACTTGAAGTAGTCCTCTGCAATACACGTCAGCTGGCTTCACTCATGCGACTGCAAGCATACGCACTGAAGGCAAAGTTGAGCGCCTGCGTCGGGAAGTAACGGATGACGTTGGCGGTGTTGCCACGCCACAAGGACACGAGACCCTCATCCTTGTAGGTGCGGGCGAACGCGTCGCCAATGCCCTTGTACGGGCGGTCCAGGCGGCCCTGCTTGATCTGGAAAGAAACTTATCAGGTAATGATCGACGACATAAAATTTCGAACGTACCATCTCATCCTGGTTCTGGACGAGGAGCTTGATACGCTCAATGGGCGCCGCCGCGGTTTTTGAGACGGCCTACGAGGAAAGTCAGCGAAAGAACACGTTGCGATAAGACGCGACATACAGCAGAGACACCACCCATCATGAAGTCGGCTGTAGAACATGGTCAGCTACCAGAAGCGACGCGTACGCGACTGTTGTGAGACGCACTGGCGAACTCAGCGGGGCTGTAATGATCATGTGAGTAAAACCGCTAGACATATGCCAGACAAGTGGACACGTACGTCTTGCTCTTCGACATCTTGGGCTACAAAGAGAGCAGCAGACCGTCAGTAAGCGCAAAAAGCAAGGCAAAGACCGTCGAGGGCGGTAGCGCCGACGGGGACGCACCTAAAGAGGAGGAGGGGAACTGAGTGGGGGGAGAAGGAGACCGTCGAGGTTAAGGAAAGAAGCAGAAAAGTTGTCCGTGATATACTCGTCGGAAGGAGCCGGAGCCGGCTCACGTGATCTCGGCTCGGGCGGGGAGGGATGCCAGCCAATGCGGCTTTGCGCTGGCGCCATGCGGCACACGACGGCGTTCAGCGGACCGAGCAACTTGGAAACCCGTTTTATCTTCCTCTCCGGATGGACCTCTGTTCGTAGCATGCTCGCAACCCGATTTTCCAGAGCTCAGAGCCTTTTATCATCTACAGGAGATACAATGGAAAGCGTAGCGACTGAAAGCAATGGGATAGATCGAGCTTGCGTCGGTATTACCAGCGCCCACTCCCGCTACCCCTCGGGTAAGAACTCGCTCCATACTGAGGGTAAGCAGGAGATAAGCTACCCTCGGGGTACGACGAGCTCGCTCCATATTGCCCTGCGCCGTTCGTAGAGCCATTCGCTTGTCGGGACAACGTGTAAGCAGAATAAGAGGTAGCAGGCGCCCGCGAATAGTCCCCACCTCCATTGATGTTATTGGAAGAGGCCGACTGCAGCACACCGCCGCCCGGAGCGGTGTCTGTCCGAGTCCTCTTCCATATAACTTCGCTGGGTGATGGCGCTCGAATGCCCGCGTCGTCCGCTTTCCTCTTCGTCGCCAACGGCACTGTACGAGCTATGGGGACGTCCTCTTCATCATCGGAGTCGAGGGTCAGATCAATAACATTGGCGGACTGTTTTCTCAACGGGGGAATTGACTGAGTCGAGTGCGCCAAGGATGGCGAGAGCTCGCGCTTCACCCTGCCTTCGTCTTCGTCTTCATCGTCGGAGTCCAACTCGAATACCTCAACCTTGCCCTTGCCCTTGTCGCTGGCAGTGGAGATGGGCTTCGTCGGGGATAGAGACGACTTTGACGGCGGCTGCTTGGACGTTGTGGCGACAGGATGCGTTGCCTTCCACTCCTCGGAACCGAACTTGTTGTCTACCGTGTGCCACTGTCCGTCAGCTTCCACGATCACGTCTTCGACGCTGTCCGGCGTCGCCTTGAGTATGTCGTCGAAGTATCTGGAGAGGCGTCAGCAATCTGACGTTGTCGCAACTACAACGTTACTCACCCGTCTATCATGAGTTCCTTGGGGTCCAGTTGTCGTTCGCACACGGGGCATAACCACGTTGTTGTTTGCTCCATAACCGAAAACCACATGAAAGCGTCAAAACACTGCGGATGTACGCATCGCGTTGACCGTGAAGGGGTCGTCACTCGCGTGAAGCTGAGCTGCGTGGTGAGTTAGCGACAATTCCCCTTGTGACGTATAGATTGACACTTACCGGGCACTTCAACGACATCTTGGACGCTCCCGCTATAATGTCATCGTCTTCCAACATCTGAGATCTCACTGGGTGCGGACAATGAGAGCTGTATTAAGCGCAACTGGGGAGGACATACTCTGTGCCTGGATGGTCGCGCTGGACCGATATCCTGTCTTCTTGAGGTTCGCGACAAGCGAGTCTACGCCCGTCGTCTCTACGAGCATGACGGTTATGTAGTACTTCTTCTCTGAATGTCAGCGAGGGCTAAAACACAAAACCAATCAGACGAACCTTGGGCACTGTTGGCTGCTGACTATTGATGTAGACCATCTCCACTCGGTTTTGCGTTCCGTTCTGCCGCACAAGCTTAGTGATGTCCGGTGGAGGGGCCGTGCCGGGCTTCTTCTTCAAACCCTTCAAGTTGGCGGTGATTTGTGCACCGTTGACCCTGACCTCGCATGTGGGTGGAAATTCGATTAGACACGGAGGAGGGCTGGACCGAAAACTGGGATGGGTGGAATAGAATATTGATGATGTGCAGAAGAGGCGAAGTTGGTATCTATCAGGCGATCAGAATGACGACCAGGTATATGAGGACAAGAGGACATACCCTGGGAGCTTCAACTTGCCCGCAACATCCGTCGGCACTGCAAAACTCAGGGTTTGTTGCCGGCGATCGGTGGCGCTTGCTGACTCTGAAGACAAAGTCAGCAGCAGGACTTAACGACCCGAGCACGTACGTACCAGGACACTCCGCGATCGGACCCAAGGTGTCTAGGACGTGAAAGAAGGGGGATTCCTTGAATCGAATACCTGGATGACGGTCAGTCGACTGGCGTGACGTCGTCCTTGCCGATCTTACCTTTGGGTTTCTGTGGCGATGGGGCAGCAGTGGTGTTCCCACTTGGTCGACGAGGAGGGGCATACGGGTCGTATCTCGGGACGGACGAAGGTACACTAGCGGCGGTAGCCTTGTGATAGGGGTAGGCGCTGGCGCTGGCGCTTGTACTTGGCTGGTGATTTGTGTATATCGACGAGCGCGGGGTGTAGCTGTAGCTCAAATGTGAGTACGGCTACGCATGTTGGATAACCATGCACGCACAGTCCAGTATTCCGCACTTGGTTGATGACCGACTTGGCCTTCGTCCACTGCTCCTCCGCGTTCATGTTCCGATACTGGTTCAGCAGACTAGTAATCCGCGCAAGGATCTCGTTCTTCTTGCCCGACTTCAGCAAATTTGTGCGACACTCGTCGTTGATACCAGAGAGCGTCTGTTTGAGCCTGTCTACCGTGAAGTGCCTCAGGTAGTTGTCGACAATCTGCGGGTGGCGTTGGTCAGACCCCCACATATGCATGAGAGCTCGTATGCGCACTTCGAAGTCTGCCCAGGCTTCAGAATTCGCCATTAATCAGCTGCAGAGTAGAGTTCCCGCCAGTCACCCGACAGGCGTGCGCGCGATTCGGCGTATGAGTTGGATGTCGCGTCGGTACAACGGAGAGAAGAGCAGTGGAGGGACCAAACATGGACAAATCACGTCTTGGTCTCCCACGCGTGACGCTCAACTTCAACCAATCCTGATCGATCGCGTATGGACGACTACGATAAACTCACGCCGGAGCAGCGCGAGCAGAAGGACAAGGAGGACAGGGAGAGGGAGAGGCAGGAGCAAGCCAGTAAATAAGTTATCTCAGCTCGGTAATATCCATAGCCACTAAGCCTCGGACAGCTCTGCCCTACGAGTGGACCCAAACGCTCGTTGATGTCGACGTGAACGTCCCCGTTCCCCCGGGCACTCGAGGAAGGGATCTTGTGGTCGAGATCAAGAAGAAGCGTCTGAGTGTCGGGCTGAAAGGCCAGCCAAAGATCTTGGAGGGTGAGCTCTGCAAAGACGTTAAGGTGGACGACAGCACCTGGACACTCGGTGAGCCATGATTTATTGGTTCATGGGATCTAGGGCTCAGGGTGATTAGAGGACAACAAGCTGGTCTTGATTCACTTGGAGAAAGTGAACAAGCAGAATTGGTGGGAGAACGTCCTGACGCACCATCCAAAAATCGACACCACCAAAATCGTGCCAGAGAACAGCAAGCTGGGCGACCTGGACGGCGAAACGAGGTAAGCTCTCTATTTGCTACCGCTGAGTGAACTGACATGGCCTCCTAGAGGAATGGTGGAGAAGATGATGGTACGTTGCCCTCCGCGTATGCTTGGACTAACCTCGACTAATGATGCTCTTAGTACGACAATCAGCAGAAGGTCAGTTTGCTGCATCCTTGCGCAAACACCCTCTTACGCATGCTATTAGCAAATGGGAAAACCGACCTCGGATGAACAGAAGAAGATGGAGGTAGGTTCATTATATGCCACCCGTTTGAGTGCGAGCTAACCGATGTCCTCAGGCTCTCAAGAAGTTCCAGGATGCGCATCCAGAGATGGATTTCTCCAATGCGAAGATATCATGATCGTCGCGTCAACTTCGTATATAAGTGTGCTATCACATCCGCGAGCGAAACCAATGCTGACCGCTCTTCATCGCCCGGCCCGTTCGTCCACTTCTCACTCGATACATGCAGTCCCACTGAGCCACAACGGGGTCAAGGACGTGGTTCGAATAGATGTCGAAGGTACGTACAGACTACACGTTGCTTTCAAAGAGCGACGAGGGGTGCGAGCAAACGGGACGAAGGTTGCGAGCAAACGCGCTTGCTAAAACCCGCCATGTTATGCGGTCCCCCGCGCGCACCCTCGAGCGATACCACTCATCTATTTCCAAGAAGGATGGTCGGTCGGGCGTTGCCATCTGTCTGCGAGCTCTCGTCTTTCACTGCACTGAGAACAAAGCAATTGTGTGGCCCGCTCGTTGCACACTGGCTGTACGGCTGTGCACCTGAAAATGTGATCCTCGAGTCCGATTGCAAGGCGCGTACTGTAATCATTTTGTGCATACACATTCGAGTGGATCTTCTACACGCCCTTTCAAGCTCTCTTATACGTCGTCCGCCACGTCGCCACTAGCGCTAAGACCCCAAACACAGCATTCGCATATGGTCGCACATATCTTCAATTCAAGTACGTTCAAGACGCCTACGGGAGCGTGGATTGCATGCAACTATCGCTCCCACGATTTGAAGTTTCTGGCGCCCATCACATACCTTTCTCGCCTTTCTGCGCTCCCGGGCCCGGCATCGGCAAGCGATGTAAATTTTGAAGGACTGCTTGCGACTGTCGCAGTCTAGCGGAAGACAGGTGCACAGTCCACCGCCGGTGGACCATTAGACTTATTCTTCTTCCGGTATGGCCGTGGCATCAACCCGGGGATAATTGGGTGACAGTCCCTTAGGTAGGTGGCCAGCCTCAGATATTGGAACGGGAAAGAAGGAAGGTCACCATATTTCCTGAAGTCGAATAATCATCCAATGAACGCACGATGCAATAATCACTCGTAAAAGCAAGACAGAAGTACATGCTACTCGCACTATGTCTTCTGGCGTTTCTGGCGACGTGAATCCCCTGCTCCGGCACTCTTTCGCTTGACAGACTCGACAAGATTTTGCAAGTTGCGTGCATCGTCTGCGGGGGTCTCCGTCCTTTTTCGGTCGTCCTCGCCATCCTTGCCGGACGAATTGCGACGCTTGGTGCGCTCGGCCAAAAGCGCGGACATCGCTTTCGTCTTCTTGAAGCTGAGATTACCGTCAGTTGGGACAAGGTGATAACAGAATAAGTACGACGTACTGAGGATTGGTGGGGTCGATAGCGAAGGTCGGGTCCTCGTGCAGCATCTTGAAACGCTCGTCGGTAACGTCGATGGCAAAGTCCTCCTGGAGCTCCTTCTCCTCCTCGCCGTGCTTGGACTTCTTCTTCTTGCCCTTCTTTTTCTCGGCCTTCAGGATGGCTTTCATGTCGAAGTGGTGCGGTTCCGCGTTCGGGTTGTCTGACGTCGCGACGAGCGCAAGCTCCTCTGCAGTGCTCTCGACGCGTGGCGCGAGCTCCTCCACCTCCACCTTCTTGCCGTGCTTGCCCTTCTTGCCTTTGGCCGCGGGCCGCTCGTCCTCGTCCGCCTCGAAGAAGTCGTCCCCCTCCGTCGGCTTCGACTCTTTGACCTCCTCCTTTCTCTTTTTCCGCTTCTCGCGGAGTTTCCGCTGGTACTTGTCCAGTGTCGTCTCCTCCCCGTCGCCCTTCTTCTCGCTCAGCCCCGGGGTGAAAGTGATCTCCATGTCGATATCGTCCTCGTCATCCCTGGCACCCCAGCCCTCGGGGAGGTCCTCGCCACCGCCACCGCCGAGGAGCAGGGCTCGCATCTTGTCACGGGACACCTTCCCCGCTCCATCGTCTGCGTCCTCAGAGTCGGATGCGAGGTATTGACGGAAGTCGTTCTCTTCAATCTCCTTCTTGGAGAAGGCGCGGCGTGTCACTTTGGCGCGCTCGGGGTCGTCGTCGTCCCAGGTCAACTTGACCTTCGAGTGACGGAGAGCCTGCAAGTGTAAAGTCAGCGAGAAGCAATGCATGGTTGCGAGCGCCATACATCAGTAACAAATTCGACGGCTTTGTATGGTGCATCAGTCTCCTCCGTCGCTTCATCCCTGAGGAGCTTTAGACGGTGACATGGGTGACGAGCCAATACTCACCTAGGTTCGTCGTCGAAAGTCATGTCGTCCGGCACGAAGCTGAGGTCGAAGACGTTGGCTGATCGCTCCAGCTCCGTCGCTTCGAGTTCGGAGTAAATGTGCGAAGCAGCATCCGTGGTATCACAAGTGACGATGGCATAGTAGTATCTAGAACTTTTTAGCCAACGAGATGGACGGGTAGGAGGGGCACGCTCACCTCAACCGGTCCAACTGATATTTACGAAGCGCGTCTTCGTCGTACTTGCCCTCCTCTCCCACCTCGTATATTGTTCGCTCGTTGATCTCCTCATCTTCACTCTTCTTGCCAAATATTGCCGAAGGTGGTCCTTCAACTTCCTCGCGTGCCATGCGCTCCTTGCCGAATGAACTTGGGTACACGCGCACGCTGAGAACTTTGCCCCGCGCGATAGGATGGGCTCCCCCTTCTGCGCCTTTTGCTGTCTTGCCTTGCGCCTTCACTTTGCCGGACGACAACGTGGGAGCAGTGGGGGAAACGAGAGACGAGAAGATCTTGTACAGATGAATAGCGCGTATATGATCCCAGTCGAGGTTCACCACGGCGAGGCGATTCGTGCGCGATCCCTCGGCGACGTCGGCGAGGGGATTAGTCTTCTCGTAAGCGGCAACCTGGGCGTCCAGATCCGCGACGGCATCCTCGTCGAGGTCAATCTCGGCTTCGTCGTCGTCTCGGGGCACGGCTATAGGGCGCGAGGAGTCCTGGCCGAGCACCACTTCCCCCTCGTCGTCGCTGTCATCGCCCCCCTCGTCTTGTGTCTCCTCCTCGTCCGAGGACTCCATGAGGACGTGTCCACGAGCATAATCTGGACCGCCGACGAGGATCTCCTCATCCTCGCCCTTCTCGAGGCGGTAGTAGCGATGGAGGTCGTCTTGATCCTTCTTGCTTGACACCGACCGTCCATACTTGTCAACTCGCTCTGACTTTGTAGTGAGTACGATGATGGGGGGCCTGAATTCAGGACGCACTTGGTTTGCCCTTCTCCTTCGCAAAGAGATCTTTGAAACGCTCGTCGACCGCGACCTTGCTCTCCTTCTTCTTCGACTTGCGGAACCGCGGATCTGTGCGCAGGCGGGCGAATCGAGGGTCGGACATCGTTCAGGTCACTGACGGACGCCTGCAAGTCGAGTGCTGCTTTGATCGAACGGAACTTTTGCATCAACTTCAAGCGCCCAAAACTGTGGGTGCGATCACGTGCGTTCCACGTGTGGAGGTTCAATTGTCAATCAGCCAATCGCGCTCCTCGCGACGGCGATCCCCACTGTCGGGTTGTGACGTGGAAACGGCTATAAATGCTCAACTGAACGTCCATCAGCTCATTCCCCTTCTTCCCCCCAACTTAACCTTTCCTTTTTTCCCTCTTCTGGTGCGTCCCTTGGCATACACTGCTTCTAAGTTTGCTGACCATTGTGCAGTCATTTCACCGGCGCCAGGCTGCGTCCCGTCTTTCAGCCTTATTTCGATCCTTCACTTCATATTCCACGACCCACACAACCCTATCAAGATGCTGCCCACCTCCTTGTTCGCCGCTGTGCTCGCCTTCGGCAGCCTGGTTGCTGCCGCGCCCATGCCCATGCCTCTGGCGAACATGGTGAGCCGCCCTCCCCTCCCTTGACTGATTCTATCTAAAACAATACCGCAGCAGCGTGCTGATGTTGTGGAACGCTCTTACGAACCATTGAATGTTATCCGAGCCTACCGCCGATCGGAGGACTTCGTCGAGAAGCGCCAGGCGGCAAGCAGCGCGAGTGGAAGCCAGGCGACGAGCGTACCCCTTGCGAGCGCCGCGATGGCCCCCGACGGCGTCGTCAAAGCGTACGGCCCGACCAAGCGCGACACTGTCAAGCTTACGGATGCCGCCATGGCGCCTGATGGCGTGGTTGTGCCGTACAGCGCCACGCAGAAGCGCGACACCGTCAAGCTCACAGATGCGGCCATGGCGCCTGACGGTGTCGTTGTGCCATATAGCGCTACGCAAAAGCGCGACACCGTCAAGCTAACAGACGCGGCCATGGCACCTGACGGCGTCGTCGTGCCGTACAGCGCCACACAGAAGCGCGATACCGTCAAGCTCACAGATGCGGCCATGGCACCTGATGGTGTTGTGCTGCCATACAGCGCTTCGCAGAAACGTGATTCCGTCCCGGAGCAGAACGCCGCGATGGCCCCCGACGGCGTCACCATCCCCTACGCCGCGCAGGCCAAGCGCCAGGCCTCCAGTGCGCCGGCCTCGCAGGCGACGAGCGTGCCTCTCGCAAATGCTGCGATGGCGCCCGATGGCGTGGTCAAGGCCTACGGCCCGACGAAACGCCAGAGCGTCAAGCTCACGGATCCGGCCATGGCGCCGGACGGCGTCGTCGTGCCGTACAGCGCACAGCAGTAGGCACCTACGTGATACTTCCTGGACGTCATGGACATCGTAGAGACCGAAGGACATTATAGTAGCTGATAGATTGCTGGACAATGCATCGGTGCTCGCAGCTTATTTATCCGACTTCGACTGTGCATGAGTTGAAGCCATTCGATGGTCCTCAAATGCAAAAATGTGAGAATAGGACAGAGAGGTATGGTACCGACGAGGCTGTCATGATCATTCCCTTCGCCTCCATATCCACACACTGCCAAGATTGCTCACTACCGCGAAAGCCTGCCCGCCCATACCCATCGCACATGCTGCCGCCGCTTGTTTCTGCACACCGCTCGCCTGCAACGTCACTTCCCACGTCGTTGGCACCGCACCTGAACTTGCAACAGCTTTCGTTTCCGTATGCGCACTCGGCCCAGCAACGCTCTGATCCTCGCTGATGCGCAGGCGCTTGGCCATGATGTCCACCATATCGTCCTGTCCTTCCCACGACAATGGCTCGACTTCGAAGACGTCCATGTGTGAGGGGTTGAAGAACTGAACGGTGTCAGCGCCGGGGACGAAGTGGAATGCCAGCCAGTTATGTTGCAGCGCAAAGAGGTGCGACCGATGCCCCTCGTAGACTTTGTCCGGGCCGTCGACGAAAGGGCGGGACGCGAGGATGCGAAAGGAGGCTAGCAGAGATCAGTGGTATGCCAAACGATGAGAAGACAAGCGCAACTCACAGCTCTCTCGGTAATCCTTACACGGAAGTTAAACTTCTACACTGGGCGCGAGCAAAAGACGCTCACCGCCAACGGAACTGTCAGCCGCTCCGGCGGCTCGTGCTGGAAGTAAACAGGTGGGAAAAACCGGTCGATGGACAGCCACTGCCAGATCTTGAAGTCCCCACGCAGGACCTCGTAATCGTGGTCGCTGGAGCTGACGGATTCTTCGGCTTCTTCAGCGCGGACGAGCGCGGGGCCACAATGCGTCAGTAGGACATCCCTACCCAGCCTGTGCGCGAATGAGGTATGTTGCGAAAGACTCAAGAAGGAACTTACCAAGCTATAGACATGACGCGTCCAGTGTGCAGCATGGAGGTCGTGAATATGGGCTGGTCGAGTCTTCTGATCTGCGTGCCGTCCTTGCAGGGCGGTAGATACCATAGCTTCGCACAGCGGTCGATCTGGTTTACGCTTGAGCAAAACTTTGCGCGCTATACAGCCTGACGTACGCCACATGTAGCAATGACAGGGAGGTCCTGGTGCCATGCCTGAGTCTTGCGTCAGTAAGGGAGTACTATGCGCTGGCATCAGCTCACCGCATGCAGGACAGCTGCTTGATGTCCGCCAGAGCGCTGCCCACCCGTGACAGCTATACACCGACCGATGCCATGTGCGGGACCCTCCGAATCGCTCATGTGCAGTCCAAAGGCAGGTCCCGCCTTGCTGGGTTCCTTATGCGGCGGCCAGTGAACGTTGTTTGTCTCCTGCTGAGGCCGCAGCATGAGGTCGTAAACCCTTGCCGTAAAGTCCCGCGAGGTCGAGCAGAATATATTAGGGTAGTTTGGACGGATGGCGATGGAGGTAATTTCCTGCAGGCAGGTTCAGCCACGGCGCGGAACGCAAAGGTACACGAGAGATGACTGACGGCACCGTGGCCTCGCAGACAGCCGATGAATTTTTTCGTCTTGACGTTGAAGATATACAGTAAATTGCGGTGGGAACAGACAATCAAGGGGTGCCATGGGCGGGATTTTTGCAAAGCCCATACTACGCAAAAGGCGTCCGCATCGAGCAGTTTCATGTCGTCAAAATCACTGTACTGTAAGTGCAGCTGGAGTCGCATCACAAATCGTAAAGTCGATGGCTTACATGAGGGAATTGCAGAGAGATTGGTCGCTTCTTTTGCTGAATGGAAAATATGTGCAGAGACCGCGACCGAGTGTCGCCCACAGCCAAAGCATCGTGAAATTCGTCGACTATCTCGCCCCACTCACGTCGGTCATCTAAGCTCTTGGTGGTTCCCCAGAACGCATCGATGTCATGTCGACCCCAAGGAAAGAACGCCAGCCCTCTGCACAGCGAAGAGTCGCTGGATGCAGGCTAACAAACGGGTTGTCATGAGTTTTCGAAGGGCCGGTTGTCGATCCACCGACTGAATTATGCGTAGAAGTCTGTAAGGGTGCGCAGATTTCTGATCTTTAGGCCAGGTATTCGTCGAACACGACGCCGAGTGCATCTGCTACACGCTGGTCGAAAGCAAGTTCAACTTTCCGTGCGTCCGGGCCGTGCTCCGAGCAGAGTTCTCCGGCCTCATCCAATCGGCAGGTGCCGATTCGTATTTCGTACCCGTCCACCAACCACCATGACAGGCTCGGCCGGCGATGGCTTCGAGCCCAAGAGCACGCTCGAATACTCGGGCAAGGCGGCGCTCCAGGGCGCAGCCATAGGCACCCTCATGTCCGGCATCCAGAACGCCCTCCAGCACCACTCGCACGGCGCCATGGGCATCTTCACCCGCACCGGCAGCACCATTGGCTTCTTCAGTGCGTCCCTACGCGTCCCGAGCGCGCGCATTCTGACCACCGCGTACTGCAGCCGCGATGGGCTTCACTTTCGCAGCCACGGAGGCGTACGTGGGGAATCTCCGGCAACGGAACGACTACTGGAACGGGATCGCCGGTGGCTGCGCTGCTGGCTTTCTCGCAGGCCTGAGGGGTATGTGGACATGCATATCCTCGCAGTACGCGTCTGACGCGCTCTCACAGCACGCTCCGTCCCCTTGATGCTCGCCGCCTCCGCCGGGTTGGGCGCCACGATCGGCATGTACGACTTCGGCACGGGCATCACCGGGCAGCAAACCCTCTCACTGGAGGAAAAGCGGAGACGGTTCTTCAAGCAGCCTCCTCCACCCATAGTAGAAGCAGCAGAATGAAATACTGTCGCTTGATGCACTTGCAGCCATATAGACCCGCATAATACCAACATCCTTGTAGGACACCCGAAATTCGCGCGCGAGGCCAGCTTCACCCCTCAAAACTGCAAACTGGCGTGTGGTGCGTACCCGGCTTCAGTATTCACTTCAGCCGCGGTACAATTACAGGAGTCGACATGGGGTCAGGTCCATGCATACGGCGTATAACATGCATAAAACATTCAACATAAGCATATCCTAGGTGTCGGTCTCGGGCGCTTGCTCTTTCTGCCCCGTCAGTTCCTTGTAACGATTCACTACCTCCTCGCCATGCTGCTCAAAGAATTGCTCCCACGACGGTGCAGTCTTGCTTTTGATCTGCATAGGCACTCAGCAATCTGCATGCAGAAGCCAGCCATCACATACCTTATTCTCCAACAGTGGCCACACGACTTCCGGTGCTGCCCCGCTGTCGCCACCTTCGTATGCGAAGAAACGCACGATGACGCTCATGTCGTCTTCCCAATCTTGCTGCGTCGCCTGAGGAGCTGCGTCTGGTACGGGAGCTGGCGGCAGCGCAGAGGTAGGGACAAGCTCCGGTGCAGGAGCGGGGCCTGCTTGCTGCGCCGTCTGAGAAGCCGCGTCTGGTACGGGAGCCGGCGGCGGTGTGGGAGGAGGAACAAGCTCCGGTGCATGAGCGGGTCGTACTGGCTGAGGCGCGGCGACGACTGCCTGCAAGCTTGCTGGTTGTTCTTTCGGTACGTCGCTTCGAGCAGCGCCTTTCGACTTGAGCTCTGCAGACGCTGGCGCTGACGACGCCGCAGCGGCCCTAAGCATATTGCGGTTTTCGACTCCTCCTCTCTTCTCCGCCCGCGCCAAGACATCTCCAAATTTGTGCGACAAAGATTGCATCCAAGCTGCAGGCGTATGATTCGGCATCTGGTTTACAGTTGAGCAAGACGCCAACGATGCAAAGCATAGCCGGACTGACCTTGGCGGATACCTTCTCATACATCAAGGTCCTTGTCATCGCTGGGTCGTACTTCTTGAGGTGCACGATATACTGCTCGGCGTACTCTATCTCCAGCGCTGTGTACTTGTATTTGTCTCCCGTCTTCCCGAGCAGCTGCCAGGTGCTCTTAGCCGGGGGCGTGGGTGAGGGTGACCTGTCTGCTCTGTCGTAGAGACACGACGACGACTTGACCGGTCTGCCTTTCTTTGGCGGTTCGACCTTGGCGACCTTGAGGGTCACCTTCGGCAGTTTGGCAGGTTTCGGCGACGGAGCTTGTGTCTTCGAGGTAGAGGGGGGCTCCACCATAGGCGAGCTGGGTTTAACATCTTCTTTCTTGGTTTGTGTTTTCGCGGACCGAGCGAGTATCGTTGGATCGGAGTCCAGTCGAACTTTGGAGGAGCTAGCGACGCTCTTGACGGCGGAATTCGCTGCGGATGCCTTCCCTTTCGATACTGTGGCTGGTTTGGCGGCCTTCGGCACTGGCTTCGCAACCTTGGATCTCTTTCTGACCAACTCCTCCATCAGAGTCTCGCTCTTCCGTTTCTTCGCTCGTGGGCGCTCGTCGTCGTCGTCGTCGTCGTCGTCGTCTCCCTCCATACTTGCGTCGGAGTCCTCGTCAGAGTCCAATTCGTCAGACTTCAAGATATAGTTCGCCACTGGTAGTAGTCTGCCCTTACGCAGGCAGTCCTTGACGAAGCTGACGTCGACAACGGTTCGCTGGTGGGCCTGAGCGTCCTTGAGAGGACGTTCGTAGTATTTGGTCTTTTTCGACAAGACGACGTAGTCGGCTGTCTCTACATTGTTCGCCACCCGGCCGCCCATGGTCTGACGTACGAGTAAGCAGGAAGCGCCCGGGAGAAGAGTACGGAATGTTGACCTTTATATCGCGTAAGAGATCTGTGCGTTTGGATAATGTCAATTGGACATATAGAAAGGTCCCACTCAGTATCTTGGAAACGTCCTGCGCTGCGTCATGAGTGGTGTCTGCAGCGTGACCATAAGGGACTGATATATGATGGCTGTCGGCCGATGCAGAGCGTGCGTTATCGTCTGTGGGCGTATGATTGAATGGGAAAGCAGGTGCTGAGGCCGTAGCAAACGCGGGATCGCCAAATCTTCCTGGGCCCGCATTTGGCCCGAAAGCCACCACGTCCTGCAGCGTGGCATAGAAGGTAGGGTCAGCTGTGCGCATCGTAAGTTCACGGTCTAGACGGCAATCCTGATAGCGACGTGGACAGACCTGGAGTGTAATACGGAAAGCCTACGTTCATATATGGCATCATCTGTGCGTTCGGCGCGCCCATGGGGGCCATGTTGGGCGAGCCAAACTGTGCCGGATTGTAGTGCATCATGTTCCCAGAAGTACTGGCAATTGCAGAAGTCGGTGAAGCCTGTCGAGGTCCATGTTGATCAGGCGTGATTCTAGGGGTGGGCACCTGAGGAGGACTACGCGATCCAAGTCGGGGACAAATCAGCACAGGAGAGAACAAAGGTCAATCCGAAAGCCGCACCTAGAACTTGGCACGTCGTTGGGAGGTACTCGGCAGCCGGCCCAGTCGTCGTCCTCCATGAGAGCGCGACCCGCCTTGATGCATCTATGCACCCATCGCGGGTCGAGGACAGGCTTGTGGCGCCATTCCGCGGCGACGTCTCCACCTTGGTCTGGATTAACGAGGATTACGTCCGCGTAGCGCGCTTGAGTGCAGATAGAGCCGCCGTTCGTCTGTTTTGCCCGTCAGTCGAAAGGCGTACCCGGTCGGGTACCAATACGCACCTTGATACGCTCGATCACTTTCGCGGCGTTGTCGACGCAATCCTGGTGCAGATGCACGCGCAACGAGGTATCCTCTTCGATGTGAAATATCTCGGAGGCCATAGAAGGAGCTAGAGAGATCCGTTCGCGCTGAAAGCCTTGATGATAGCACGCGTTCCGAGACCCACTAGGCCAGGATAGCGAGAAGTCGTTAACAGCCTTAGTGCCGCGCGAGAGTTATTGAAGAGGATAGACAAGGAGTCGGCCCCAAGAGATGAAAGTTTAAGAGAAACTGGAAAGACGGGACGAGGAGCAAACCGATTGTTGACAGGAGGAAGTATGGTTTGGACGCTTGGACCGAGGCGCCCTTGTTCTCCATCCTTCCATAGCGCACCCATCGCGCTCGAAGCTGTCCTGAGCATCTTGCGAGAATGGGTGCGCTCAACAGAGGAGAGAACGCTCTCTTTATGAACTGCGGTCACAGCATACTGATAGACGCGCGCAGATCCTAGTACGCTACTGTAAGCGCCGGCCTGTGGGGGCGGCGTCACTGGCTGATGCGCTATGTGCCGTATCTGATCTCCTTCCCATGCTCATCGACAGCGGTCAGGCGGACCTGCATTCTTCTCACGCGCGCTTACGGCAACTCCTCGGTCACTTCACTTGACCGAAGACCACCAACAGTCACAACTGACTCAGAGTCTTGCCCATTTCCGTCCCCCCAGAGTTGTCAAACGCCCGCCGTTTTCACTCTTCCGGAAAAACTGACTACATACACCGACCAAGAGACTTGTCTCGAAGAGTCGACATGGCACACGCGGCATCCGTGAATGCTATGCTACAAAGTGAAGAAGGCATATCTGTCCTCACCTACGAGGACCTTCACATTCAAGACATCATATCATCTGTATCCGACGACCGTGCAGGTGCTATAGCGTCCTTCATCGGTATGGGCATTGTTACCTAGTCGACTTTGACCAGACTGGTAGCCGCAGGTACAACCCGTAACTCGTTCAAAGGTGCATAGAGCACACCAATCATCTCTACCAGACCGCTTGACGGACAAGCGGACTCAGGCAAAGTTGTTACGCGCCTCGAATATCAGGCCTATTCAAAAGCCGCCATCAAGACAATGTCAAGTATAATCCAGGAAGCTTGTTCCCTGTCGACTCGATCGGAACACAACGCAGAGGAACAACAAGCCAGCACCATCAGTCGATGCGCTGTATATCATAGATTGGGCACAGTGCCAGTCGGGCAGCCCTCCATTGGTACGCAACACCTTTGATTGACACTCCTACTAAAGCCTTACTTACGTCTGGCAGTCATCGCCGTCTCATCACCTCACAGGAAGGAAGCATTCGTGGCGTGCGAGTACATTTTGGAGGAGGTCAAGCGCAAAGCACAGATATGGAAGAGAGAGTACTACGAGGGCGAACCTGAAGAGACAGCAGAGTGGAAAGCGAATCACTAGCTTTACTGGAACCATGTCCGTGTACATGAGTAGGTAGGAATGGTCCGCATATTGTACCCAAGATCAATTCAAGTCTCAAACAGCCTTCCCCTACGGTTTGCTGCTCCACACTCACAGAGGCACATTTAGTCGATCTTCCAGTCCTTCGACGACATTGGGTCGTCGTCGGGGCTGACCAGCAGTTCCACTGCCCACATGATGAGCGTGAAGAATATATTCAGCCATCGCCACCATATCTGCGAGGAGTTGTCCAGAACTGTGTAGGCGAGAGGTCAGCCCATACCCGCCAAGATAGACATGAGACTCACGCAGCAGGTGCGTGTAGACAGTGACGAAGATGAACTGCCTGTACGTCAGCAGAATCCTTGTCAAAGTGGATGTCTGTGGAGAGCAGGCGTCAGTTCAGGGCAGCAGAGACAATGTTGAGAGATGCTTACCGGGCGCCCGTCCCAACCCTCATCCACGCCTTCGACTGATTCCCAGCTATCCGCGCCAATCGTGGGCAGTATCCGGGAGGCGAGATGTAGGATCGTGAGGCGATAGAGCAGGGCTATTAGCACGGGTTTGGGCAGCGTGTTCATGACGAAGTTGATCAATGCATCGAAGTAAGACAAGTAGACACTGGCGCGGCGTCAGCAGGAAACCAAGCAGGAGAGCAAGTCTCAAAATCAACGCACGGGAATGCAGACGCGCTGCTTGATGCGGCGTCCCCTGACTGGTCGTAGCCGCAGAGCCAGACGTTATATGCGAGGAAGAGCGCCATCCCCGCGGACTCGATGATATTTGTGCGTCGGAGGGTGAAGCCAATGAACGTGAGGAAGAAGAGGGTGGCCGGCGCCACGCCGAGCAGAGTCGCAGACAAGGGGGACGTGGCGGCGGCGGGATACGACTGCGTGAGCGATGATCAGCTTGCTGGATAAGGTGTATTGCAAGTGAATAACGACGCACGCTAACATACCACCACGCCGACACGACGTAGGCGCTCGCGCTCGTGATGAGCAGGCTGAGCTGGTACCCGTCTGCCTCGCTCACGAGCCGCTTCCCCTCCTGCCCGAGCTTCTGCGCGACCAGCAAGCTCGACACGCTCTCCAGGATCCAGAACCCGGGCCCGAAGTAGGTGAGGATCGTGCCCCACCAGCCCGCCGCAGACTCCAGCCACTGGGGCACAGGGGACGAGAAGACGTTGAAGCAGACGAGTAGCAGGAACGGATGCATCGGCACCTGCAGCAGGGACAGCGCCTGCGAGCCCCAGAACGCGATGAGCGTGCCGTGGATGAGGGAGTGACATGTGAGGAGGAGGGACAGCAAGAGGAAGGCAGATTTGGAGAGCGTGACGAGAGTGAGGGGGAGGAAGATCAGGATTTGGAGGACCGTGGAGAGTCTGGGAGGGGCGCGTCAGACGCGCGCTTTTTTTCACGGGGAAGGCGCGACGCACCTAGCGGTGTGGGAGATCGCGCTCCAGAGGAGCCAGTAGTTGTTCATCGCGGCCGTAATGTCGTTAGTCCAGGAATGAGGCGCAGATTAGGAGCGCCGCAGCGCGAGCTTCATGGGTTGAGGTGAACAAAGACGTATGCATGGTGCCGCGTTGAAGGGCTCCGGCCCGGCGCTCCGACCAGCGCCAACTTCAAGCATCCAATGGTGGCATTACAGTGCTACAAAGCAGCATACAAAGCAAAACATACACTACGCAAAACAATTAGATCTAGAATATAGCCTGCTCTGCTGGCCATAGCGTACGTCTCAGTCCAGTGCCGACGACTAGTGGACAGCGACAGCAGCAGCTCCTGGCGACACCGCCTGGTGCGGGTTGAGGAACCCCTTCTCTTGCGCAAAGTTCGACGTCCTCAGCTGCGCGTCAGGGTGCGACGGATGTACGTAGTACTTGTCCATGATGGGGATCTGCAGGACGTTCATCTTTGGCGTGATGACGATCATGTTGTTCGTCCGAATTTCCATCCAGTCCGCTGGCGAACACAACAGGTTAGCTGGCAGGATCTCTGTTGTAGATAACTCGTACGAACCTCGTTCAAATGTAAGAGGCTCGCTCGCGATCTAGATGGGGTGTGAGAAAAGGAAGACGGGGCTGACTTCGGAAGGCGCACCATGATGATGTTCTCCCGCTTGTCCTCCTTGGACATCTTGTAGTGCCCGCCCTCTGCATATTCGCTGAACGTCGTGCCCGAGGAGAACCACTAGCAGCTCGTTAGACAGTATGTTACGAGACGCACTCTTTCCACTCACCAAGGAGGCCGCCTCGTCTGTTCTTGATGATATATACCGCGTCGCGATTACACTCTGCCCATCCGTCACGCAAAAGTTCATCAGACTCGGCTGGTAAAGCGTCAGCACGCTTCTTTTTTTTTCCAGATGAACCATCAGCTCCTACTTCTGTGCTTCCCGCTTCCTCCGTGAGCTTGTTGATATGCGCAATGGTGTCCGTCATCGCTTGGCGCAGCTCTTGTGTCTTGAAGGTATACGCGTTCGGGTTGGGGAGCTTCGAGAGGAAAACGGCGAAGGCCCATTCGGAGTCTGTGTTGGGCAGTTAGTGGCTGTCGGACAAAGAAAAGAACGACCGTACCAGTGTTGCCCTGCACCATGTTGAACGCGACGTCAGGGAGGTCAGCCTGTAGTCTGCGCTTGACGCGCGGGAAGTCGGCGATGCCACCATTGTGCATCCACTACCGGATAGCGTGTCAGTGGAATGCCAGGGCCGAGTCGGAACAACAACGCACCATGAGCTTCCCGTGCTTGAATGGATGGCAGTTGTCCAGAGACAGGGAGCCGGCCGTCGTGGCTCTAACATGGCCGCTGTAGACCGTTAACACCCTGCTCGAGTTGACACGATAGACGGACGCACAAGACCAAGGGAGACTTGATCTTCTCGGCCAGTCGCTGGAGGTTAACATTGTTCCAGGCCTACGAGCAGCGCAGTGAGTGCGGCACTTCAAGCAGCAGACGCACAAAGACACACCGGGGTAATGGAGGTGAATATGCACGGCTGGTAGCCCAGCTCGTCGTCGGGCTGGCAGTCATACCAGCCTGTCGTGCGTATGTCTCGTCAGCTATGGCGTCGGAGCGAGGCAAAGGGCACGCACCGACACCGAAGCCATCTCCGTTCATCGGTCTTCGGTGGTCGAGCCGGAGGCGCGAGTCGAACGCCTGGTTGATGATGGAATGGCATGGTCGGGTGAGGAGCTGCACACGAGCATGTAAGCCACCAGGCTATCGGCATCGGGTCTTGTGCACATACGTGCGAGAGCTGCACCGGCGCGGTGCCCTTGTAGATTACGAAGCGGCACATTCTATCGCTTCAGAGCTGTGAGGTGATCGGTATAGAGGGAGGTGCGCGAGGGAGAGCGAAAGAGAAAGCAAGACGTGGTTAGAGTCCAGCTTTCATTCCAGAGCGGCGCGCGCCACAGCCTGCGTTTAGGCCCTGAGCGAGTCATGGCGCGAACGTAAACAGCGACAACAATGGCGCAGGTGGCGCGATCATGACACGTTTCCCCGACGTTATCTACGCCATCCCGAGCCTAAAGCACGCCATCCAGGCCATAAACCCATCCAACACAATGCTTTCCTAGTCCGTAAATACAACGTCTACCGCAAGTACAATTTCTATCGTCCGTGTTCTGCGTTTCCAGCTTTACTTTATTGACCGCCATGGCTCAGAGTTATGCCTCAGAGGAACTCCTTCGGCCGCCTGGCGGGGTCACCACCGGCCGTGTCATACACGAGCCCTGCCACCCGGAATGCCAGCTCTGCCAGCGGACGTCAGGTCGGATGAGGGATATGTAACGCCAGCATGTACGCACCATCAGCTTGAGTCCGGATGACAGCCTCCGCGTACACTCGCACGACGTCCTCCGTGCCGCTGGGCCGCACAAACGAGCGGCCACCCTCGTACCGGTGCGCGAGCTCCTCAATCCGCGCCTGCAGCCCTTCTGGCCGTACCAACCGCCGCTCAGCGTCCTCCGTCTGGAACGCGTTGCGGTCCGCGACGACGACCTTTACGAGGCGGTTCGGCAAGTCCGAGTACAGTGAGTCCCATTCGATGCCGGTGTAGTTCTTGTGCGCGAGCACGACCTCGACGAGGAGCATGTCGGAGAGGGCGTCACCGACAGCTTGGTTGATGAGGAGGGTCAGGTTGATGAGGTGTTCGAGCGCGGTTTGTTGCGCGGGTGTTGAGGGCTGGTATTCTCGGAGCCTGTCCGTCGTCGCGGGGGAGAAGAGCACGGTTCCGTGGCCGTTGGCCTCGAAGTAGACGCCGACGTCAAAGTTTTCGGCGGCGTGGTGGAGATGCTTCACGCCTGTGGAGACACATCTCACAGGTAAGCGCTAGCAAAAAGTTAGTTTAGTATGCCGCTGGGCCCGCGAAACCAGCGTACCTCTGAGAGATACTTGGTAGATGCACCATTCGCATACGCAGTCTGCACGCTGCCGACCTTGATCTTGTCTTCTAACCCAGCCGATTTCACCAGCTCTCCAATAAAGCTGCCCACAAGCGTCGCAATCTTGTCTCCGTCGAGCATCCTGAACTGGCCCCGCTCGTCCAGGTAAAAGTACATAAGACGGTCGGCGTCTCCATCGAGACTGCAGCCACGCTGTCCAGGCTTGAGCTTATTTGCAAGCGAAGGAGGCAGTTTCTGTGTTGTCTTGACGAAGTCTGCACCACACATGTTGTTCAGCACGCCCGGAGTAGTGGTGTCGGTGTTCTCAAGCGTGATGGGAAGCGAGTCGCCGAGGTACTCCGAAAGTTCCACGGCTGCCTTTGCACCAACGCCGTTTGCACAGTCGATGAGCAGAGAATCCCTTGGGGGTCTCCCAGCCTGATGAGGCATTTGAGCGACCAGTGGCAGCTAGTCTGTATAGAGCACATGACTCACCACGAGCTTCTTGAAAGCGTTCGTCATCTTCTCAAAGTAGCCCTGCTCGGAGTCCTCCCCATAGCTGTTCTTGGTGCCCTTGGTGTTGATGGCGCGGACAAGGTAGTGCAAGATGGGTGTTGTGGTGACGCCAGCGTCTCGTGCATCGACGTTCAAAACCTTCAGACCATCCTCTAGTGCCGCAACCAGTGCTGGTCCGGATGGTCGTGTGTCGCGGGCGTATACGACGTGAGATGGTTTGGACAGATCGATGTCTGCGTCCCGAATCACGTCCTCGAGAGCGGAAATGAGATCGGGCGCGTTGGCGAGTTTCGTGGCGTAGATCTCCCAAGACGCCTCCAGCATCTCGCCATACGGGTCCACGAGCTTGACGCCGTTGTCCTGCGACAGGTCAGTGAAAGATATCCACGAACGCTGGGCAGCACACGCACTGCTTCCGGATTGTGGGATGCAGTCACCATGACGCCGATGGTCTGCCCGTCGAGCTTCTTGCTCCTCAACCCGGCGAGTATACCGGTTCTGAAGAGCACGGAGTCGAGGATGTTGCCTCTGAACGATCTGTCAAGATCTCTGCTGTGCGGCTACCGCGGGGACGACGTACAGCGTCCGGAAGCCGGCGGTGCCGTACTGGAAGCGTATGTTGTCTGGCTTTGCGTGCACATGTGAGAGCGCCTGTATTGTGTCCGTAGAGAGGGGTGACATGATATGAGGAGTTGGAGATGGAAGTCAAGAGCAAGATGGAAAGAGATGGAAGGAAGCGCCCAGTCGCGCCTCGCCGAACGCGTTACTGCACCGCCACCGTCGCGTGTACGTCACTAACCCCGCGAAGGCGCTGCGCCTCCTGCTCCTTGTCAACAACAGCCATGCCCGCCAAATCTACCGCACAGACGCTCGTCGAGAAGGCAGACAAGAAAGCGAACTCTTCCACCGGCTGGTTCTCCTCCTCCACCACAAAGTTCGAAGAGGCCGGCGACCTCTACCAGCAGGCAGCAAATGCCTTCAAGATGGACAAGCTCTTTAAGGAGGCGGGCGACTGCCACGCCCGCGAGGCCGAGTGCCGCGAGAAGTGCAAGGAGGTGAACGACGCTGCGAACGCCTGGTGGAATGCCGCGAAGGCGTACAAGCGCGGATACCCCGATTGTGAGCAGGCACCGACTGCCACTTCATGCGTTGCTGATCTGTGTTTTCCAGTGGCCGTGCAGGCACTGTCGCAGACGATTGTGCATCTGACAGCGACCGGCCGCTTCCGCCAGGCGGCGGACAGGGAAAAGGAGATCGGCCAGATTCACCTGCAGGAGGCCAACGACATCCGGAAGGCCTGTGAGAGCTTCGAGCGTGCCGCCGAGTGGTACTCGCAGGAGGATGCCTCTGCGTGAGCTGCACCGCTCTGCTACTGTAACGGTGACTCATCCCCTTTAGCACTGCGAACGGTTGCTACAAAGACGCCGCTGACCTCTACGCCGAGCTGGAGGACTACCCGCGTGCCATCGCCCGCTACGAACAGGTCGCCGATCACTCCTTGACGTCCGCTTTGACGAAGTATAGTGTCAAGGAGTACTGGCTGCGGTCTACGTTGTGCGCCCTGGCCATGAACGTGTGTATGTCCTCTCTCTTCGCCTACCTTTACTAATCCCTATAAGGACCCCGTCACCGCCCGCCGCAACCTCACCAAGTACGAGCGACAGGATGTCACCTTCGAGTCAACACGGGAGGCCAAGTTCTGCAAGGCTCTCATCGAGGCCATTGAGGCTGGCGACAGCGAGGCCTTCACTGGCGCCGTATTCGAATTCGACCGTATCAGCAAGCTGGACAACTGGAAGACGAGCATCTTGTTGAAGGTCAAGAAGAACATCCAGGAAGAGCCCGGATTGCTGTAAATCTTAGGGCGTATAGGCGCGTAACGCGCAGTGTATCTATTATGCAACTGGACATCTGTAATCACTATACCTTTTCCATGCCTTCTTCGGATTGTCATTTTCATTTGATTCCCACACGCGCATCCGACTTTCTGACTCTCGAGGCGCACAACCCATCGTTGCTCGGATGCCCACGTCTACTACTTCAACGAGGTGCGTCATCGATCTCGGGACCAAACTGGTTGACTGTGACCACCATCTTCCACGATGTCGAAAGACTGGACTTCGAAAGACCTGGTGTCATACAGCATAACCATGGTCGATGTTGCAGCAGCCGAGTTCTTCAAAGGAACCTCATCCTCCGTATTCGACGAGCTCGACGTGGATCCCCTTGTCGTGAGCGGGACGCTGCAGTCGCCCGATCTCGACATCACGCTCTACAGATACTTCAAAAGCATCTCCACGCTTTCCTCTTCCCCCCACGTCGTCACCACGGAATTCTGCCGCCGCACCCTCGAGCTGCTCAACTACACTGACCGGGCCTCGGACCTCTATATCCACTGGTCCATTCCGTTCACCTGTTGTGGCAAGCCCGCCCTAGCCGAGCCCGACCTCTGCCTAGTCGGCCCCGGAAATATGGTCCTCCTCGCCCTCATGCACGACAAGACGCTCGCCAACGGCCTCTCGCAGGACCCCGAGCCCGCGCTCATGGCCTGCGCCATCGCGGCCTTCCAGCACAACAACTACGTGCGCGCCTCGCACGGCGCGCCGCCGCTCGACATCATGACCATCCCCTGCGTCGCGATGGTCGGCACGCGCCCGCTGTTCTACCTCGTCCCCGTGACGCTTATGCTGAGCAAGGCGGCGATGCTCGGGTTGAGCCCGGTTCCCAACAAGACGGAGGTCAAGAAGTGCGTGGTGGCGCTGCCGCCGAAGAACGGACGGTTGCAGTTGGGTGGGGATATGGACAGGGTGGAGTTCCGCAAGCTGGCGCTGTTGCGGCTAGCGCAGTTCTATACCATAGCGAAGGCGAACTGGAGTTTGTTCGCGATATGAGGCGAGTGTATGTCGTATAGCGCATCTTTTGGCATGTTGGCTAACAACGCATAGGCAAAGTCTAGAGGAGATATCCCGCAACAAAGTAATTGAACCATACCGATGGCTTGTGTTGTAGTAGATATGTTTTACGTTCCTGCGCACTTGCGGGCGTTTATCGCGAGTTGGTTGCGCTTCTGCATAACTGCTTCAAGCTTGTGCTCGACGAGATCATCATGCTCCCTGGTACGAATGATAGATATATAATGTTCGGCAGCGTTTATCGTACATATGGATAGCAATACACTGTACACTGACTAATATACATTCTTCAAGCTGAATAAGCCCTCCAGAGGACATCACTTCCTGAAGGACACTGAGAACCGCATGTTTATCTAAGTATGCCTCAAAAAGCCTGCCCCCCGTCATGGTGAATCTGTCAAACCGTCAGCAACTTGCGCCAGTCGCTTTGAGACCAATACGACGTACCATTGTATTTCGTGAGTAAACTTCTGACGGAAGCTGTCTCGTACCATCCGGAGAAGGCGAGTGCCCATTCGACGACGGTGGTGTCAGTGGCATCCTTATCTTGGACGACTCTCGACGAAGGTGCGAGCGCGCAGGACGTGGTGGCGCATTAGCGACGTATCCAGTTGACGGCTTCGATTCGTCAAGCGACAGCTCCTCGAACGGATTGTCGTTAGCTGGCTGCGCGTTGTTGTGCTCGTCCACGGGCGGAAGGCTATCTGGGTAAATCGACGGGCTCGAGGGTGCAAGCGAGTAGTTCTCCTCTGGCTGTGGGAAAGGATAGCGCGGCGCGATCGTCAACGGCTTCACCGTCGCCATCGGTGGCGCGGGGTCCGCAAATGGCGAAGGCTGGACCCGCTCCAGCTCCGTTACGCGTGCGCCAGGGTTGACGAACGGAGGCGCGGCGGGTAGCAGAGATGGGATGGGAGGACGACGACCGTCCAGAAAGCGCTCGCTGGCGGCGCGCGACACGGTGAGCGGTGTCAGAGGTGCGAGCATTTCCGGGCGCGGGTCCTCGAAGGGGCTCCCCTGCTGTGTATATGGAGTATGGTCGCCGGCTGTCTCCATCCAGCGCTGGCGGCGCTGGTTGTGGCGGCGTTTGCGACAACACCAAAACACCAGGAAAAACGCGGCTGCTGCAGCCAGCCCTACGACGGTGAATGTACCCGCGACGGCGCCCGTGTTGGTGAAGAATCTATGTGCGAGCATCAGAGGGAGCTGACAGTCCTGTTATCAGTATGCTTACCCAGACTCAGTGCCTATAGCTGATGACCCCCCGAGGCCAGTTGGATTGGCGACAACGTGCGTCGAGTACACGAAACCACCACCTGCTCCGGTGGACGTGCTCGTGATCGTGATCACACCGGGCACCGCGATAGTGGTGAAGACGCGCCCCTCGGAATCCGAGTATGTCGAAGTCACCGATACCGCCTCCGAGAGCGTGCTCTCCGGCATATCGGTGATGGTCTGTGTTGCCGTGGCAGAGCCCACTGCCAAGGAGAATCAGATGTCGGACATGCCAGTCGCGAGAGGCTGAGTGCTTACATTTCGAGAGAACGATCTTATCGATGGACGTGACCGTCTGCGTGTCTCCAGACTCGTCCCCGGTCTTCTCTGCCCGGCTGGTGCTTTCGTTGTCCGAGGATGTAGATGAAGCGTCTGAATCGCTGTTAGAGACGGTAATTGTCTGCACTTCCGTAGGCACCGTAGCGGAGCCATAGTCCGAAGCGGAAGTGGACGTGTGCGGCTCCTCACCGGTGGACGAAGACACGGAGTCCGAAGTGGTGGAATCGGAGTCCGTGGATGTTGGCTGAGCCTCGGAGGTAGACGACGCAGCGCTAGAAGAGTCATCGCTGAAGGAAGTCGTGGTTGGGCCGGCGTTTTTGCTGGTAGTATCTGCCGTTGTGCTTTCGGCCGACGTCGATTCTTCCGGGACAGCCGAGTCAGTCGACGAAGATGCCGTTTCTGACACGGAATCAGATGGCATGGCTGGTGCAGCAGTAGAGTTCGAGTCGCTACCGTCCATAGTTGTCCTGCTTAAATGAGTGGTTGAAGATACAAATAAGTGCTGGAGACATACGACGAATCTGCAGTAGAAGTAGAGGGGCTCTCGTCGGCTTTTGCGTTCTCCCTCACGCTCGTAGCCGTGCTGGAGTTAATGCTCGGGGTAGGATCGGGGAAAGAGTAGGTGGTCGGGGAGCTCGCGGCTTCAGTTATAGAGGAAGTCGCGGAAACGTCGGCTGATGTTGTGTAATGCGGGTCGGATGATCCCTCGACGATCGTCGACTCTACAGAGGCAGCAGAGGATGAGTCCGCAGATAGAGTGGAGGTTGTTATTGTATCGGATGAGGTGGAAGAGGAGTCGCTGCTCGTTGTAGAAGTGGCGCCTGACGCGCTTGTTGCGGTGACAGTGGCTGACACGTCGCTGGATGCCCCAGCCGGAGCATCCGGGGTGGCGGGTGTACTTGACGCGCCCGACGTGCTCGAGAATACTCGTGACTAATGTAGATGTCAGAGGCTATTGCATGTGCCGGACGAGCTCACGTACCGAGGAAGAAGACTCCAGGGTAGGCGAAACGAAAGTGGATGGAGATGATTGAGAGCTAGAGAGAGACAGAATGCCTTCAGAAAAGAGGGTCAGTTAGCAGCCTCGCGCAACCGTTTCGACCATCTTGCTTATATGGATGGGTTAAATCGACCTCAGGACCAGTACGGCACGAAACAGACAGCTGGCACTGCACTGGGCGTGCCCGTCCGACCATCGCATGCGTCGCTCGTATAGTGAAAAGGTACAGACACTCACCCACGGTGTACTCTGCCGTATCGCTGCTCATGAGCTGGTGGTCGGACGAGAAGGGAGGGGGCGGGGGGCGCGAGCGCCCTGACATCGCTAAGCGCTCATTCTTGTAGCATGCGGATATACCTCGAGACAACGTCCTCCGAAGTAAGACGCGTAGCGGTCACTTGATTGAATGAAGTTAGGACGAAGCGCCTCCGCGTGTGTGGCCGGATGGCTTCAAGTGGAGGACGCTGTGTAGCCATCCGGATGGAACAGCGTCACTTGCGGCCGCCATTCAGTCGCCCCGCCTGGTCTGCAGGCGAGAGTAGCGGAGAGGGTATGCAGCACGCGGGTCGCAGATAGAATGGGTGGACACGATAAGAGTTGCCGGGCTGCAAGGAGATCCTACAGAAGTCCTTACAGTATACTGCTCAAGCCTACCATCGATGCGCTTCGAAAGTTCAAATCAGTGAAGCACGGCCATTTTCGATGACAAGGGGAGCTCATTTTGGGTGGAAGAGATTCGCAGTAGATTCACAAGCCGGTCCGTTCCTTGCCAATGGCTCAAAGCACGAAGCCAACAGCGTCGTTCAAATCCTTGTTGCTGTTTATTCAACGTTCAACCTAGGTTAGCGCGCGCTGTCATATCACTGGGCACGGTTCAGCCCCTTCACTCAAGATTGTGTCCTTACATTATGATTCCACAGGGACACAGATACGGAGAGCCCAATAGACGCCCGAATGGCATGGATGCTCGAAAGTTGAGACCAAGTTCAGAATCGCCCAATCGGGCAATCAATGGCGGCGGCGGCCAGCTGACTGTCGCGTGACTTCTCTTTGACCGTGTCTCCAAGTTGAACTTGAACTTGCTTCTCGGATTCCCCAGGGCCAGGGCTGTCTGCGTTCTCTCTCGCGGAAGTCCTTTTGTTCTGCCGATCAGTTCTCGTGGAACCTTCAAGCTTCAAGCGTTGTAGATCCTCCGGGCCGGATCTGTCGTTCAGTTATCGACTCCGGCGCGTCTGTTGTGCCTCCGCCCCTACGCCCCGCTTCCGGCTCAGAGTTACGAGTACTCTTTTCGGCACCGCCGGACCCTGACAGAAAGTATGTATGCAAAAGACGAAATGCAGGAGGGATCGGCGCCTCTCCTTACCGCGATACGGTGAACTCTGAAGCCAGCCGCAGGGCGCGGCGTCCCGTATCATCATGTGCGTCTTTATCGTCCGGTATCCTACATTCAATTGATGCCCACCCCCGCGCTTTTCTTTGTGCAGATGTTTCGATGGAGCTACTAGGCACAAGAGTTTAGCCTCACGGTCCGCACACAGTCCGCACGCATGAGACGTTGGCGCTGATGGCAAGGTCCTTTATATATGGCAGGGCATTCGAAGCACCGGTGGTGCTCTTCCTCTGTCCGACCACCATCATGTCCGGCCCCGACGCGATGACCCCTTCAAAGCTTGAGGGCAGCCCCTCCATGGAGAAGATCACTGCATCGGACGTCCAGAGCTCGCAGCCTTTGGAGTACACGAGAGCGGAGGAGAAGAAGTTGACGAGGAAATATGACTTCTACCTCCTCCCTCCCTTGACCATCATGTGCGTTGACCGTCTGTGTCTGTTTACCGTCAACTGACCTGCGTATTAGGTACCTCTGCAATGCGCTGGACAAGGGCAACGTGAGGAACCGTGTTTTTGGCCTCACGCAACGTCGGCTGACCAGGCAATGCCACCCATGTTCCGCTATCACGCGCCCTACCCCCTACCTTGCTCTCACCACCGGCTTGACTCCGCGTCCACCAGGTCGGCAA
Organism: Schizophyllum amplum; assembly: GCA_007026445.1. Taxonomy (NCBI): domain Eukaryota; kingdom Fungi; phylum Basidiomycota; class Agaricomycetes; order Agaricales; family Schizophyllaceae; genus Schizophyllum; species Schizophyllum amplum. Next base: position 233,671 of record VDMD01000023.1, on the reverse strand, counting down.
CGCGAAAACGGATGGCTGGGACAAGGACCTCGGCCTGCACGGGAACCAGGTGGGGGATGAAACGCTCGATACCCGCGCACGGCCGTTCTGACATGCGTGCAGTACTATCTCCTCGTCATGATCTTCTACGTTCCCTTCTGCATGTGAGTTGAATAAGTAGGATGGGTCACCGACCTCGTACTTATTCGCATCTCCAGCTTCGGCACACCTATCAGTTTGTTGGTCAAGCGATATAGTGCAGCGCGAGTACTCCCATGTTTGATGGTTGGATTTGTGAGTTCAGTTCAGCTTGATACCGGTAGCGTTTGCTGACGCCAATTGCGAGTAGGGAAGCATGTATGTGGCGACACATCAAAGCTACGCTATATGAGCTCACATGCCACAGGTCCATCTTCGCCGCGATCGCAAAGAACTTCTCCCGTGCGTTTACATCCTTCTGCGAGCGACGTGCTTCTCATATCCTGGCAGAGATATTTGCGATTCGGTTCCTCTTAGGTATCTTCGAGTCGCCCATGCTTCCTGGTGTGGTAAGTGGCCGAAATTTACTGTAGGAAATAACTGCTCATTGGTGGCCAAGATCTATTATCTGTCCACTTTCTACAAGCGCGACGAGCTTGCGTCGCGAGTTGGACTGTTCTATGGTACGCTGCCTTGGAGCACCACCCTCTTGCGGCTTCATCTGACACGTTCTGTAGCTGCTGCATCTATCTCTGGTGCATTCTCCGGCCTCATCGCGTATGGCACTTTCCAGATCCCACCTACCAACTTTCACAACTGGCAGTACCTGTTCTGGATTGAAGGTTCGCTTACTCTTGCGCCAACATGGACATTCTGACAATAGTGCAGGAGGAGCAACGATCGTCTTTGCAATCCTCGCATTCATTTTGCTCCCACTGTCGCCCGCCAAGTTCTATTTGCTTTCGGACCGGGAGAAAGAGATCGCGCGTGCGCGTATCATGGCGGACTCCTCGTCGGTGGTCGGCGAGAAGCTCAACATTCGCGACGCATTCAGACCGTTCAAGGACCCGATGTACTGGTGAGATCACAGATGCTTCGTTCGCCGTTCAACAGACTCACGCACCGTCAAGGGTGTGGGCGCTTATCTGCTTGTCATTCGGTGTTCCGCTTGCGTCAGTCAACAATTTCCTTCCGCAAATTGTTGCCAGCCTGGGCTATAGCCCTGTGAAGACCAATCTGTATACCGTCGCGCCGAACGTCGTGGGCACGGTTGCCCTCATCCTTCTCACGCAGTCGTCGGACTACTTCCGCGAGCGGTCGATTCACATGTCAGTCTAATATTTGCCTGGTGTAGGCATGCACTGACCGCCTTTCTAGTTGCATTCCGCTTGTCATTGCTATCGTTGGCTTCATCGTTCTCGGCGCCATCGACCCCCTCGCGCATAAGAGCACGGCGTATTTTGCGTGTTTCTTGTTGACCATGGGCGCCTTCAGCCCCAGTGTCCTCGTTGCCGCGTGGTACTCTAACAACACGCCAAGCGAGTCGCGTCGTGCCGTTGTCGCTGCTGTCATGGGTGCGTATACGTCGTGAATATATGTGGCAAACCGTGACGCTGACCTCGAGCAGTTGCCATCGCCAACTCTAGTGGCCTCATTTCGACTAATGTCTTCCGCGAGCAGGACGAGCCGAAGTACGTGCTCGCGCTCGCAACATCGGCTGCCTTCGGTGGTCTGTGTGTTATTCTAGTTGCTGGGTAAGCATATTACTTTTCTATGTACAAGATACCCGCTCACATATCTCCAGCGTTGGTATATGGATGCGCTGGGAGAACGCGCGCCGCAATCGGGAACAGGGCGTTAACATTACGTCGAAGGACGTCGACACCAGCGAGGTGCACGGTCCCTCCCACCCCAGCTGGCGGTATGTCGTATAAGACCGATATGTCGGGACTTGCAGTGGGCTTTAGAGATTCGCGCTTTGTATGTCAACATTATGGGTCCGAATGTACGATGTCATGTTTTTTAACAGGAGGGTGGCATAGGGAGTGCATGTCATAACGCTGTGAGTCGTTCGCGGTTACAATTACTAAAGGAATAATGTCAGGATGACAGTGCTTGAGATTCCGTGGCACCAGCATATTCTGATTCGCGATCCAGCGACTCGCGAACAAACAACAGGATCTGCCAAGCAAACAGAGGCACATGGCAATGATCGACTGGTTCTGCTGATCGCCATCATTGATGCTACGCTGATCACGCTTGTTCCGCTTCTTCACCCCCCCAACTCCAGAAGAAATTGGGGTTGGCAAGCCGAGAGAAATCTCTTCCTGCTTTTACTTTTCCATCTGAGATGAACTTCATGGGAGCTTGTCGTATGCTGCAAGCTCGCGTCCTCAACCTGAAGGTCTAAAACCCCCGCCCGCGGCTTGGTTGTCATGCGCGATGATAGGCGTGCAGCCCAAGTTCGCCTTCTCGACAACATGGTTCGAATTTATGTGATTTTTGGAGCGCCAGTGGAGCGTCGCGCTTTGGAGTTGGAGCTTCCCCGCGGCCGGACTCAGGGTTCAGCCAACCTGCCAGCTCGTATAAATGCTGCGTCGGTCGATACCTCTCTCTCAAGCCCTTTCGTTCTTCCTCTCTCGGTCAGCCACTCTCTGACTCACACGCTCTCGCTGCCACCCACTCTCTCTACTTCATCTCCACACAACTAGTTGGTCCGGAACCTACTTCCCTCCGAACTCACCCAAATCCTATACACTCTACTTATCATGTACTTCACTCGTGCTGCTCTTTGCACCTTCGCCCTCGGCGCCATCTCCGCATCTGCGGCCCCCTATCCGAGGGACGCAGCCCGCGCTCTGGTGAGCACAGTTCGCGTGCGCGTACCGACTCAGAACTGACTCATGTCGCAGGCATCTGCTCGTGGCGTCTTCGCAAGGCAGGAGGATGCTGCCAGCACTTCTGTATGTCGTCGTGTCTTTCATTGCGCTGTTCCGTTCCGCCCTCTGACGAACTGAAAGGCTGCCGCGGCTCCGTCAACTTCTGCCTCCTCCGATTCCAGCGAGGGTGGCCTCCTTGACGGTGGCCTCCTCGGCGGTGTCGGTGATCTTCTGAGTGGCCTCGGCCTCCGGGACGTTGCGACCTCAGCTGTGAACGACGCAACAACCCTTGCCGCTGGCGCTGTTGAAACCGTTGAGGAGACTGCTGAGCCTGTTGTCAACTCTGTCATCGGCCGCGATGACCTCGTTGGCGGTGTCGTCAACGGTGCTACCAACGCCGTCGGCGATGTCGTTGGTGCTGTTGGCGATGTTGCTTCTCCCGTGAGCGAGAAGAACTGTTCACCTTCAACTGAATCTGACTCCTTGTGCAGGTTCTCGGCGCTGTCGGTGGCCTGACTGGTGGTCTCACCGGTCGTGACGACCTTGTCGGTGGCGTCGTGAGCGGTGTTGAGGGCGCTGTTGGTGACGTTGTTGGCGCTGTTGGCGATGTCGCGTCTCCCGTACGTCCCTTTCCGGCATGTTATGTATCCACTTACTAAAACCCTGACATAGGTCCTCGGCGCTGTTGGCGGGTTAACTGGCCGTGATGACCTCGTCAGCGGTGTTGTTGGCGGTGCGACTGACGCTGTTGGCGATGTCGTCGGCGCTGTTGGTGACGTTGCGTCTCCCGTGAGTCCTGCCCTTTGCGTATGTAAAAAGAAGTTCGTGCTCATGTGCTACCAGGTTGTTGGCGCCGTGGGCGGCCTCACCGGCGGTCTCCTTGGCCGCGATGACCTGATCGGCGGCGTCGTTAACGGCGTCGAGGGTGCCGTTAGCGGCGTTGTTGGCGCTGTCGGTGACGTTGCGTCCCCAGTAAGTGGAGCCACCCTTGCATCTTGACAAGTGTTTGATCATTTCGTAGGTTCTCGGCGCTGTTACTGGCCGTGACGAGCTCGTTGGTGGTGTCATCAACGGCACGACCAGCGCTGTCGGCGATGTTGTCGCTGCAGTTGGCGATGTCGCTTCCCCAGTTCTCGGTGCCGTTGGCAGCCTTTAAGGCCGTCAGTTTTCCGCTAGTAGATCTGTAGACTGCGCAAGCTCATTGTACCCATACCCACCCGCATTTTCCCTTCTCCGTCGTCGCTGTACTCGTTCTGTCTGACTGTACTGCATTTGCTTTGCTTTCTGTATATTCTTCATAGTTTCTGTTAAACACAACCTGCTTGTGGAGCATATAGCCTTCACCTATCTTCATCGCTGTGTGATTTCAAGCACGAAGTATCGCTGAAGATCATCGATCATCTCCAGCGGCCGAGTACTTGCGGCTCCAGGCTGACCGGTTTTGGTCTCGAGACTCGGAGCCTATCGCGGGACTGGCGCCGCCCTCAGCCCTGCGCCGCCGTTGATGGTAGCATCTGAAGTTGTTCGGAACTTCGACTGACCTCGGGCTGCTGACTCGGATTGTGCTCAGATTGTGCTTCCCTTCCGGACTGGGCTTCCCGCAGATACAGGACATTTGGCAGCACCATCCGCAGCTTGAGCGCTTACGCGCGAGCGATGTATTTGTTATGTTGATCTCAGCTTCGACTTCCAACCATGGCACTACGTTCGACAATCAACTTTTCCATGGGTGGCAAACGTTCAAACGTGCACAATGCAAGCACTCAGACAGCTTTCAAATTTCAGACACGCTCGCTGCTCTAACGGCTGTAGCCAGCCAGGAACAACACACTGGCACAAGGCAGGACCCCTGACAATACGCCCAGAGGCCTGCGCAAAAAATCGGCGACTTTGACCTGTTTTATCCGCGCCGATTTTGGCGATTCTTGGCCTGTTTTATCCGCGTTTTGCGCAGGCATAATCAAATTCTGGCCGGCCCGGAGGGCCGGTTGATGGCGGCGTTTGCCGAACTCCCCAATATGGTTAATTCTCCCGAAATTCTTTGGTAAATCGAATATTTTTGGCCGTTCCTGCCCATTTCTATCCGCGTTTTGCGCAGGCCTCTGGCCAAAATCTGACCGTTTTTATCCGCAAACTGCGGTGGCATCGATTTTTGGACTGCCAAATTTTATCCGCGCCTTGCGCAGGCCTCTGGGCGTATTGTCAGGGGTCCTCACAAGGCTCCCTCGGGTTCCGCAAGTTCTGGTTACAGTTGCCATGGGCAACGATCTTCCTCGCCATCGTCGCATGGACGCATTCGCGTGCAGAATCTGCCTATATATTGTCCCACTCCGCGGCCGGATGCGCTGGTTCCTCCCCACCGTTCATCTCCTTCGACTTTCAACGCATCCGGGCTGCGCCCAACCCTTTCGTTCTTCCCCAGTCTTTCGTTTGTCTGCCTCTTCGCCTTCACATTTTCTTCGTCTTTTACGCCCTCGTGCCCACCATCGTTGAAAGTCAAGTCGTTCAGGCAACCACTTACAGTTGAACCCCTCTTAACCCATACCCCTCGGTGGACGGTCCAGGGTATGGAGTTTGTGGGGTTATGTCTTACGAGGGGTCGACCAAAAAAGGAGTGAATTTGAGCAAACAAGGCCAAATAACACCTACTACGGGTAATGTAGGGTATGTAGTTCATGTACCGATGGCCAGGAACGACTGTAGGGTAAGGAAACAACAAGAAACACTAGATACAAGTAAAATAATCGGATATTTTCGCCACACGCATGTTCCTCAGCATCTCGCTACGCGTGACAGTGCCTCGAGCTTGCGTGCGACGGGCTCCCCATTGGGGGCAAGGTGTCTGACGAGGAGCGTTGATGGCCTCACGGCAGGTGGGGGGTGGCTCCACGTGAGCATTGTCGTCGACATCGGCATCAGTGTCACCGCCGTTGATCAGACCCATCTCGGCAAGGCCCTGCTTGAGGGCCTCCAAAAAATTCTGAAGGCTTATGACTGGCTGAACGTGAAGTCAACGCGTGTTTTCCTTGTGCTGGGAGGTCTACCTGAGGTCTACAGCCCTAGATATCCACAACATTTGCCGAAAAAATTCACTTTTTCTATTGGGTTTCTCCCTAATTAGGTATATGTTATGCCCTTTTATAGGATCATGGCATTTTCCTGCCCACCGACCTCGTTCCCGGCCAAAATGCATGGGGTTCAGGGGGTTATGGGTTATAAGGGGCATGGGTTAAGAGGGGTTCAACTGTACCACCATATTCGATCATGCGTTTCTTCCAAGCTACCCTTTGCTCTGTCGTTCTCGGCGCCACGCTATCGTCGGCCGCCCCCATGCCCGCAGGTATCCGCTCTGTGAGTCGACTGCATGCGATCTTCCGGATACATGAGAACTAACATGAGTTACAGGGTGTGCTCGTGCGTGGCGTTGAGATGAGGCGTGATGCGCCAGCGCCTGTCGCTGCCATATTCGCTGCAGAGGCTGCTGCCACCGACGCAGCCACCGATGCGTCCACTGTTGCCTCCGCGACTGATGATTCTGCCACTGCTACGGAGACTGCGGTATGTATCATGAATTTTGCAGTCGAACCGCAGGCTCACTATATGACTAGGCAGCAGCCTCCGCTACGGATGCTTCTGCAGACACCGCCGGCGACGGCGGCCTGCTCGAAGGACTCCAGGGCATCGGAGACCTTATTGGCTCGCTCCTAGGTGGCGGCGATGCTGCCGACAGCACCGATGCAGCCAACGACGACTCGGGCCTATCTGGTCTCCTCGGTGACAGTGGTCTCGGGGATCTTCTCGGCGGCGGCGGTGGCCTTGGAGACCTCCTCGGCGGCGGCGGCGGCGGCCTTGGGGACCTTCTCGGCGGCCTCGGCCTCAAGAACGCCGGCGACGATGCTGCTGCTGCGGACGACACAAAGGCGGGCGGCCTCAGCGATCTGCTCGGCGGTGGCGGCCTGTTCGGGCGCGACGGGCTGACGGACCTGCTTTCGTCGCTCCTCGGGGACGACGACGCGACCGCCGACGGCTCCGGCGCGGACCTCTCTGCCCTCATTGATGACGGTGCAAGCAAGATCGAGGACCTCCTCACTGCTCTCGGGCTCGACAAGGCCGCGAGCAAAGTGAGCACCGTCGCCGACAACATCGACGGTGTTTTGGGAGGCGGCTCCGCGGCGGCGGCGGCCACTGACTCTGCGGCAGCGACGGTGAGGAGCTTTCATAAAGGTCGCTTTGAACAATTCTGACATACCATAGTCCGCGGCTGCTACCGACAGTGCTGCCGCCAGCACCGCATCTGCGTCTGACTCTGCATCAACGTCTGACTCTGCATCTGCTGCTGAGTCCGCATCCGCGATTGCGACTGCATCAGCGTCTGCATAGGGTCCCGATTCGCATCTGGCTGGGATATGTATTATTCGATAGGGGACGTTATCGAAGTTGCTTCTTGAACGGTCCTTCATTGTTTTCCGTCAGTGGTCATCCCTCTCGAAAACGGGGGTAAGTCAAGTCTGCAAGTGTGCCGCACCAACCAGCCCGGTTAGAGCTAGAGCGCTGTCTCTCAGGCGTGGCCGTGCCTGCATGCTGGCGGCCAAGGTCGTGAAACCAAGGGGAGAACGGGAAAGGCTGCCTAAGAGGACGAAAGGCCTTGGGAGGCGATTGACTTGCCTGATTCGTCCGACTGGGCGCGAGTGACTTGTGAGACGGCATATGTCCCCACGTTCAGTACTTTCAGTGTCCCTTCGTATGATGGGGCGACTCATCGGGATATAATTTATTGCTCAGAAAAACACACTTGCGAATGTTAGAATCCAAAACAAATCGTTAGCCCTTCTCTAAAAGAGCTTGTCCATGAATTGCCTCGAGTACTCCACCCCGAGGAAGGTTGCCGCATTAGCGGGGAATGCCTGACGAAAGGTAAGTTACATGCCAGGATCAAATCAGCCAACTATACACACTCTTGCCATCGCCGGCCCGAAGCCCTTCCACAGCGCAGCCGCGCCGTCCTGCGCTATCGTCTTCCGCGCACAGTCCATGAACCCGCTGTACGTCCCAGTCGGCGCGGATTGCAAACGCGACTTGAGGACCTGAGATACGCAAAGGATCAACATGTAGCCTGAAGCACAGAGCGCTCGAAGGACGTACATCTGGCGGAATTGCGATTGCCCACATTGCTACACCGGCCATGCCGCCTGCGGTGATGATGGTGCTCAGCTGGAGGTCCGCGGGCGATGCGCCTGCAGGCGTCAGCGCCTTCTTCGTCACCTCGTAGGCGGCGAAGTAGCTGGGGGAAGGTCAGCGGAACGGTCGGTTCACCGGGGAGCGCGCCGCGGCGCGCCGTCGGTCCTCCGCAAGACTTGGCATGCGGATGGACGATGACAGCCGAACTCGAGTCACTCACGCTGCACTGCCAGGCCCGTCACGTGCGATTGTTGCCAGTGAGCCGCGGAAGATACTCTTGACGCCGCCCTCCTTGTATAGTTGGCCAATGACGTCGAACACGCCCTTGTACTTCTGCTCTGCGCCGCCCTGGCCCTGGACCTGGAGCAACACCTTGGCACGCTCTACTGGAGCGGTGATGAGAGTCGTCGGGATTGCAGAGAGGAAACCTGCGGTCGCGAGTTCGGCGGTGGAGAGGGTGTCCGTTGTGCGGTTCGGCGTGAGGGCGAACACGACCTTCTTCGATGCATCGTAGGCCTGAGGGCAAGTAAAGGTAGATGAGAAGGAAGGATCACATGTAAGGCAGTCTTTACACGCACCCAGAATGATACTGCGAAGATCGGAGTGACACCAAGCAGTGGGGGAACAACGCCGCGGTACATTCTGCGCGTGCGCGCGTCAGTAAACACTGGCACAGCATTCACGCATCTCGGACTCACCCAGTCAGCCCATCCTTGGCGAGCGTCTTCCGCACGACATCTATACCGCCCTTGTACGTGCCTTCGGCCGCGGTCTGTAGTCGCGTCTTCGTGAGATCGAAGGGATGACCTGTAAGATCGCGAGCGAAGAACACAACGTCGGAAGATCGCACTCGTCAGCTCTTCGCTCGCCGAATGAAGGTCCAGAACGCGTACCGACTAGTACCGCGCACACACCACCAAAGCCTCCGGCGATGAACGCCTTCACCTGGTCCATCGTCGCGTTCTTGGCTGCTTCAGTGCTCTAAAGTCTTCGTCAGGGCTATTCCAGCAGCATTCGCGCCCCTCACCATCTCTGATGTCGAGGGAAGGTATCGCGGCGTCGAGCGAGGTCAGGGGAGAGAACAAGGGATCAGCAGCTCCGGCCTGATTCGCAGAGGCAACTCGGACTCAACATGATGGCGGCTATTGTGGGGAAATCACATGCCCATGTCGCCGAGCTCGCGTGGTCCGCCTCGGCATCATCCGGCGGTCCTCCGCATTCTCTGTTGGTCGACTCGCGCTGCAGTGCGGTCCTCCACTCGCTGGTCCGCACCTTAGACAGCCTGGCGTAAGTGACAGTGATAACATAGATTTGCGGCACGACCGCGGGGTGCTCGCTGGGAAACCTGCTATGCAGGTGTGAGCAATGAAAGAAACCCGGCTCTGAACGACGCAGCCGCAGGCTAGCGGCAAATGCCGGCAAGGACCGCGTCATCAATGTGTGGCGCGCGACGTCCAGACTTGGCGCTTCCACGGCGCGTTCAAGTGTTGGCCCAAACATTCATAAAGTCGTATTTATGAAGCTGTAAACATGATCTATCCAACGCCACTTCAACCAGCCAAAAAGACGAAGATCTGCGCGTCCTGCTGACGCGCCAAGTTACGCGGGAGGATCTTCGTAAGTCAAGCAAAATGCTTGAAACTTCGCAGGTGTATCCGACAATTCCAGTAGATTAGACTGGTCCTTTACACTTCAGTAAAATTCCGACGGACAGAGGCGCTGCGCGCCATACAAAAATCCGAGCAGGCGAATCTACCGTTTGCACAGCCACCATCTGCGAGGGGGGCCCCAGACAATCACGTGGTTAGCACATTGCTCACGCCCTCCCCCAGCCTCGTTCCTCGGCAGGTCGGGCGCGAGCAATTATATAGCTACAAGTTAGATGTCTGCCGTGACCATAAATAACAGGCATATTTCTGTCCAGTCGGGTACAATACCGGAGATATAAAATGTACGTAGAGTATGTTGACCGGAAATTGAGGGCCTGGGCAGAATGAGATATACAAGAACGTCCTTTGCCTATACATCTTCCTCGTCGTCGCTCCTGCCGAACCCGCCTACGGGTTCGTACGTCGCCTCTGTAACGTCCCTTTGCCACACCCAGCGAACGCCCAGGAAGAAGCAAGATATAGCGATCTGCAAAAGGGTCAGGGCCTCGCGATAAGCACTGCAGAAGAGCACATACCACACCAAAGACGCCAACCGCAATCGGAGCACCGAACTTCCAGAACCAAGATGGTTCGCACGGCTCCAGCAGGCGGTCGATCTGAATGACCCCACCACCCGTACTGCCGGTGGCGCGCCCCCATGCCATCACGCGCGCCGAGTCCGGTTTCCCGCATTCTCGCGCGCCCTTGATGCCGACGACGTAGCCAGTACTTTCGCCGTCGCCTTGTTGCCGGAACGTGATGTCGCCGTATTCGGACTCGGACGTCCGCAACGTTGAGTACGTTGGATCATCGTCCAGTTTCAAGGGCCGGTTATCCACTGGCGGCGCGTTCGCTAGGAAAAACAATGGATCAAATTAGCTAGGTCCAGAGCATAACGTGAACGCGTTCACCATCGAAGGATGCAGAGGGCATCAGAATCAAGTGCTGGGCCACTGTTTGCTGAAGATCTTCCACGTTGGCGTACCGCTCCGTCAGGTTCACCGACTTGAAGGCATCATCGGTCGGACACAATAGCGTCCACGTCGCACCCTCGACGCCCTACGTGTTGTTCAGTATGCAACCCTCACAAAAGGCTCTTGAACGAACCTTGTCTGCCCACGGGCTTCCCTCCGGCGGTGCCGTCCCAGTCAACACCCATTCCATACCCGCCTTGCTGATTAGCGTGTTCATCGTACTCCCTTGAGCGGCCTTCATCAGCTTGCCGAGCGTCAGATGAACTGTACGCGGGAAGAGCAAGTCGCCTGAACGCGTATTGTCAGCGTTCACGCACCCTTCACAGGAAATGAGAAGACGTACTCAGTTCATGCACAACACCCGTCCGTGTCAGCGTGTCCTTCGGATAAAGGGCCGCTTGCATATCAGGCCATCCTCCACTTGGCCGTACGCTCAGGCTGCCGTTTTCCCCGCGGAGCAAATCCACATCCGAGCCCTGCAGCGTTGAGAACGTGTGCTGCGCGCCGGTCTGCAGGCTATTGGTGTACTGCACGCTATCGAGCGTGTGGTGCAGCACAATCTGCTCGAGGTCGGCCTTCGATGCGGCATTGTTGGCGAGCAGATGCGCGCTGACGAGCGCGCCGAGGCGCTTGAACGCGCTATTGTGAGGTACGAGGATCGACGTGCGTGGGGTGGCTTTCAGGACGTCTGCCAGACTTGTTGAAAACACGGCGGCTAGAAAGCTGCTGAGGTCCAAAGAGGGGAGAGCCGTCGCAAGCGCGTCCGTAGGTGGCGTGACAGGCCGCGAAATGAAGTAGACGAGCGTGTTGTTAGTCCATACTGCGATAGACAACGTCAGTATATGTCCTCATTATGAGTGCGTCGACGTACTGTGATCCCCAAGCACCTTGGCCCCACCAAAGCGTATACTGCGGTCCTTCTCCTTGCCAGCCAATGCATCGTCATCCACTTCGACGCTCAATACCTGCCGACCACCGTCGAGACCCGTCTCTTCCAGCGCGGTCTCCAGAAGCATCCCATTCTTAAGCTTCTTCGGCGTCCATCGCCCTGGCAGGAAGTGGTACCGCAGCATGTTCTTCAGATCCTCACTGCCGGGCTCCGGCAGGTTGTCGTCGTCGCCGAATATTGTGATGACGTCGTCCTGTGGCGCAAGTATTGTGTATTCGGCCGCGGTGTCGTTGACCAGACTCGTGAGGTTGACGGAGTGCAAGAGCGAGATGAACTTGGTGCAGTTGAGCGCGAGCAGGTACTTCTCGGGCGTGATTTGTAGTGCGTTCGGGGGGATGAGCAAACCGTCGACGATGTGAGCAACACCATTGGCGGCGTATATGTCCGGGTGGACGAGCTGGGCGGACCCAACCATTGTCTTCTCCGGTGCGGTGACGACTTCGAGGGTGGAGCCGTCCAAAGTGGTAACTGGTGCTGTTAGTGCAACGTCTAAGGTTCTGGGATTGTACTCACGGTTGATCGCAGGCTCGAATACGTCTGACCATTTGACACCATCTTGGACGACGGCATGCATGTTGAGGATCCTGAGGAGGATGAGTGGCGAGATGACGGAGAATGGTGTATAACACGCACCGAAGCAAGTCATCCGTGGCATATTCGCTCTCCAGATACAACCTCTCGAGCTTGTCCAAAGAGTCCCAAGCGTCGTCCCGTGGTAGAAAGACCGTGAGCTCGTCGGTGCTGTTAAGGAGGGTGGATATTTCGGGGGTCATTATCTTGTTCCAGTAGGATATCGAGCTCATAGAGGAGATGACGTCGGCTACATAGACTGTGCTCAGTAGAGTTTCATAAGTACCAGTGTAGGCACACACCTAGGCGACTAGGCGGCTCAAGGACATCGTCTATGCCCAACAGTATACCGTTCCCTGCGTCTACCCTTCCTTTCACTACACCTGCACCTCCCTTGCCAAATGCGTTCGCGCCCACAAAGGCATCCTGGCCGTGCGCCGCAAGGCGGAGGCGCTGCGGCTCGTGGCCGAGGGTGCCGTTCGGGACTGGCATCCAGGGTGGACTTGGAGGCGGCTGTGGCGTGGGGTGTTCCGTAGGTGAGTGAGGATAGTAGAGGGTCTTCAGAACGATGATCTTGTCCTCCTCAAACGCGGGCAGGGAGTAGTTCAGCAGGTGGTAGAACAGCTGCTGACGGAGCTGCTCCTGGATGTTGTCCGCGAGATCATGCTCAGCGTCCAAGTACGCATCCCACAGTCGGTGCTTTGCAATCGCATCATTGGTGGGTGCGAAGAGAGTGCTACCGTTGAGGCGGTTGAGCGTCGGGATGAGGCGCGCGCGCTGGAGCAGGCGCAGGAGAGATGTATAGTCAGGATCGGCGGAGAGGGCGTCGACGAGAGTGAGTGATGTCGTGTCTAGGCTCAGCGGCGTCTGGTAGGCGTCGATGAGCGGCGCGACGAGCGCGACGAAGGTGAGGGGAAGGAGTAACAAGCGCATCGCTGCAGCATGAGGGGCGCAGCCATCATCATCATAGCAGTCATTCACCGGAGCCACGTGGGAGGGGCAGCCACGCGTCGACCGCGTGCTGTGCAACTCGCTGTCGACGTGGATATGCAGTGACTCACAGCCGACTTCCCGCGCTTCACGACAAAAGGCATACCTAATAGTAAGGTGTAATTTGTGGGCGAGTGTGAAGCGCCGCAGCGCCGCCCTCCTTCAACAGTGGCGGTATCACGTGGTCGCCGGAACCTTTTCGGCAACAACCGTCGCATCGTGACTTTCGAGAATCGTCACTGTCTGTTAACTGTCTGTTTACTTTGACCATGACCTTCCTCCAATGGCGCCCGCAACTCCCTCGGTCGTGTCCCTGTACATAGCCACCAAACACGAGTACAGTGGGCTCTACGGCGTGGATTGTATCTATCTCAGGATAAGGCGCTCGCTCGGGAAGTACTTATACGCTTTCGACGCTCAATCCCGTCAGCCCTTTCTTCACCGCGGCCACCGCTGCTCGAGTCGTCACAAGTCAGACTATGCATCTGGCAATGACCTTGACCCCGGCCAAGTCACTCGGCCGCCTTGCTCTCGATTCCCACTGTTCCTTCTTCGCACGTGCCGCAAATGACCATATATACTTATGCAGCGCTGATGTTCGACTTCGCGTAACCCTCGCCATCGGCCTTATCACCCTCTCGGACCTCGCGATAACCCCGCATTTTTCTACCCCGCCGCGGGCAGCGCTCTTACATACTGTGGCCCACTCTCCCCCCTCCGGCCTCCGGGGGTCAGCTGTGGTCCAGCGCACAAATAGCAGCCCCGACTAGAAGTGTGAACCGTTATAGCCGCTTCGACGGGGCGCCGAGCGTTTCATAAAAGCCTTCGGTAGGTCGTTTACACGGGTGGGCTGCGCGTCAAGTCACGACCGAAGGGCTATAACTTGTGTGGTGCATACGCACCGAGTTCCTCCTGACTGTGCGGTGCGACATGGCGAAGACTAGCCTCGGCGGCACCGAGAAGACCTCGTCCGTCGGCGGTGGTCTTCAGGATGTGACCCGCGCTTCTGCGTCTGTCGGCTCGGAGGCGACCGATGTGGGCGCTAGTGCAGAAGCTGATGAATATTTTCCCGAGGGTGGCCTACAGGCGTGGTTGACGGTGCTGGGAGCGTACGTCCTCCTCGCCCCATTTATGTTCTGCAGCGGACTTTACTGAATTAATTCTCAGATTACTCATTCAAGTTTGCGGCTTTGGGTACGCGGGCTCCCTGCCACTGTAGCGAGCACTCCCCCTCATCATCGTTCACCTCTCAGATATACCATGTCGTTCGGCGTGTTTCAAGGCAGCTCTTGCCTTATCATCTTCTTTTCTGCGCCGCTAACCACTGTCTAGACTATTACGTTCGCGTCTATCTCGCGAACGTGTCGACCTCTGCCATATCGTAGGTCCGGAGCTTGCTACCTGTCGAACCCGCGCTCACGGCACAACGTTTAGCTGGATAGGCAGCACGAATTCCTTTCTAGTGATGGCCTGCGGGTTGCCTGTAGGCCGTCTTTACGACCACGGATACTTGTAAGTGTCGACTGATAGGAAAGAATTATTAGAAACATTCATGCTGTTTCTGTAGCTACTACCTCCTATGGGGCGGCTTCGTCTTGGTGTCGCTCTCACTCTTCATGCTTTCTCTAGCGGAGGAGGGCCAATTTTACCAGGCGAGCAGGTCATATCTCCACCATCTACATCCCATATTGATTCATCGCGCGCCTCAGATCTTCCTCGCCCAAGGCATCGCAACCGGCCTCGGGATCGGCATGCTCTACGTGCCCTCTATGGCTGCCCTCTCGCACTACTTCCGCAGACGACAGAGCTTCGTCATGTCAATTGCGGCCTCCGGCTCATCACTTGGGGCGATTGCGCACACGCTCATGCTCAATAACACCCTCGACGGACTAGGCTTCGCGCGCGCGACACGCGCGCATGCAGGGCTTGTCTCGGGGTTGTTGTTGATAGCTTGTTTGCTGATGCGCACGCGGCTGCCACCGCCGAGTACGAGACCGGATCTGCGTCAGGCGATCAAGCGGTTTTCGAAGGATGTGCCGTATGTGTGCGCAGGACTTGCGTGAGTCGCGTCTGCTTAAGTCCTTTGAATTGCATTGCTGAAAAACAAGCCCAGCTGCTCGCTGTTCATCATGGGCATGTATTTTCCGCTGTTCTACATACAGCTCGACGCTATCAAGCATGGGATAAACAAGGAGGTCGCTTTCTACGTGGTAAACTCGTCGTTGCATACAATGAACGAACGTACCATCTAACACCGTGCTTATAGCTCGTCATCATGAACGTCTGCTCGTTCATCGGCCGGTTCTCCTCTGGCTTCCTCATCGCACCATTCGGTGTACCCAAACTCATCGCCTTCTGCTCCGCATGCTGCGCCATTGTAATTTTCTGCATGATCGCCGTAGAAAGCCTAGCGGGTATAATTTCCGTAGGCGCGACGTTTGGGCTGTTTTCAGGAGTCTGTGAGTGTTGCCACTCGGCCGTCACTTTCGGATTCAACTGACTCCCTCATCACAGATGTGGCTTTGGTGGCCCCGCTTATGGCGTCCTTGGCGAGCGATAGGTCAGAAATTGGGATACGGATGGGAATTGGCTTTACGCTGACGGGTAAGACTTGCCCTGAAATGCATGAGATGCCTGGCGCAGAAGGGCTGACGCTGCACAGGGTTCGGCGGATTATGCGGCACCCCCATCGAGGGCGCGTTGCTTACGCAAGATTATCACTGGTGGCGCCCGGAAATATTTGCGGGGGTAAGTCTGCTACGGCGGGTGCGTGTTGACTCCTTGGATGCTGAGCACTGCCCGAATCCAGTTTATGGCCATCGGCGGCTGCGGCTTTTACTGCGCCATGCTCTTCTTCCTGCACCGACGAGATAAAGCGTCAAGACAGACGGAGAAGATGTCGGATACACGGATATCAGTGTAGTCTGGTAATAGCCGTGTAGTCAACTAGAGCAATGCACTTCAAGCATTCGGCAATCTGGCCGGTAATAACATTGCATGCAATCCACCATTCTTGGAGCCCATCTCGGTTTAACGACTCTCACACATAATTTTGCCTCTATATGGGCTATGTAGCGACCGCACCACGTACCTTCGCTAGTAAATCCGTAAATTCTCTTTTGTGCAAGGTCGGACTCGATGGACTCAAAGGGAAGCACATGGATTCCACGAGGTCGAACTTGATCAGGCTCTGCCGCTGGATTGAATTGATTACTTGTCCTTGAAGTCGACCACACTCACCCTAACAGCGCACCCCTTCCCTTCTCCACTTTATACGGTCTCCTCATTGTTTCCCATCTTTAATCCGACTTCACTGCATGTCCGAGTCCAAGGAAACCTCGAATATCAAGGCAAGAACAGTGGACGGCTGCTGTAGACATGTCTAATCATTGGCTCCAGTTATATTCGCAGGATATCGTATATTCCAAGGCAAAGGCTGGGGAGGTTGCCCTCGTTACAGTGCGTGTACTGTATGCACTCATTGACCGCCTTCTGACTGCCCCTCACAGCGATGTTGGCACGATTCTGAGGACCCGGTGCAGCAGGACCCTGCAAACCCAGACCCGATCCTGCGTCCCCTCAAGCGCGGCGAAGTCGGCATCACCTGGCTGAACAACGGAGAACACGAGATCCTCCGCGAGAACGACTTCACGCTGTCAGACCGCCTGTTCCAGCTCGGCGAGTTCTGCAAGGCGAGTATCAACGACGTGGCGTCCGCCGTGGTCACGAATGTCAGTATGCGGATACGCGTTGCGCACGCAGTCAGCGGGGAAGAAGTTCCTGGGTGGCACACCCTGGAGGAATTTTCCGCGCGGCCGGCAGATGTGGGGGAGTACATGGTGTACAACGATTGGGTGGGGCAGGTGCGTGGTCTGATCGACGCCTACCACAGGTTCACTCATATAGCCGGCAGGTCCTCGAGGTGAACAGGGTCGCTGTGCTCATATGGCAATGCATGCTTATCCGATCTAGACGTTCGACGAGACCCTGGTCGAAGCCGCGGGTCACCTCATACGCGTTCCCGAGCTCAGTACTCGTTTGGTAGTGGGGGACAAGGGTCGCGTGCGTATTTCCTTACTGTGGCGGCAGCAGCAGCTTGATGTTACCCTAGCATATTCTACCCCCGCCTCAAGGCAATCTATCGGGCATCCTCAGTTACATCATGGGCCAGAATCGGCCATCGGAGAACGATACTGTCGTCGCAGTACGACATACTGTCTACGCGATCGCCTGGTTCGGCATCAGCCAGAAAGTACGTCTGCTAGGTCAGCGGACGACGATACCAGTCTGATATTCTCACCCGCAGCTGGATCCCCGCGAAGCTGAGAAACGCGAGCGGCCAAAGAAGTTCTGGTACGGCGAAGATGTCACCAAGTTGACTGTCATCCGCGGCGTAGCAGAGCGGCAACTACACGTTGGCGAGCGCGTCTTCTTTCGCAAGTTCGACAGCACGCGACCGAACACACGACACGGGCGCGAACAGGATCCCGGCGGTGTCTTCGTCTGCTCGGCTTTCAAGATCATTGAGAGCGAGACCATGGTCAGCTTGCTCTGGCAGGACGGGACGAGGGACGTCCGCAGAGCAGTCGATGTCATCCCGTACCTGAACCCAGACGACCTGGACTGCTGGTAAGTTCATATGTCCGAGATGACCGACATGGCTGACAGACATGGGTAGGCCGGGAAATCATGTCATCTACAAGGGGGATGACGGCGCTAAACGCGTGGCGGTCGTCCAGACTGTCGACAGCAAGGAGCGCATTGCGAAGGTGCTGTTCTTGGACACGCAGACGGTCGAGCTCATTCCGTTGCTCGACATTGACCCCCACGGCGGCATCTCTGGCGAGCTCAACACCGAACTAGGCGTACAGCCCGGCGACTTCGTGTTCATCTGTGACGACAACGGCTTCACAGACTCTCGAGTGCCAGTGCTTGGCGAAGTCGAGCCGTGGGTACGCGATGCACCATTCCAGGAAGGGGAGCCTGTAGGCTGGCGGAAGGAGTTGACAGAGGTCGGGCAGGAGGTCACAAGCGGGCACGACAGCCGTCTGGGCAATGCCCGAATACCAAATCCCGCTGACGACTCATTCAATTGGGTCGGTGAAGTTACGAGCGTAGGTATCTATCTTTCTAGTTTCATTCCCCTGTGGCTGACGCCCGTAGTTGAATTTAGATGGCACTGTGGAAGTCACGTTCCCGAACACCAAGAAGGGCACATTCGAACTGAAGCGACTGAACAAATTGCAAGACGGTGTCACGCAGCTTCAGGACGACTTGTGGAATCATGGCTCGGACTCAGGAGAGGACTCAGACGAGGATATGGAGGACGGTTGGGAAGAGGCGCCTGGGGTGGAGGGTGAAGCCAACAACGACTGGGAATGGTACGACACTCAGGACCGACCTGCCGCTGCCATAGAAGAGGACCAGGATGCAGACAAAGACGAGGATGCGGACACGGACGCAGACGCAGACGCGGACGCAGACATGGACTCGGCCGGTTCAGACACCGAAGACGAGGAGATGTCTTCAACCGTCGTGGAAGAGATGATCACCCTTCCTCCCGAGCCGTCGACTAAAGACGATGACGCTGCTGTACCGGCGGAAGACTCGTCGACATCCTCAGCTGCCGGTCCATCCACGGAGTCGACATGGTCCCGCTTTGAAATATTGCCTGAAGCACCTCACGATCACGCATTTTACGACAGCCCAATCGACCAGCGCTCGAAGGCTTTCTTCTCTCGGTTGAATCGGGAGTATAAGGCACTCCAAGCCAACCTTCCCGGTATGTTTCGCCTCTTCCCGTCATCCCATGAGTGCATTACTAACTCTCTTGCAGATACAATCATCGTAAGAACGTACGAAGATCGTTCAGATCTTCTCCGGAGCCTGATAATCGGCCCAGACAACACACCCTACCAGGATTGCCCCTTCGTTGTCGACTGGGTGCTTGATGCCGACTTCCCTCAGCGACCACCACGCGCGCACTTCCACTCATGGACACGTTCGAACGGTCGCGTGAACCCCAATCTGTACGAGGAGGGCAAGATCTGCCTGAGCATCCTGGGGACGTGGCAGGGCGACAAGAGCGAGAGCTGGACGCCACGCTCTAGCTCCATTCTGCAGGTGCTCGTGTCGATTCAGGGCCTGGTGCTGGTGAAGGAGCCGTGGTTCTGCGAGCCGGCGTATGAGAAGTTGAGAGGAACGGAAGAGGGGAAGGTCAATAGGTGAGAGCGTCAAAAGAAAGTGGATGAGCTACTTGTTCGCTAACATACCTTCTTGCTTAGCCGTCTGTACTCAGAGAAGGCCTATGTCCTGTCCCGCGGATTCCTACTACGTGGCTTCGAGCTGTCATTGAAAGATATTCAGCCGGCCATGCGCGACTTCTACCTCCAACGAGGACACCTAAAGAAAGTCATCGCGGACGCAAGAGCGCTTATCGAGAGCAGTTCTTTAACATCAGAAGATGACGCTCGAAGACCGGATGGCGAGGAACCAGCTGTCCCGCGGCTGACCGGCGGTGGTATCATCGCGTTGACGTCGACGCTGAACAAGCTGCAGGCCTTGTTGGATACTAATAGTGTAAAATCATAGGCGGGATACTGGATGATGCTGTACTCTATCTTACTTACTTGGTAATGCCACGGTGCCTAGAGGAACACTTACTGCAACTTTAGACTTACAAGCATCGACAACTTCGTTATCAGAAGGTAAACGTACAACAACAGAAAGCAGATGACAGAGATACATGCGACACAGAGCAACATAATGCGTGGACTACACTCTCCAAACCACATTTTCAGAACGCATCACCTCATCGGCTTCCGACATCCGGTCCAAGACCTGTACGCCCTCGTCCTTGCTCATCATGAGTACTGCCATTAGTCCCTCATTTCCGTTCTGAATGAGGTCGTCGACCTGCAGAGCACGTCAGCTACGTATATTCGGCGCAGTGAGGTGGCCTACCGTTATAGACTCGTCTGCAGCGAATGGGCCATTGATAGCTGCGCGCAGCCGTTGTCGGAAGAAGATGTACCTGGTGGTGCATATCTTAGCAAAATACGGACATGCGCGAATCTAAGAACACACCTCTCATCTGTCAACTGGCCATCCGGAGGTGGTGGTGGTGGCATACCAGCGGCGCTCATGGCCGCTGCCGCCGGACCGTCTGCCATTTGCGTATCTTGAGATTCTCCCCAAATATTATCGCGCTGTAGAGCGGCGCTGCCGCCCCGCGGAGGGGGCATCGACATGCGCGGGTTCGCCGGTTCATCATCGGAACCGTCCGCGTCAGAGTCCTCGTCGGACGACGCGTCGGAGCCATGGCCACCACGCCTCATCGCACCACCAGTGTTGAGCTTGCGCTTCTTGCGACGCTCTCGCTTTGGGACTTCCTTGAATAGTGCGAAGCGCATGATGGTCTCTGCCTGTTGCGCGTCTGCCTCTTCCACCTTCGTCGAGAGCCTGGCCTTAGCGTGGGCGGTTGCAAGACGGATTAGTGTCTCCAGCGTACGCGCAGTCAGAGGCGAAGTCTAAGAGCACAGTTAGATTGGGAGCAAGCTATGCTGAGGTAAATGCGCACCTTCTTCCGGTTCCCCTCCTGATCTTCATTTCGGAGAGATGCATACACTTGTACGATGTGGTCTGCAGCACCTTTCGATAGAGCAGGTGCGGGCTTGCTCTTCGCGTACTGAATGTACTTCTTGACGAACGGTATACTGAGGATCTCCTTGGGCTTCTCCTTCTTCGACACGCTGCGCGTCTTCCGCCCATTTGACGTGCTTCCGACGCCCATATGCAGCAAAGGGTCGTACTTCTCCCATGGGCTTTCTGGCTCCGCCTGGGAAGGCGCTGCTGCCGGCCCGTCGATCGAGAGTGGCTGCGAGAGGCTGTCCTGCACTGGCGTGCCCTCCTCCATGCCTGGTGGGAGGTAGCGATGCATGCGTAAGACGTGGTCCGCGATCATGCGGTCTCGCGTCTCGTCGACGTCGTCGGTAACGATGAATAGCAAATCAAAACGCGAGAGCAAAGAGTCGGGCAGGGCGATATTGCGATGAGGGTCCTTATGAATATCGTACTAGCAGTCTAGATCAGTAAGATGCGAAGCTGCGATCAAGAGATGAATCCACCTGGCCATATATCGGATTGGCCGCTGCAATGACGCTGCAGCGGGCGTTCAAACTGGTATGAATACCGGCTTTGGCAATTGTAACCGTCTGCTGCTCCATGACTTCGTGAATGGCGACGCGGTCAATATCCGACATCTTGTCGAACTCGTCTATACAGACGACACCACGGTCAGCAAGCACCATCGCGCCCGCCTCTAGTCTGCGTTCGCCAGTATCCTTGTCAGAGGTGACAGCCGCCGTCAGACCGACGCCGGAGCTTCCTCTGCCAGTCGTAGCGATCGCGAGAGGCGCTGTTCCCAGTACAAATCGAAGGAGCTGCGATTTCGCTGTCGAGGGGTCGCCGACCATGAGTATATTGATATCGCCTCTTATATGCGTCCCATTGGGTAGGTTCTTCTCGGCGCCACTTAAGAGCATGAGTAGAATAGCTCTCTTGATATATTCGTGACCACATATCGAGGGTGCGAGGGATTCGGAGAGCATGTTGAAGATGTTGGAGCGTTTGGAGAGCTGGTTAATGGTACGGATGTCCGTGTCTGTAAGGGAGGTCTGTGCGATACCACCGCCTATCTTGCTTGACAAGAGATTGAGATTGTTCGCGAGGATGAGAGATCTAGGTGCGGAGGACTTAGTGACTGCGAAGTGCGACAGTACGCGGCACTCACTTGAAGGCACCGCTTGATCCTCCACCAACGCTGCGGTACACGCCTACCAGTTGTATACGGTCCCCGGGTTTGCACTTGTCCACCAAATCATCGTCGAGGATGACGTCCGTGCTACGAGGAAGCTGGCCGGGTGGTGCTCTCTCCGGCATCTCCTGGATGGATATGCGCTGGTGATCGCGGAAGGTGCAAAAGCCAAATTCAGTCTGTAGCAGGCGTCCCTCATCATCCGTGGTAGGTATAATGGAGGATGTGGGTGGAAGTGTGCTGTTGTCGGTCGCGTCGCGATAGACCGCGCGATAGAACTGTCGGGTCTCTTCGCAGTAGTGGACAGACTTGGCCAACTTGGGGCGTACGAGAGAGCAACGCGTGATAATTCCCTCCAGACAGATCAACTTGTTGAGATGCGACGCGTGAAGTGTGCGTGGGCTGACATGGTGATCGCCGAACGAGCCGCTGAAGCCGATGTGGAATGTCTGTGATTCGTCGAGTTTGCTGTCCCCCGACGCGGATGTCCGCTTAACGACTTCCAAGAGCGCGGCATCAAATGCGGGAAGGTACTCTGTGGGATTCTTGAGAAGACCGTCCGCGTATTCTCGGTTATGGCTTCGAAGGTCGTCGATGTTGACGATGAGGCGGTTCTGCCCTTGCCGGAGCATGCGCGCCGTGGCCTCGCGGTAGTTGTACAGCTCCGTCTCCTCATCGAGAAACTCCTCAAAGGTACGCGTCCTGTCGGTGACGAGGGCGTCGCCGGTGTTGGGCTCGTCGGAGAACATGGCGGGAAAGGGCAAGGGCCTAATTGACGCGTCGCGTCACACGTGTGACAAGTCGTGTCAGCGCGTTGAAAAGTTCAGGAAATCCGGCATGAGATTATGCTACATGTACCTATGGCATCCACAAGAGGCCCTATTCTACCCATCTATCATCCAAAAGAGAAATCTACGTAAGTCTAGTTTGTGCTACATCGTATGGATCAAGCATTGTCCCAAGTTGGGGCATGAACGTCGTTCAGTTCTTTTCGGTCGTCTCATCCTTGGCTCCCGAAGCAACGCTGTTGGCGGCTGTACGCTCAGGATCACTGTCCGTCATCTTGTTCTTCTTGACATGTCCTACGATTCCGACGCCGCGTAGGGAAATTATGGTAACGCAGCAAGCTAGAGAAGAATGTCAGCTAGAAGCGCTCAGCACGGAATGAAGGACTCACCGACGATACCGAGACCAAAGCTTGTGTAGTGCGCGGCATGGAACGATTCGAGGTGATACACATCGTCTCCTCGCTCGCTTTGTATGCGATTATACACAACTGTCGTTATCGCGAGTCCGAAGGCAGACCCAAGCTGCAATGCGGTCAGCATTCACGAAGTATGCGATCGAATCTACACCTACTTGAGTCATCGTGGAAAACAGTGCCCCACTGACACTCTGCTCGTGAGGTTGTGAGAGCTTCTGCACGAAAATGGTGCCCGAAGAGAAAACGAAGTCTGTCCCGAAGACGGCAAGGATCGCGGGGACAAATCCATATGCCCAATACGGCCTCTCCCTGTTGGAGATGGTCGCAAAAAGCAGGTTTGCAGTCGTGGTAGCAACAGTCCCCGTACCTATGAAGGCAGGTAAGTGAATGCGGGCGGTCGATGAATGCTAACGCACCCATCAAGGCGACCACAGGTACACGGCCGACGAGTAAGGCGACTATGATATTGCAAATGAGGCCGGTGATGGGCATAGGAATGAGTCGCACTGCAGCGTTGATTGGCGAGAGACCCAGGAAGTCTTGATAAAAGAGCTACACAAGGTGTGAGCTGTGTTGCTTCATACGAGGTAAGGTGCTTTACCATTTGCCAATAAGTGTACCCGATAAAGGACGACCAGGTCGTAAAGACGACGAGCATCTGGGCACCATACCGCCAGTGTCCTCTTGCAAACAAGGACAACCTCATTACAGGCGGAGGAGTCCAGTAGGAGTATGTGGCGTTGGGGTCGTCCTGCACTCGTTCCAGATATCTTTGCCAGAAACCAAACGCCACCATGAGGGCCACGCCAAGGATGAGCAGGACGATGATGTCTGCGGAAGTGTGAATGCGAAGGCGAGATATGATGAGCAGGTGGACCTACATGGAGTCGCCCACTTGTTCGGCGCCTCTTCACCGTCCGCCAAGACGAAGACGATGAGCACCAATCCTGAACTGGAAAGTAACGCGCCCAGCCAGTCTACACGACGATCCTTTTCAGTCGACGGAGGATCGGGTGGCATGGTGAGCAATCCTCCGGCGAAGCAGACGAAGGCCAAGCAGGCCATGAAGTAGAAGATACTTCGCCATCCTTCACTGTTTGTAGTTTTGAATATGTCATCGTATTACCAGACTTTATGACGACGTACCTTGTAAACTGCGTCAAGGCGCCTCCGATAAGGAGACTGAGGACTCCTCCGATAGGTGCCCCCGCCCCGAAAGTTGCGAAAGCGATAGATCGTGACCGGCTGCCAGGCGGGAACGCGTGAGCAAGGATTCCTAGCTAAAGAAACGTTGTCAGGGAATCGGTGGCAGAGGTAGAAGGTTCGAAATGACTTACTGCTGACGGCACGACAGCAGCGCCACCTATTCCTTGAATCCCTCGCAGAATCATGAGCGTCAGGGGATCTGACCAGCGATGTTATTCCACAGTGAAAGATATAAGTGCATACTTGCTCACCATTAATGAAAGCACATCCCAGGCTCAAGGCCATCAACCAGAAGGAGCCGGCAAGATAGACCCTCCTTCTGCCGTATAGATCCGCCAGCCTGCCCAGCACGAGTAGCAAGCAGCCCTACGAAAAGTCAACACAAGTCTTCCAGTCACACAGCGAGCCGAGGCGCACCGAGCTCAGGGAATACGCAGAAACAAGCCACTGCAGCTTGCTTTCCTCAACGTCCAAGTCTTTACCGATTGAAGGCAGCGCGATCGTTACACCGTTATTGGTCGCAATCTGCAAGCACGTTCAAGTCTACGCATCCGCCTCTCAGATCGCAGTACTCACATTCATCAACATAGCCGTCGCACAGACCGCGGTCAAGCATATCCCCTTCACCTTCCCGATCCTCGGTGGCTCAACGTGCGGGGGCGGGGAATCTGGCATCGCTGCTAATCCGTGATCGAGCACGCCATTCGAGTCCTCCGCACGCAGCGGCTCAATCTTCTCGGCTGCTGGGGGCGGGGTTGCCGAGCGCGCAGGGGACGTCCGTGCAAAGGCCATTGGCGCCGTCGGTGGCAGGAACAAGAAAAGCCCTCACGGCGAAAGGCAGGGTGCTTTCTTATGTGCCAGGCAGGGTGCGCGCCCCCGGCGTCCGCGTTATCGCGGACTTTGGAAATAGATTTTTAACGTGTTGGGCACGGTACCAGCGAGTCGGCGAAGAACCCGCCCGATCGAGGTAAACAAGGAGGAACTGGACAAGGGAAGGACGATGCAGGTGTTGCAATGAGACTTGCAATTGTCTGAGGAAAGGGGATGCATCCTGGACGCATCCATTGCTGTTACAAGGTTGCCTTCAGCAGCTCAAAAGTCGAACAATAAAGATACAGCGGGCGGACCACGGGAACGTGGCGGCCCTACGGACCGGGAGATAGCTCCCTCGGGGGATCTGGAGGGGCGTAGACACGTAAATGACGCAAAGGTTCTGTAATTGTCAACGCTTTTGAGGGCAAGATAGAGCACATGTGGTGGATTATGAACACTGTAAACGTCTTGAGCAGGAGAAGTCAACGAGCCTCAGGTTGATCGAGATCATTGTCTGTTTGCTTACGTGACCGTCGACAAGATAGGACGCCCTCTCTCACGATCACATGGTAAGTTGAACTTCGAGATCGCGGGCGAGATCCAAATTGGTTGGGCTACAAGTGCAGCAAGTTACGAGACAGTAAGATAAGAGCGGTATAGTGATAACGATAGCAATGGCTAGAAATACAGTGCGGGTATATACAATAACATGACATTAAGACCTAATTCTCGTTCATACCGAAGAGCATCTGCCTCACATCCTCCCCACCGACAATGCTAGCACGACGGTATAGGTCTTCCCGGATCGAATCTTCCCCCGTGACGTTCGCCAGAGTGAGCAGTGCCTCGGCCAGCAACGCATTGAGCCTGATCTCCTCTTGCTCCTCGTCCTTGCAAGTGCGCCCTGAGCACATCGAATAGGCCGACGACATCTGATGCGCGATCGCCTTGTCGAGGAATTCGATTGCGTATCCCAGCGCCTCACGCGCCTCCTGCGTGTCGTCCATCGCCAGCGCTGCGGAGATCCTCATCGCATCGTCCGCGTGCGCTTCAAGCTCCTGTTCCGCGGTCTCGGCGAGGGCGCTGCCGACGATGAGCCAGCATCGGCCGCGTTCGCGCAGAATCGCCGTCCGCCACCTATCCATGTCAACCTCCATGCGCATCTGGTTGAGCACTGAATCCGCCCATGTCGCCCAGATCTTGCGCTCCGAAGGGAGCGCGAGCTTCTCAGCGACATGTACGACCTCCGCGGCGATCGTGTAGAGATGAGTGGCGCGCGACTTGGGCGGGATGGGCGAGTAGTGATGGTTCTGGAGGGAGAGGATTGAGGCTGGCGGGGGCGGGGACATTCGAGGCCCGATCTCGAACTCTTCGTGAGGTGCCAAGTGAATATTTTCCAGCATTGGGCAGGAGAAGGTCGAGAGCATGATGGGTGGCGTGGGAAGGTATGGAATACCATGGTGCTGCTGTGGGTGCGGCATATGAAATATCCCGCGCGAGAACTGGTCCATGGCGAGTTCCATCAGGTCGTTCGGCGTTGGAGAGCAGAGGGAGGTCCGCCGCGTCACGGGTGGACGGTGCGCCATGATGATGGCCATTGGCGAGCTCGCGGGCCAGGCGTAGTCGGTCAGGAACACATCGGCGTCCTTGGAGTTGTGTGCCGACCGGATGAGGGTTTCCTGAGCTAGACGAACCCATGTCCGGCCCCAAACTACGGCCATGTGCCAGTCCTCGGGCGCGCTGAATCCAAAACGACCATCTGTTCGCGTTGGCAGGCTCTCCGCTGTCTCGAAAACATCAAGCGCAGCGAGCCAGTACGGGACGGCATGCGTCGGTTCTCCAGCAAGCGCGCGCTTGGGGTAGAGCGATATGATGTTGCCGAAGAGGAAGAGAGCGGTACCAAGGATGTTATGGAAAGCAGTCGGAAGCTCGGGGTGTTTTGGCTTCGGATGCGCTGGCTGTAACAGGCGCGCGCGGGATGGTGGAGAAGTGAAGATCACGGACGGATCGTCGTATCGAAGGAGGAAGCGATGGCATTCGTGAATGACACCGCGTAATAATGGCAATGCTTCACTGGGGTCTTCATCACCTGGAGAAAGGTCAATCGCAAGTAAAAGACGCGATCGAGTAGACGTACCCTCCAGCTGATCCAATGCACTCTTGTACAGATCTTTAAGGTCTTCCCAGTCCTCGTAGTCGCATTCAGACGGAGCAGTGTGTGCACCGCGAGCGGCAACGGAGCAGGAATCCATGATCTTCGTGCGGCGGAGCCAGCCACTGACTCGCGGGGGCTCTGCCTTGACAGGTAGATTGCCTGACTCGTCCTCGACAGACGTGTCCTCGGTGGAAGAACGCATCCTCTTCGATGAACGCGACGAGTCAAGGGCGCTCTCATACTCATCGTCGCTGTCATCGGAGTATGCTGGTGTAGAAGCAGGGACGCGCGGGCGCGGAGGGTTCGCAACGCGCGCTGCATTCGAGCCGTGCGTGACGCGCGCCTGCCAGAGACCTTGGGGCCGGCGCCGCTTGCGCGGGTTCTGGGGGCGCGATGGGGAGGAGCGCTGCTGGCGGGCAAACATGTCGTTCGCAGAGACGCAGGGCGGGGAAGGGGTGAGCCATCCCAGCGCTCTCTGTTTTTATGCCTGAGCAGACGATGGTCTAGAGCAGCCAGGCCTGATCGGGGCCGGGGGACTCGATCTGATAATTGGACTGATAGCGCCCGACCCCCTACATGCGGGCAAAGCCTCGATGCTTGCTGAACGCCGTTACTCAAAACATTCGTTCGCTCGCGGGCAGCAAACTCTTTGGCCTTTAGTGAGAAAGTCATAGGAGTACTGGCGGCGAGACAGGAAAAGTTTGGGAAAAATCGGACTTGGGGGTTTGGGGCCGAGACTCGACCATGCGCAGGCCACGCGACTGGCTGTGACAGTTGTGGATCTGGACCCCCCACGGAATTTCCAGCCAACAAGCTCACTCACGACGTTGAGTGCAGCAGGATAAAATTCCACGGGAGGTCGGTAGCTGCGCAAGCATGCGGGGGCTTCGAGCAGGCCCGAATTTTGGAATGAAGGGCACTGCTTACGGGCCCAGCTTGCCCTGAGGCAGCCTTAGGCCTAATCTGTGACAACCGGGAGCAAAGCCCCAGGGCGCCAGTCAGCGCGACGCTCATGTCCTCCCAGAATCCATCTGAATGCATTACAGAAAACACACATCGAACAGCTACTTAGATACAAGAACGAGGGCGAACCAAGTGAAGGATAAATTACAATGTGCTTTTAACGGTATCTCCCAAGCACCTCCGCGCTCAAGCACTCGCGCGTCGCTTCCTCAGCCACCACCACCACCAGCACCATCACCACTAAAGAACGCCGTTGAACAACAGCTACCGCCCTCATTCCTCATACTTCCTACGTGGTTACCGCAACCTCCGCTGATGTACACTGCTCCAGCCAGTTGCCCCGCCCTGCTTGTCCGCCTCGAACTTCTCCATGTCAGAGTACTCATCGCCCTCCAACAGGGCGATGGCCGTCTCCAAAAACCACATGTGCTTCTTGATGTAGTGTACAACGACGGTGCCTCCGACGCGGTTGCCTTCGAAGCGCTTGTTCCGGCCCTCGCGGTGCATCCAGGCGTATTCGGGTGTCTTGGGGTCACCTTGTTGGCTATTAGTACTCCATTCCCAGGACGACAATAAGGAAACGTACCTTCTCTGAGCGTAGACATCTCGCTGCCTTCGACCATAGCCTCAACTGCCTGTTCTGCAGTCAAATTCGGGACTGGTGGACCATATCGCACGCCGAAAGTCGAGACGGACGAGTGCGCCCATGAAGGTGGCGTAGCCAGTTGGTTGCCACCCGTAGCAAGAGTCGGCGCGTCCAGTACATCCTGGGGAGTCTTTTCCGGGAAGTCCATAATACTCTGCTTGACTCGCGATACTTCGGACGGAAAGAGGAAGCCATGGCCATAACTATCGCAGCCGGCGTCAGCAAGCGTACATGTTTGAGAGTGCGATGAAACTTACACCGTGCCGGCGCGCGGGTGATCGTACATGTAGCACCGCTCGCTCGCCCATCGAATCTTGTCCGCTTGTGGGTGCGACTTCATCCATTTGGCCGTTTGCTTGTCCTCCGCACCCCGCGTCATCGTCTTCACCGTCGGATCCTTCGCCACCCAGTCAACGAGCGGCCAAGTCAGCGCGTACAGCTCGCCAGCCATGAACTGGTGCAGTCGATTCTTCACGAAATAGCCCCAGTAGATCAGCGGGTCTTGTGGCTGGCTCTTGAAGGCGCGCCAGTTCGCCGACGTCCGATGCGCCAAGTTGAGGTCTCGTTTAGACAGCGTCGTGCTTGTGGACAAGTTCGATGATGTGCTGGTGACGGACTCGAAGGACGGGGAGGATGACGAGAGTGGCGGATCGTCTGCGTGCTCATCGACCGGCTTAGCATGCAACTCGACCCGCAGGCGCGATTCGAGCTCAGCGAGCATGACGAAGGCGTCGTCATCGGCCTTGACAACGAAATCCGGACGGACCCATGGCCGGAAATGACCCGTCATTTCTGATTGGTCTTGCCGTGTCTGGATGGAATCGTGGGGCGCGAATGGTGGGGGCGGGGCAGTGTAGTTCGAGTAGGAGAACGAAGGCTGAGAAATGGAATAGTTGTCGCGATAAGCCGGTGGCACCCAGGCGTTGATCGCAGCCCATGAGAAGAAGACATGACTCTTGCCCGAGTTCATGTTCTCGGCCATGGGAAGCAGGACGATGTCGTTGTACGTCTCCATCTCCAGGCGGATTTGCTGCTCCCAGTCCTTGCGCGGCTGGCCAAGAATAAATCGGACGACGGTGCGCGATGTCCCATCGCCACCATCTCCCTCGCCGGCGCCATCCCTGCTGGACGGATGACTGGCCCATGTCGTTCGTACTAGCATGCGACGCTCGAAGGCAGAGTCTACAGAGAAGACGCCGATGAATAGTCCGACCGGGGGTATGTCATCGAGATTATCGGGCGGGAAGGAATAACCTTGCCCCAACGGAAGGTGGGAAGACGAAGTGTCCGATGGGAAGTACTGCGGAGGGGGGACTGAGCAGTATGCGCGCCATGGTAAAGGCTCCTTGTCGGGGTTCAAGATGTACATGAGCAGGAGGGTGAGGAAGATAGCGAACGCGGAGAGCAGTATTAGTGCGAGAATCTGCGGCACGTTAGCAGTGTGTGCGATGGATGTGGACTTTACGCACTATAGTAAGCGGCTGATTGGGGAACAATGGGTGGCGGTATATCCAACGTGTCCACTTCTTGCTGGTGCGCAGGAATATGCCATCGCGCTTGCGTCGGCGCCGTGACACCGACCACCATCGCCGACGACTTTCATCTCGCCAGTTCGGGTTGCGCTCTCGCAGCATAAGCGAGCTGTGCTCGCTGTCCGTATCGGACGTGCACGAAGAGGTCGTCGCGCCCGCATTGGATGCGTAGAACTGCGGAAGAGGGGATGTCGAACGCGATGGGACGGGCGTCCCTGCGTTTGAGGAGTAATTTGAGCAGCGGCCAGAGATGGAGGACGGAGTGAGAAACTGCGTGGGCGGCGATGGCGTCGCGTCCGGGGCGAGGAAGGGGCGGCGCTCGATGTGACGCAGCAGCGCGTGCTTGGTCTCGCTGGTGGTGTCGGCGTTGTCAGTGTCGGGACTATCGTAGCCGTCGAGATTGGATGAATCTAGTGGCGACGCGCTGAGAAGGTTTATGGAAAAGGACATGGCGGCGTCAATGAATGTGTGCAGACTCGGTCTGCGCTAGGGCAGACAAGTCTGTGCGGAGTCTGAAGTGGGCCTGGCTGGGACTTGATAAGGGCGCGCCCGACAATCCGCGGTATTGTCTGCTGCAGAACACAACGCC
Organism: Schizophyllum amplum; assembly: GCA_007026445.1. NCBI lineage: Eukaryota > Fungi > Basidiomycota > Agaricomycetes > Agaricales > Schizophyllaceae > Schizophyllum > Schizophyllum amplum. Next base: position 202,601 of record VDMD01000023.1, on the reverse strand, counting down.
GATGGACTGCGGCTTCCTGAGGCCTGTACAGGGACGAGCACAGCTACTCCCGTCGCAGTGATGGTCGGCTATAAAGAAATGGGAGCGTGATCAAAGCGGTGCAGCAGCACTCACGTGGGCTCCTTGCCATCCATCACTGAGACTCGCTCAAAACTACGACGTGCTACCGTCCCTGACCCAGATATGCCACTTGGCCCAGGGTACCAGATATGCACCACTCGGCCTGTGCCAGTCAAATCTTCGTGAAATCCTTAGATATTTGGGGGATCTGTAGCGCAGCATGTAACCTATGGTATCCTGAAATTTCATAGAGCAAGTGTATCTACAGCATCAGGTAGAAAAATCGAAAGTCGCCCGGCAATTCCCGAAAAGTGGTGCATTGCCCTATCACCGTCTTTGCGCACAGACAGCACCGTCGTTGCTCAGTGATAATTCTCACAAATATTTATGCGAAGAGATAATAGTCGTCTGCATGGGCACGATTATTTCCAAAGCATTTGAAGACGAAACCGGCGAGTTGTGGCTTGTCTGTGGCTTGCAGACTCAAAGTGGTGCATATCTGGGTCAGGGACGGTACTTAAAGTTACAGGCTACTTATAGGTCGCGCTGTGGGACGGGAGGGAGTCGCCGAAGGATCTGCAAAAGAAGGCAGGTGAGCAAACGCAAGCCCAGGCCACAAGTTCGCGCCCCCACATCCAGCCCACATCTTCCGGTAAAACGGCCTTCGATTCAACTCGGGTCCCGGTCAGCTCTGTTAGCCGTCCATGCGCGCCACGTGGCACGCGGTGGCCACGCGGGTGACTCTTACTTTCCTTCTCTGGACAATACTGGACATTGGAGCCCAGTGAATTTTCGCTAGAACCGGAGAATCCGGCCAGGGTCTGCAGATCATGTGATATGTACGCTCAAAACAAGGCCTTACGCCGCTCTGGCCGGGATTCGGACACTGTAGCTACACAGCTACACGACGCAGCGGCTCTACATACACACCATCCACGCCGCTTCGCCACCTTTGCTCTCCATCGCCGTGGACACTGAATGCAAATATTGAATTCGACAAGAATCAACGGCGCAAAATCCGTCGTCTCACAGTCGTCTCACAGCAGATGTTCGCAGCGGTGTAGTATGTCGCCGTCCAGAAGCGGCTCAGATTCTGTATAACTCTACACCAGAGCATGTTCATACACTTGCTTCCAACTAGCTCGTTCCCGCATCGTATCCCAGAATGCCCCAATTTTGCTCGCCGTCTCATTCTCCGAGGTATTGTAGTCCTTCGGCAGCGCAAAGCCCCCGCCAATACGCTCCTCCAGCCTCGAAACGACTGCCTTTCCGTCCATGCTGCTCGAACCCTCGGCAAGCTTGACCAGGCTCGCGAGCCATGCGGCGACGTGGAGGTCCGCTATCGATAATTGATCGCCTAAACATCGCCTTTCGTCAGCCCGCAATCAAAACGATGAACTATGTTCGCCACTCACCGCCGCACAACGGACCCATCATCTCCTTATCAAGCCTAGTCAACAGGCTCTTGAGGCTGCTGCTCCACAGGCTTTCCGCGGTCTTGAAGAACTTCTCTCTTTGAGCACGACTGTCGGCATCAAGATCCCCAGTAGGCGTATCCGCTTTGGACACGATATCGAGCAGGACAGTCTGCGCCACCAGCTTCGCCTGCCAGAAGCCCTTCGTCTTCTCCGACGCATGGTACGTCTCCGACTGCGCGTCCGCTAGGTACTGCTCGAGAGCTGCTTTACGCGCTTGCAGGAGAGGTGCCAGGTCTTTCGCTGTTGCCTTCAAGGACGCTTCATCGCGAGCGTTGGCGTAGATCAAGTTGGACGGTGAAGCGTCCTCCGTGTAGACGATATCATCAAGAATAGTATGGCTGAGGGTAGAAAACGCCATCGTCGCGGGTGCCAGCGCAGGCGCAGGCGCCGCTGACGTCGTGTTCGTCGTAGACATCGGCGAACGCGACTTGTCCAAGAACTCAACGATTTTCTGCAGGGAACAGCCAGTTAACTTGCGCGCAATATGGTTCTGTAGCCCTCGCACACTCACCTGAATGTCAACGATGGCTTTGTAGCGACTGTCGACATCGGAGGAAAGCGTCTTCGCCAGCGGGACAATCAAGGTCGGCACAGTCGCTATCGGGATCGACAACCATCAAGAGGGAGAACGACACGCGATACAACCAGACGCACCTTTGGCATTGAGCCTCAAGTACGAGGGCGAGTAATTCTCTCCCTTCGCTGCAATGCTTCGTGAACAACACCATAAGCGCGCACAGAACGCCCATACGCACCCAAGTCGACGATCTTCAGATCCACCTCATCCTTACCATATCCCTTCTCTATTCTGCCTTCCGCGTCAGCTTTATCCGCCTGCACGAGATGTCACTCACAATGCAAGGCGAGCTACAAGCGGCGCGTCAAGGAGCTGCTAGTGAACGACGCGTACGAGACTCCTCACCCACGCATGACTCTGTAGAGTCCTGGGCGTAGTACAGCATGGCTTTGGGAACAGTTGTCGAGGAGGGGGATTCGGCCATGGTCGACGTTGAGATGCAGAAGAGATCTGAGCTGAACTTTAGAGATGGGGTCAATGACGTGAGGGTTTGATGGAATCACCCATCCCCGTGGGGACGGCCGTCCCTTTATTTCCGACTTTGGTCAAGGTCCGCGCTCTCAGAGGGCTGCTGGTCGAGACGAGGGCATGACCATAAAGCAACTACTTGAGAGGCAGTTGTGTCAATAATCACAAGCGCTTTGTGGATAGAAAGCTGCAGCCAAAAATTATGTACAAGGCAGTGAATCCATAATCGTTATTATCGAATTCATTCAGAGAGATACACCCATTCCTGTATACAATCCCGATGCGCCGAATGCGCACTCACGCGATGGATGCGGAGTACGAGGACCTGAAATTAATGCTGATCAGTCGGCGCGAGCGGTCTAAAGCAGACATAACATACGTAACGAGGGTACCCGAGCCGAGCGTCTGCTCAGTACCGGCCTGGAAGGTCGTGAGGTACTGCGAGGTGCTGAAGCCCTGGTCCGAAATGAGATACTGTAGACGCTCGTTAGCTGATAGACAGAGCGATAGAATTGGCAAGGCACGTACGGAGAAGAAGTCGTACGCGTCGCCGTCGAAGCTTGTAACCTCAGACCCATCGGAGGTCAAGAAAGAGTAGACCTCGTTCGAGCCGTTGCTGCCGTGGTAGACGTCCCTGAGAGGCACTGTGTCAGCTTTATCCCGTTGAGACCCTGAGATATGAACATACCAAGTCGAGCCAGCGATGCTGACCGACTCCGCGACGGGCGTGGGGTTGCCCTCAGCATTGTAGGTGTATGAGATAGGGCCAGCGTTGTAGTTGGCCATCCAGATCATGATCTCGAACTCGTTCGAGCCACCAGCCGTGGACGAAGTGAAAATGTCGTACGCGATGTTCGCGACAATGTCAGACGAAGCGTCGGTGAGCGACCAAGACCACGAAGTCTAGGGTATGCGCATCAGCGTCTGAACACAGAATGATGAAAGAAGTACGTACCGGCATCGACGAAATAGAGCCAATCTGGCCGCTAACGTCGTCGAGCTGCAAGTTAGGGTACGCCTTGACACCGGTGTCGGATGTGCCCGTCCAGGTGAAGGTCGTAGTCCACTATTGGAGAAGTCAGTATAGCAACAACAGACGCTTGAAGTCCACTGACAGCAATGCTGTCGCCGGAAGCGGACGTGATGCTCGCGCAGGTCTGGCCCGACTCGGCGTTGTCCTTGCCCCACTGGTCAAGGAGAAGCGAGTACTGGTTGTAGGTCACGACGTCCCACTGCCCGCAGTGCTCCGCGGTGTCTGTCCGAAGCGTTAACGCGTCCAAGCAAGTCTACGAACAACGCACCCTGACGCTTCTCAGAGACAACCGGGTTCGCGTTCACGAGGAGCGCGGCGGCAGCGAGAACAGAGGTGAGCTTGATCCAGGTAGACATAGTGAATGAAAAACAAGACGATAGGGATGTGGATAAGGAAACGAAAGTGGAGAAAGAGGAACTAGACATCGTGCTGTCTATCGCCCGCTTTTATACTCGACCGAGTGCTCGAGATTCCGCCGAGGTTCATGCTCCTGCGCACGGGCGATGGCAACGCGACCATGCGTATATTGGACTTCCGTCATGTGTGTTGCTGCCGCGGCCCGTCGCTGGCGGCCTCCGCGCGCCTCCTCCTCACGACGGGCTGCTGCGAGCCTCTCGGATTCCCAGTGCCTGAAAGTTCATTATGCGCTAATCAGATCTTTGCGCACGAAGGAAGTCAGGTGCAAAGGTGGAAGAGATGTGGTGCAGGTCGGCATGTGAGTTCGGAAGTCAGCTTTCACCACCTTTTCCGACGTTTATGCTGGAGTTGAGGTGGGCACGCAGAAGTTATTGACAGCACTTAATTCCTGTAACAAAAACAGTGATTGGTTTTCGCAAACGCGTAAATCAGAGATCCAAGTAGAACGACTGGAGCTGAAGATGGAGGAAGATGGAGGAAGATGGAGGAAGCAGGAGGAAGATGGAGGAAGAGAGCTACATAGAAGATGCGCATGCGCACAAGCACTGAATCATGCATCTTTGTACTTACATACTCGCACGGTCACGTGGAGCATGTTCAATACTTCAGCTTGCCAATGACCGTTCATACTTCGGCGGTGCTGCGTCGTATGACTCAGGACGAGCAGAGTACAAACATGCATAACTATATAATTGGATTATTCACAAACTCCCCTCGTGCGCGTCTTGTGCGAAATGTAGATCCTCGTACTCGACAGGCGCGTCCAGCACAGTGGTGTGATGTACGTGTCGCACGGTAACAGGAGGGTCAAATGATAACCTTCCCGTCTTCTTCGCTACCTGCATCGCCCACATCCTCCACCCCAGAGCTAGGACGACCGGCAGGGCACAAACAAGCAGATACGGTCGCCAGTGCTTCATGGCATGATGCGCAAATCGGCGGATGGTATGCCTAAAGTTCGCCACATGGTCGCTCGAGTCGACGTCCATAGGAACGTCGTCGTCAATTCGTGTCTTCTCCAGCAGGCCCTCCAGTCCAGTAGGGTGCTCGGGGGCGAAGAAGCGCTGAGGGCGGATGTACGTCCCGTCATCCTCTTCGCGTCGCTGTCTGCGCGCAGCCGCGGGATCGGTGGGCGTCCAATCCATGGCCATCTCATCCTCGTCGATTGTGGGAGTTGCGCGTTGTGGGCCGAAGGACGGCAGGCCAAAGACATGAGCTGCACTAGACTTCGATGTTGACGCGGCAGGCGGCATAGAGGGAGCACTGGAGAGCGACAACCCCGCTAGAAGGTCGGGTTCCGTGAAGCCTCCGTTGAGTGGCACAGATGTCGGGGCGACGGATGGTGCTCGCGAAAGCGGACGCTTGGTGTCGATCAAGCGAATGGTGGGTGGCCGAGTGAGCCTGGGTACAAAGCAGGACGCAACTAGCACCTGCACATCTCCGTCAAGATACGTACAAAAAAGATCGAGCATACTCACAGATAATTCTATAGCGGCCAAGACGCGAAAGTAGATGATGGACTGCGACCAGTTTGGATGATCAAGGAGGTGCAGATGATCATGCTGAGGCTTCACACGGGCCAGAGCAATCAAACATGAAGTAATAAGCCGCGAGAGCCAAGCCAAAAGCTGTAAGGACTGAAGTACTGTCAGTGACCGTAATTGGGAACTCTGGTGATACGTACGATATGTGTACGCCTGCCGCGGAGCTTGACTTCCTGACCTTGAACTTGAGCTCGTCGGAAAGAAGCATATGTTGGATCCCATGCTGTGTACCATATGGATACGAAGACGAGGAGCGGTAATACAGGCCATAGTAAGGCTAGATGATGGTACGGCGCATACCCCAATCCGGCTACATATTGTCAGTACGCGAAGGCACACGGCACTTTCGAACTTACCGAGAGTATCTCCTACAATGAAGGCGATGGTAGTTGCACAGTAGAGCAGGCCTCTTAACCTCCACATTGCGAGCTGCTTGGATAAAGCCTTCTGCGGAGCCTTGTGACCCGAGGATATCTGAGCGCGTTGCTTGCCCTTGCTCTTTTTCGCCCATGCTGATAGCGCGTGACTCCTAGCCATTTGTTCCCGCTGCTGAATCAACGCTTCCACGGCGGGGGCGCAAGTGGCGCAAAGCGGGGGGAACTTGCGTTCTGCGTACGCTTGATACTGAGGGAGCGCAGCCAGCTTGGCTTTGTAGTCAGGGCTCTGCAATGTCCAGGTCAATGACGCGTCTGTAATTTGTTCATGCTACGCACATCTTCGCTTGGTAGGTAATTGGACAACATCCGGTTCAGCAGCGTTTGGTTGGTCTGGCATGTGTGACAGAACTGTGCGGCGCCATACTGTGTGGGAAAACGATCCTTGCTGGGGGACGCTAGGTAGTCCATCAGTACTTGGGCCCGTGCTGGCTCGACTCCACGCACCTCGCTTTGAGAACGCCCTCGAGTTCAGCGACTCCTCGTGCATCGCAGGTTCCGATGAAAGTATCTCCCCGTTGACATCGAAGCGATTCCAACACTGGCAGTTTCTGCAACGGAAGTCTCTGGTATTCCTGTTGTTTGATTCCTGCGGCTCGCCGCAGAAGTGACATGTTCTTTGCTTCTGAGCGCGAAACATAATGGGTGTAGGAAGGCAAGCGTTCGGGCCGGAACCCCCGTCTCGATCGTTGACGCGCACAAGCACGTGACATACATATTGTTTGGCCCGAGCCGAACGCTCTTTCCTTTTTAACATTACAATGCGCGCGGCTCCGAGCGTCACGACGCGGACGGATGCCATCCTGCAGCCCGCCTATTTTACCTCCAACATATACGTCTTGCAGCTGAAGGATGACTTGCAAAGTCTTGTCCGTGTTTTCGAACACGAGAGGCAGGCTCAGCCGGAGACGAGCCCATTCCGCGTGTTCAGGGAGGTTTGGTCTGCAGAAGGATGGCCCTTCCTTCACTATCGTGTGTTCGATAGCCGATCAAGAGAGACGTTTCTGACGACCACCCTTCGAATTTTCCTTGGTGGGCTGCTCGATATTGTTAAAACTCCACGCCTCTGACCTTCAACAGAAGAGGCAGTCAACATAACCAATCGCATCAACTACCGTGCTGTCGCTTGCTTTGCGTTATACACCTTTTTTCTATCGCAACCGGAGGACTGCTCGCCTCCTCTTCTCACTGTTGCTCAGGTGCCGGTATCAAGAGGTATGCCTCCGCTCATCATCACACGTGTTGCTTGTTGACTGTCGACATGAGAAGATGCCTATAAAACCCTCACTTCTCTTACGGATGATTTGACCGGCGAATATAAATCGTTGGAGTCGTCCGTCGCCTTCGTCGCCGCCGCTCTCGTCCGGCAGCAGGTCTTCTGCATACTTCCCCATTCGAAGTTCGGCGCCGCCAATCCTCGATGTCTCCCACGGGAAATATACGCCGATGCAGCGTGTCCAGTTGATCCCAAGGGTGTGGCACAGCGCAGACCCGGCCGACCGTCGAAACGGGAGCAGAACCAAAGAGCGAAGGCTGGTTGGCAAACGCTGGACGCCTGGTTGCAAGAAACGACTACAACGTCCAATGCCTCGGCAGCACCCACGCATAGGCTACTGGCGCAGTCTCCTGCCACATGTGCACAGTATCATTCCGACAAGGCAGCATTACTTGCTTCCCTCGACGCGGACAGTGTCGCAATGTCGTTGGTCGCTGATGCGTCTCGCGAAGCGCTCGCGCGCATGGAGAGCATTCGAGACAGCACAGAAACTACAGAAAATAACGGCCTTCACCGCGCTCAATGCGCCACGCAAGAAGGGCATGGCCTCCTCAACCTAAGCCGCGTCCGAACCGCGTCCTCGGCGACGGAATTGTAACATATGGACATTTGAATCTAATTTTGGTTGGCTGCCTTACTTTGGTCGCCCCGGTGCCTAACTCGCCCGTGGCTCACGTCCAGCTCACGTCCGAAATCACCGTACTCAGGGTCAATACATAATCCTCGGGTAGCCGACATTATTGGTCTCATCCACACGCGCGCTGTCTTTCCTTCTCCCACTTTCGCTATACCCATTCCCTTCCTTTGGCCCTCCCGGTCGCGCCATGTCTTCTCCCTTTGGCCCGAACGCGCCGCGCCGCGACTTCTTCCCGCCACAGCCAGGGCAGCACACGAGCCTACTCCCGCCGTCCGCGGCAGGCAGCACAACAAGCTTGGCTTCTGTAAGACAGCATCTTGGATCGCTATGTGAGCGCTAATGCGACAACATACTCTCAGACTCAGCCTATGCTTCGAAGTAGTACCGTGTCGCATACGTCGTCCATAGCAGACAAGGTGCGTGTGTTGTTGTGCGTCTCCGGCCTGTTCTCACATACTTGTATAGTTCTCCCTCGCCGCCGATCCAGCGACATGGGGCGCCGAACTGGAGCAACAGGACCCCGATGACCACCTCCACACTCCCGATCCCAAACGCGACATGCGTGTTGACAATGGCGGCACCATATTCACTTGTCGTGGCTTTGCCAACTTGGGCTTTCTGCTGTTTTTGCTATTGGGCATGCTCACGCTCTTGTGCGTGGATGCAAAACATCGAATGGACCAAACTGATATCTGGCCTCCCTCAGCGCGGGGTTTCCCATCATCTCGCATTTCATGGCGGGATCTCAAAGTAAGAACGGAGGTTTCAATTTGGTGTGCATTCACTCTCATGTCCCACTCGTATCGCTCAACGTACATACAGGGTGGCATCAATGGCTCAGGGCAGGTACGTGCGCTCATCGCAATCATCATTTCTGCACTGTTTTGACAGTCCTATCTTTCAGGTTCCCGAGATTACTGGCTTCTTCGGCCTCATAGACCCCGACACACCGGCGGACGTGCGGACAAAGAAAGGGTACACCAACGACGACGAGATGGAGTTGATTTTCAGCGACGAGTTCAACGTCGACGGGCGTACTTTCTACCCTGGCGACGATCCCTACTGGGAAGCCGTCGACCTTCACTACTGGCAAACCAACAACATGGAGTGGTACGACCCTGTGGCGGTCACAACCGCCAACGGCTCTATGGTCATTACCCTCGACAACACGCCAAACCACGGGTTGGACTACACTGGCGGCATGGCGCAGACGTGGAACAAGTTCTGCTTCACGGGCGGGTTGGTGGAAGCGGCCATCACGCTTCCGGGGACGAACGACATCCTTGGCCTCTGGCCCGCCGTTTGGGCGATGGGCAACCTAGGCCGAGCTGGCTTCGGTGCGAGTCTGGATGGGATGTGGCCGTACGTCCTCTGCCAGATCAACGTCTTTTTGCCTCGCTGACTGTCCGCAGTTACACTTATGACGCCTGCGACGTTGGTACGCTCGCTAATCAGACTCAGAACGGACGCCCGATCGCTGCTACCGAGAATGGCGATCCGAGCCATGACGGCGCCCTTTCGTACTTACCAGGCCAGCGGCTTTCGCGATGCACGTGTCCTGGGGAGACGCATCCCGGCCCCGTTCATTCTGATGGAACATACGTCGGGCGTGCAGCGCCGGAGATCGACATCTTCGAAGCGACGGTGTCGAACGGCGTCGGCTTCGTGTCGCAATCCGGCCAGTGGGCACCCTTCAACGAGGGTACGCTGCTGACTTGTTCCTTCCGTCGCTCTTCCGCTCATATTCTCTCAGAGTATATCTGGAACAACTCCACCGACAATTTTATCATATACGACAAGAAAGTCAGTTCATATAACACCTACTTGGGAGGCGCCTACCAGCAAGCGACGTCCGTCATATCCGAGACAAACCAGGATTGTTACTATGACGGCCCGGACCCCTGCTTCGCGATTTATGGCTTCGAGTACGTTCCAGGATTTGACAACGCTGTAAGTCAATCCGTGCACCATGCTTACATGATTCCTCTGGCTGACGATTCGTCAGTACATCACGTGGATCAACGATGGGAAGGCAGCGTGGACAATCATGGCTGACGGTATGCGAGCGGACACGGGCGTAGAGATTTCCGCGCGTCCCGTTCCTCAAGAACCCATGTATCTGCTTGCCAACTTGGGCATGAGTACGTCGTCGACATCCATCTACGAGTCGTGTGTCTTATGCATGGTGCAGGTCCGAACTTTGGATACGTTGACGTAGAGCATTTGACCTTCCCAACGGCGATGTTGATAGAGTGTGTATGGGTATTGCCGTGTATATGTCTAGCTAACATCCCCTCAGCTATATTCGCGTCTATCAAAGGTCGGACTCTATCAAGTACGTACAGTGTTCGATGCGTGTCGCTTTCGACTAACCGCCACAAAAGTATCGGGTGCGATCCTGCCGACTTCCCAACCGCGGCGTACATTGCGCAGTTCCAGGAGTCGTACACGGTATGCAGAACTCTTCTTCGATTATGCTGGCGATAATTTTACACGACTCGGTCAGAATTCGAACCTGACCACATGGGTGGACGACTATGGACAGGTGAATCCCAAGAACAGGTGAGCATCATATCTCTCGCGGGGAGCTGTAGACTGACTACCGCGACCCAGCCTCGTTGATCAGTGTTAGCTATAGACGTCTCGGGATCTATGGTGGCTCGGCGAATTTCACTGGGACTTTGCGTACGCACATTCTACTATATAGCATCTTACTACTAGCCTACTCGGATTTACTAGACATCAGTGGTACTTGCAGTAATGAAGCATGAGACACCTAAAGCGCTCAACCTAAGTCCTCTCGAAATAATGATTCTGGTTGGATTCTGGCCATATCAGAGCGCAGCAGATTGCAGAGGGGTGAAGCTGGTGAAGGCCAGTGCGCGCCACCCAAACAAGCCCTGCCATAATAGTCGTGGGAATTGTGACGGTCCTCATCAGAATCTGCTTCCGTGCGATCACATCCGCATGCGCACGTGCTCTTCGGCGTTCATCTTTCCTCAAACCTGCTCCTCAGAGCAGCCTCAAAGCCTCGAGGTTGGATTTCTCTGCAGGCTCCCTGTCCCCCTTGATAACGCAGAAGGTGTCTACAGAGCATAGCTGAAGCGTTCCATGCACTTCTTCCACTTTAACGACGACCAATGACGTATTTAGACGTTGGTTGACCCGCTTCAACAACACCCGCGCCGTGGAATCGGCGGTCGCAGCACTTTTCGCGTCCGAATTGGACTTCATAGCGCGCGGATATACTATAGCATGGCGTCGCGATCGGGTGCAGCCTTTTACTCTCGTAAACGCACCGCTCTTGCATTGCTCTCCTTCTGCTCTCATCTCCCCCCCCCTCCCTCGACGCGCGTAGGCGCTGTCTGTTCACGCATCGGCACATCTCCAGCGCACCTAGATCCTGCTCTACACGATGTCCCCTTCAATGGACTCTATGTCCACACAACCAAGGCCGCGGACCAGCCGCGAGACCTCGACGGCCAGCCTTCTGCCTCCGACGGCGAAGTTCCAACGACCAACATCTATCAGCTCGTTTGGTAGCCTGGCAAACCTGGTGCGTGTAATGAGCTTGCCTCAATGGATGTTCACCTTGCTTAAAGGCGCGTCCGCGCTCTAGGACCATGCTTACCAGGCAGCTGGCACCACCATCCGCTCTACCTCCAGCGCGGCTTCCCTGGCGAAGGTGTGTGGCGTGGTTATCTGCGTCGCCCTTGCGATGACTGAACCTTCACTGTAACGTACAGCTCAACTCACAGTTTTCCCTCTCGCCCGACCCCTCACAATGGGGCGCGCGCATTGCTGTGGACGAGGCAGAGCCGGATGACGACCTCCAGTGCGTCACCAAGCGTGCTAAATGTGCGCGCCGAAGAAAGAACATTCGCTGACGGGTTTGTCCGCAGCAACCCCGATCCAGGACGCGACCGTAAGGCGGACCTGTACAACGCCGTGTTCAGCAGGCGCGGTCTAGCCAATTTGGGGTGTCTAGCCATATTGCTGGCATCGCTGATGACGCTCTTGTGAGTTCCAAGTATCACCGTAACGCTGTATCAAGACTGACCGTGCGCGTTTCTCAGCGCCGGATACCCCATAATTTCCTACGTCCGGTCGCACCCACAGTCCACGAACGGTGGTTTCAACTTGGGAGGGGTGAACGCGTCCGGGCAAATACCAGAGATGAGTGGTAATTTTGGTCTGATTGACAACGATACGCCGGACGACGTGAAGACGAAGACAGGCTACACGAACGGTGACACCTACGAGTTGGTATTCAGCGACGAGTTCAACCAGGACGGACGATCCTTCTACCCGGGCGACGATCCTTATTGGTAGGCGCATTCTCATTATGTCGCCCTACTCCATGCTGAGTCTTTTTAGGGAGGCCGTCGACTTGCACTACTGGGTCGTAAGTAGTCCGCATAAATTTTCGGTGGCTTTCCCTGACCACCCCCGCGCAGACAAAAACATGGAGTGGTATGACCCGGAGGCGGTCACCACATCAGACGGGTCGCTCGTGATCACCCTCTCGCGCAAATCGACGCACGGCTTGGACTACGAGGGCGGTATGATATCGTCGTGGAATAAGTTCTGCTTCACGGGCGGCATATTGGAGGCGTCCGTGTCACTTCCTGGGTACAACGATATTTATGGGCTGTGGCCGGCTGTCTGGGCAGTGAGTTCGCGCTTCGCCCACCACAGTAAAAAGCGCACTAACGAATTGCAGATGGGAAATCTTGGCCGCGCGGGCTACGGCGCAACGCTAGACGGGACCGTGAGTGTTGCTCTGTCGAAGCTTCAGCCAACCTGACATTTGTGGAACTTTAGTGGCCATACACCTACGACGCATGTGACGTCGGGACTGTCTCCAACCAGACCAAGAACGGCGAGCCATACGCTGCAACGGTCAACGGCGACAAGGATTTTGGAGGCGCATTGTCGTACCTTGAGGGCCAACGTCTGTCGCGCTGCACGTGCGATGGAGAAGCACACCCAGGACCCAAGCACGACGATGGCACATACGTCGGACGCTCTGCTCCTGAAATCGACGTCTTCGAGTCGCAGGTTCGTGCGCGTGAGAATGTCCGTTAATCTTCCGTCTGAACATTCCGCACAGATCTCAGACGACGGTGGCACCGTCTCCCAATCCGCTCAGTGGGCACCATTCAACGAAGAATACGTGTGGAAGAACACGAGCGACAACCTGAAGATCTATGACAGCGCGGTCAGCTACCTGAACACCTACACGGGTGGCCGGTATCAGCAGGCGACGTCGGTGGTCTCGCTGACCAACCAGGACTGTTACACGAACGAAACCGCGTGCTATGCAGTGTACGGTTTCGAGTACCAGCCGGGCTTCGATGATGCGTATATCACCTGGGTGTGCGTGCCCGTTCCCTTCCTCGAATCGTCCGGAAGTTGATGTGAAGCCCAGTAACGATGGTCAGCCTGCGTGGACGATCATGGCGGCAGGTATGACGGGGGATGATGCTGTTGAGATATCGGCCCGCCCTGTCCCTCAGGAGCCCATGTACAGTGCGTCCGGGTTCAGTCGCGTTGCTGGAGGGGGGCTGACCGTCGGTATCTCAGTTCTGGCAAATTTGGGCATGAGCACAAATTTCGGCTATGTCGACGAGGACCATCTACCGTTCCCAACGAGCATGAAAATTGAGTGAGTTCTCTTCACCTGTCTCAACTCCGCACAAAAACTGATTCGGTCTTCCAGCTATATACGCGTATATCAGAAATCTGACTCCATCAAGTACGCGTCGGAGATCCTGTTTTAATCCTTTGTTGACCATTTGTGCAGCGTCGGGTGTGATCCTGAGGATTTCCCAACAGCCGACTACATCGCGCAGTTCAGCGAGGCGTACAACAACCCGAACTTGACGACATGGGTAGATGACTACGGGCAAACGGTGCCCAAGAACAGGTGAGATGTCGCTTATATTGTGTATGGCGCAAGCTAACCGCCTGCGACACAGTTTCCTGGGAGAGTGTTAGTTGAACCTGACAATGATCCACGCTCTTGACGTGAGGACTCAGGACGATCCGAACCGCCGTCATCTTGGACTCACCAGCATATACGGACTTTGAAATGGACTCTCCATCTATACTCTGCATAACCGTTGTATCGCATCGACTGTACTTACTTACTGACGCTTTCTGGTCTTCCGTGACTTGTGTGCAGGGCAGACTGAACCAGCCCCCGCGTCCGAGCGTTTCACGCTTATCGGTGACGGTGACAGTCACTAACAGGTGGGATCGAGAGAGCTGTGCAAACATGAGGCCGGCGCTGGTCGCGATCACGAGGGGAAAGAGCTAGCTAGTAAGTAGGGGCTTGTTCTCTACTTCCAGGTGCGATGCGACGCTCGGAACGTTCAATGTTCAGCAGACCAGCTCTGGCTGACATGCGCGATGGCCCCCCGCCCTTCACGTGGGTCTCTATTCAGTGCCTGGGTGTCGCGGGTATTCTTGCTGATGCGGCTGCTGCAGATGGCAGGCGGGGCGAACGCAGTTATTAACGCTGAAGGCGAGTATGTTCGAGAACTTGACGTGGGTACAGCGCGGGACCAGAAGTGCGGGGGTCCGCGTGCGGCGCCGGCATGGGGGCCCTGTCATTCTGTGAACTTGTGCGCTCATCCGGATCGGGACCTATTCTTTTGCGCAGTCCCATTATATTATTTGTTCCTTTCCATGTCTTCCTTCCAACCACGCCGCCCGGAGGACCAGTACACGGCCATCCCGCCCACCAGCATGTCCTCCCTCGGCTCCCCTGCCGCCTCCGACTCCCAGCGCGACAAGATCGCCTCGGCCGTCGCTCATGGCCATCTTGGGGGCGACTACGGTCCCTACTCTGTGCGCTCACACCCGCCCTCCTCCCCGCCCACACCGCTGATCACCCCGCAGTACACCCCTTCCGCAGAAGCAGGCAACCTGCGCTTCAGCGCAGCCATGTCCGACCCCCACTACACCCCCTCCACCAAGGCAGCATCCTCGCGCCACCTAATTGAGCGCAACAGCGTCATGCCGGTATACACCTGGGACAAGGCACCGGAGGTCGACGACGCCCTTCACGATCCACGCGTCAAGATGGACACTAAGTTCACCCTGTGGTCGTGGAGAGGCTGGCTGAACTTCATCACCCTGCTCATCCTCATCTTGGGCATGATGATGCTGTTCCTTGGCTACCCGCTCTACGATGCTTTTGCACACCACACAATTAAGCTCAGCGGGTATAATCTGGTGCGTCCATCTGCACGGTCCCTGCGTTCGCCCTCACCCGCGTACAGGGCGGAATCAACGGGTCCGGTCAAATACCCGATTTAAACCTCAAGCTGCTCGTAGACGACGACACCCCAGCCGACGCATATTCGCGAACGGGATCCGACGGGAGATCGTATGCGCTCATCTTCAGCGACGAGTTCGAACAGGAGGGGCGCACGTTCTACGCCGGGGATGACCCATACTGGGAAGCCATGGACATTCACTACTGGTGTGCAGTTTGTCTTTCTTCTACGCCGCCTCTCTGACCTCGCAGTGCCGTCCGCTAGGCCCACAGGTGACCTTGAGTGGTACGATCCCCAGGTGCGCGCGCTTCCTACACCATTCCCTCGCCTCAATAGTAACGCGCATACACGTAGGCCGTTACAACCGAAGGTGGACGCCTCAAGATCACCATGACTGAACAGGAGAACCACAACCTCAACTTCCAAAGCGGAATGATACAATCCTGGAACAAGTTCTGCTTCACCACCGGTTACGTTGAGGCGAAGGTCAGCCTGCCAGGAAACGTAAACTCGCCGGGATTTTGGCCAGGTGTATGGACCATGGGGAACCTCGTACGTCAGAGACATATCATCATCTCTTCTGTCGCTCATATTCCTCAAGGGCCGCGCAGGATACGGTGCGACTACGGAGGGAATGTGGCCGTAAGGTTTGCACCATGTCTATCTTTGCCCCTATTGATCGTCCTCAGGTATTCTTACGACGCGTGCGACCTCGGAACTTTCCCCAACCAAACGGGCAAGGACGGCCTGCCGGACAACACCGAAGCCTCTATATGGGGTGGAAAATTAAGTTACCTCCCTGGCCAGCGCACTTCAGCATGCACCTGCGAAGGCGAAGACCATCCGGGACCCAAGAACAGCATGGGTCGAGCGGTGCCCGAAATCGATTTACTCGAAGCGCAGATCGACGTCTCCGTCTTCCGCGGCCAGGCTTCACAGTCATTCCAGCTCGCGCCATTCGACTATTCCTACTATATCGACAATTCGACGATCACCGTGTACGACGAAGATATATCACAAGTCAACTCGTATCACGGCAGCGAATGGCAGGAGGCTGCCAGCGTTCTCAGCTACTTCCCGGACTCAGCATACGGCACCGACGGCGAACTCATTGTCGGCATGGAGTATTGGTCGGACCCGGACAATCGCGACGATGGGTACATTACCTGGTATCTGAACGGTGTGGAATCGTGGACGCTCCCAGCTTCCGCCTTACCAGCCAGAGATGACGTCGAGATCTCGCGGCGGCTGATTCCGGAGGAACCGATGGTACGTGTTGAGAGTATGGACGCACAACATGGGCTGACATCCGTGCAGTACCTTATAATCAACTTGGGCATGTCGCCGAGCTTCCAACAGGCGGATTTCAAGGATATGGAATTTCCTGCCCACCTATACGTCGACTACATACGCGTATACCAGCGTACTGGCCTCGATACCGATGAGACAATCGGATGTAGTCCATCAAACCGACCAACAGCCGACTATATCACGAAGTGCGTATCACCATAGTTGCCTTGCCCGCGCGACTGACAGCTGTCCCAGCCACGCGAATGCGTACAGCAACCCGAACCTGACGACATGGTCCGATGCAGGGTACAACTTCCCGTTGAACTCGAAATACGACGGCTGCTAGCCCTCGCCTACTTGACGCGCGGTATTTATGGAGGGGTGCGTTCGGGACAGGCGCTTGGGCTATTGACTTGGGACAGCAATCTTTATAGCGATGTAACAGAGCAGCTTTGCAAGGACACTCCTGTGCGCACTTGTATATGAATGCATTTAGTTCTAATTCCTTGTAGTGCTCTTTTGTAGAAACTCACGCTCTTTGCATCGTACATGTTTGTAACTATCTTCCGCTCGTTTATCGTTCTCGAACTGTCCGCCCGTGTCTGTGGTACTAAGCAGACACCTACACCACATACATGACATCCGACGGACCTTCGACGTATGTACTTTTATGTTGCGTCCTTTCTGGTCCGGGGCATTGAATTTACCGCTTGCAGGCTTGCATGCATCGATGCATGCATTGGGATCATTGCTGTGGCGCGGCCGCTCAAAGCTTCGATTGAACTTTGCACTTTCCTTTTGTTCTCTGTAGGCGTGAGAAAGACCACGTGGAGAACAATGGTAGCATCTCCGTGTGACTCTGCGGTTCAAGTTCGCACTGACCCGGAGCCGCCATCACCGCCGGGCCCGAAGACAAAGAAGCAGACAAAGAGCTGCCGGTAAACAATAACTGGAGGGTCTGTGGTGATGACTAGTGCCCGCCATGAGGCAAGACTGCCCGTATAAAGGCGCGGCGCTCACACAGGGCGTGCCCGATAACCGCACCCCTTCCTCTTTGCGCGTTCAACGACCCCGATAATCGCGATTCTACATCCAGGATGGTGTACCCCGTCGCGCTCTTTCTCCTGACGATCATTCACGCTGCACGCGCGGAATCTAATGCGACCCTCGTGCAAGATTCCTCCGCAGAGCACAATACTTCCAGCCCCGGCTTGCGTGCGGGGGTCATCGCGGCGATCATCATCTCCTCCGCGCTCCTCTTCACCGTCGTCGCCTGCCTTCTGCGCACCATCGTCCTTCGCTACTGCGCCTGCCGACGTGCACGCAGGACCCTGAGGGCTTGGCCGCATACGCGCGCTCTCGACGTCAACCCGGACGAAAAGTACCCTGATCATACACACTCCCTTCACGACACCCTCGATCGCCTCTCCACGAGCAGCCATGCCTCCCGCGCCGTTGTGGTAGACATGACGCCCGGCTTCCTCTCTGACAAAGCCAACGAAAGCCCTTTCTTCAGCGTCCCGGTCGATCTGCCACGCGATGGTGACTACACCGTCGTCCGAGAGCACAACAACCGCGTCGTCGAGATGCGCAAGCAAGCATCGAATGGCTCGTTAAATGCATCGGCGCGTGCGTCCGATGACGGCTGTCAGCAGGCTACCGCTCGATCCGACTCACCCACGGTCCCGCCGGGCTTGCAGTCCCCAAGCCCGCCTAGCTACACGTCCGGCGTTGAGGGCGGCGACATCAAGGTCAGGCGGTCGACGAGCTCGCGCAGCCGCATGCCGCCTGCCGTCGAGCACGTCGTCAAACGCCCCAGCGTCGATGACGGCCAGCAGCCACGCACTCTCCGCTGGCAGGATCAGACGCTGTACCGCAGCCCGTCTGCTCGCGCGCGTATGGACCTCCCGCAGGATTTCATCCCACCGTCCGGTCCTGTGCGCGCGCCTGCCAGCCCGGTCATGTGGGCGACCGCGGACCCTTTTGCGAGCGCTGGTAACAGCCCCGTGGAGGTACCGCGCAGCCCGGCTGCCGTGGACGACCTGCGGAAGTACCTCCAGAGCGCGGAGTCGGTGCAAAGCCAGGTATGGACGGAAGTGAAGGAGCAGTATTCGCGGAACAACTCGATAACCGAAGAGTGGCGCGATGTCCCTCTGGACAAGCCTCCTCAGTAATGGATATACTCAGGATAACTGTTCGACTTCTATAGGGCAGGGGCCAGGTGTCTCCGGTCCACAATATCTTTACATGCTACTTACTATATCTACGACTTGATGTCCGCCCACGATTCCTTCTACGTTGTAGCCATTACTTGACACCCTGTATTTGTCTGGACTCGAATATCCTATCAGGATTTATTGTAATGCACCATTCAGAGCAGCCTTGCACCGATGCACGCCCGGCGCGCTCTGCTCTGTTCGAACAATGAACGTTAATGAACATTGCACGTGGAACCGGGCCCGGCAGCAATCCTCAAACACGTGGCGTGTGTCTGTACCACCCGACGGTCGTCAGTACTTCAGTCCGGCTCCGAGATCTTTGACACTGGTCTGGAATAGGTTATCGACTCTTACTCTCCTGACGTCACGTCGCGCTTTCACTGAATGTGGTGGCGAGCTGGCCTTGGAAGAAAGCTGACGCCGGTGTCTGCCGGAGATCCGGGGCTGAAACTGGCCCGGCCCAAGGCCGCTCTCCTTCATTCCAGAACGGGCGCTTGTCTCCCCTACGGACTCGCGGGAAACTGACAGCAACTGCTTGTCAGTATTCTCATGGCCCTGTAGCAACACCACACTGCTTTCTACAAGCTACCATGTCCCTCTCGTACTTCCCGCCTGGGGTCATACACCTGCAGGCGTCGCCAAAGGACGGTGAGTACCCACAGCATCGTCCGCAAGCATAAAATCGACAGGGGAACAGGCAGTCCACAAGAACGCATCATCAAGCTCACCAACCATGGCCAGCACACAGTCGTGTATATGGTTCTGAACAACAGCAAGACGGATACTACATCATTTGTTGTCCCCGGTGCTGGAAAGGTCGACCCAGGACGCAGCGCAGAGGCCAAGAGTGCGTCTCCTGATTTCTTTCATGTCCTTGCTCTGATGCATTGCAGTCGTCCTGCAGAAGAATGCTGTAGTCACAGACACAAACCAGCAGTTCATGTTCATGTCGTCCGCCGTACAACCAGATTACGCAGACCGTCCGCCCATGGATCTTGTACGCCGGGCTCTTCAGAAGACAAATTATCCCCCTCATCTCATCTCGCTAGTGGGCCAAGAAATCACATCTCGAGGGCGAAATACATACGCATGTCATTAAAGTGCGATGCGATTCAACAGCAGGGGACATGGAAGACCGCAGCGGCCGTCTTGTCACGTCCCCCTCCCACCACGTCTGCTTCAATAATGCCGGGAACTCCGTCAAGCTTTCCTTGACGAACAAGGCGCCGGACCCGATAGTCTTCGAGGTCCTTGTCACAGATTCCACGGTACGTGCGGACTCACGTCCTCCTCGTCGTACTCACTGACTTATTGCATAGATCGTCTCTGCGCGACCCAACACAGGCATGATTGGTTCAGGATGGACGACGAAGGTTGATCGTGAGTCGGCAGTCTTGCAATATTATTCCAGAACTCAGTCCTTCCTTTGCAGTCAGCTGCGCGCGCTGGGAGCGGTTGTCCCAAATATCGCGTAGCGAGCAGGAGCCTCTTCTGAAGTTGCGCGTCGTCTTCGCAGTCTTGCCGCGCGACAAGGTCTTGCGTCGTGATGACAAGAAGGCCATCCGGTCCTATGTTAGTGAACATCATACTGCCGTACTTGTCCTCCTAACATGTCTCCAGATTGCAATGCAGTCTTCTGGCTTGCAATACAAGACCCTCACGCTAGGCCCAGAGCTCGCCAAGCCGGCTGTGGCACATATCGAAGGACCATCCGAGGACGAGGACGAAGAGGAGGAAGTGTTCGTCCTCTGTCCGGAGAAGATCAAGAGGGAGGATAGCGGTGACGAAGCAACCTTGGTCAACTTCGACGCGCAGCGCCCGCGACGCGGGCTAATGCATAGAGTCACGGCACATTTCTCCAGGCTGTGCGCGTGTCAAAGCTGATCGGTGCACACTGCAGCGCTGTACTCTACTCAGGAGGTGGATTTATTATGTCCATTGTTCGTGTATGTTTTCGCTTTTTGTTTGTTGTAACGGATCTCGATACCATGTATGTTGTACAGTAGTGATATTTCAGGACCAGTCTTTATTTCTGCGTCAGATAGCATTCTGCGTCGGCGGAGCGGTGGCCCTGCGCGCCTGTCGTCCCTGGATGATATCGTCTGCGACCGCGAAGATACCCCGCTGCCCATTGACCTCGTTGATCCACTGCCAGTGCTCGCACGTAATGATTTCGCCCAGCGAGAGACGGACGACGCGTTCGATGAGGCGTGTCGGCACCTGGGGGTACAGCGTAGACACGTCTGAATCGAGCCGGTTTGAGCCGTGAAAACTGGCTAATACGAGAACTTGGAGAGACGGCAGGTAACGAAGGCAGGAGTGATCATATCGTTATGGAATCTAGCATCTTCGTAGAGGGGCAGGGAGAGATGAGTGAGTGCGAGATAGCGGGCAAGCTCGAGCCAGTCCATATTATGGCCGTTTATGCAACCAGGCGCCATGATATCGAGGTGCGTCTAAGGTGCGTCAGGGTATTGAACATGGGTGGATCTGAGGTCGGATGGAAAAACTGGTTCAGCGACTGATTATGCGCTAGTGACAATCTTTGGAGGGGTAGGGAATATATCAATGTCGTCGTGCGCTCGTCGGGGGAGGCCCGTTGATGTCGCAAGGCGACGCACTTCAGTCCAGTGGCGCGGCGGATGTCGTCGTCAGAGTAGCCGTCGACCAGGAGGACGGCGTGGACATCGGATAGATATTGCGGACGCGCTACTAGAACGTCGCCAACTCTCAGAGGAAACATCCGGGCATGGGCACGTCGCCCGGACGAGATCTGTACAGAACGGCAATGCGATACAGTTCGGGCTCAATCTTTGTAAAACCGTCAATGACTTAATTTATTCCAAGGAAGGTCACACACCATTCTTTCACCCGCCGAGCCACTCGGATGAGAGTAGCTGCAAAGGGACGATGCTCCTGTGCTGCGATCTCGAAAATCGACCGTTCGAGCTCCAGAGGTAGACGGGGTTCGCGAGAGTCAGCGATGGCCGACATTAACGTGGTGTCCTGAGCTGACGACGGTGGTGGCTGGGAGCGCAAGACGTTAGCGCTTTAGCGCTGGGCTTTTCCATTGGCCAGGCCGCCAACCTCAACATCAATTCTATCACGTGTAGCACGTGCTATTGTGTTCGACTCGGACTTCGTACCGCGCTGTCGTCGTGGGCTCGAAACATCCTTCGAGCCTGAGCCAGGCCTGACCATTGCCCGTCGCCGGGCCAAATTTCCAGGCCGTCACAAGTTCGAGAGGTCACGCAAGTTCGAGAGGTCGCGCGCCCTCGAAATAGTAATACGGCCAGGTAGAGGATGCGCATGCTCCGACCCCTTCGGGTCAGAAACTGAGAGTATGTAAGTAAGAAAGCAGTGAGCGAAATGAGGCGAAGAAACAGCCGGGGCAGAGGGAAGGGCGGCTACTGCAGACCGTCGCCGCCTTCCTGGACGTGCTGCTTTACAGCCATGGTAGAAAAGGTGACGGAAGCGGATGGGTAGTGATCAAGCAGAATAGGTTTCGCCGAGTACAAGTCTATTGAAGAGGCTCCCTTGTGAAGACGAGAGGGACGAGTGGTGGACGAGACTCCAGCGAGACTCGGCCGGAAGAGGCCCGCATGGGCGCGGTGCGTGAGGCATATGTCACAGGCCCAACCGCTGGCCGAAAAACCGTGACACAGGAAGATCACTGCCACTGAATCAGACTGATCAGCGCGCAAACGCGGGACGCGTGCGACGACCTTGACCACAACCTTCACCACAACCAGCAAATTTACGAGGCTCGGGGCAGCCATCGTGCTCGTTGCCACCCGCGTCGAGGAAGATCAGCGTACGTTCAGGAATTGCAACCAGGACCAGGCTATGACGTTTGCGTGAGGTGAGCTCCAATTCGCAATTACCTCCCTCGCTTCCTGCCGGCTGTGCTGCGTGAACGTCGTGCTTGCGGCGCTCGACGCGGTCCGTATTCCATTCTCGATCCCCCTTCTCTTTTCGTTCTTTCTCTTTGGATTGCTCAGTCCACAACTCACCAGAAGCTGACCGTCCTTGATGTCTTCCTCTGGCGAAACCCCAACCACCTCCGACGATACATCGACGCCAACGCCCACTGACACTGACACTGATACGCCTACCTCCTCCGCCACCGACACGTCCACTGACTCACCCACCACCGACACCTCTACAAATTCACCAACCGAAACCTCCTCCTCCGACTCTGCGACGGACACAATGTCCTCTACAGACGCTACTACATCCGTCGAGTCAACCTCATCACCGTAAGCGGCCTTTGATAGCGCATCTGCTCGTCCTGATCAGTCCTCAGAACTGAGACGACCTCGGAGGCAGAGACCACCATGTCAGAAACTACTTCGGACGCGACAACCGAGTCCGCGACGTCGCCGACACGGACCTCTGAGGATGCGACGACGACTCGGGAGACATCAGCGACGGAGGATAGTACCACCTCGGAAGAGCCTACGACTACCGACGAGCCCACTACCACCACCGATGAGCCTACTACCACTACTAGGCGGCCACCCACCACGGACGAGCCGACTACCACCACCACAGACGAGCCTACTACCACCAGCGACGAGCCGACAACAACCACGGACGAACCAACAACAACCACGGACGAACCGACGACAACCACGGACGAGCCCACCACCACCAGAACCACCACCAGAGACCCCACCACCACCGATGATCCCACAACCATTACAGAACCCACCACCACAGACGATCCCACTACCACCACTGACCAACCTACCACCACCACTAATGATCCCACAACCACCGCGAACGATCCCATTACTACCACTCGTCGCACTACTATCACCACTGCTACAACGGACAGCGAGGGCAACGTCACGACAATGACCGCCACGGCCACTGCCACGGAGACCACAGTATCGCCTCAGCTCACGGGCGAGAACGTCATAACGACGACGCTACAAACTACGGTCGTCGTTGTTACCACCAACGCAGAAGGGCAGACCACAACGTCAACCCCCTCCTTGATCACCTCCATCGCAACAACGACCAATTCACAGGGCGATATAGTCACCGTTACGCAAATTGGAGCAAATCCTCCGTTGAATACGGGTTCGGAAGGGAGGGGTGGGAACTCGTTCTTCCGCAATACAGGCGCGGTAGCGGGTGTGTTTGTATGTGTAGGGCTTGTGGTGGCGAGCATGATTCTCTTCCTTATCTTCTTTATCCGCAAGCGTCGGCGCACGCGGCGTCTCGAGCACGACTCCGCTGTGCAGGCGACACTCGCCGCCGCCGGTCTCAAGCGGCAACCGCTCGATGACGATGATGACGAGGAGAACATGCGCCAGGGCTCAGGTTTCGGCGCATCCACTCGCAACTCGGCATTGCAAAGCGACCCACGGACGTCCAACTCTCTCCTTGGTGGTCCGGGATCGGAGGCACGCGATTCGTTCTACAACACGTTCGACAATACTGCGTACGTCGTCCCGGCGCAGAACCGACCGTCGAGCCCACCTCCTGGCGCACTCCGGGGTGCATCCCCGTCTGCGGCTTACAACGAGCATGGCGTACTCAATCACGAGCGCGGCCAAAGCTCGGGTGACTTCATGGCAGGGCACTCCGCGAGTGGGAGCTACGAGCCGCTGATGGCGAGCTATTGGCGGCAGCAGGATCACGATGCGGACGAAGAGCCGCATAGTTCGAGGACGCTGGAGGTTCCTGGCACAAGCACGCCACCACGACTGCCTCTGAACTCCGCAACGCCGCCGCCGCCAATCCCTGCACGTAGTCCGATGCGGGTGGCTGATTCCGGCTCGCCGGCTGGTGACGAGTCGCACGAACACGCACTGGCAGACGACGTGAGCAAGTACTCGACGGATAGTACGGACGATCGGTATGTCTTATGAAAGCGCATGCATCTAATCGACTGACCTCTGTTCTTTTAGTCTGAATCCAGCTCGTCGAGCATCGGAGGATCCACGCGACGACGCCGACTACTCTCGACCAGTATTGGCTGTCCGGAACGCATCCGTGCTCTCCTCTTCAAAAGAGGAAGGTGAATAGCTGTCGGGTCTGTGACTGCTGCGTATCATATCATGGTTGTACTGCACAACGCCTCGGGGCAGGGCTTGAAGGTAGGTAGGAACGGACTGACCGAAAAGCTTTCGTAGTCACTATTGTTATATGGTTTTCTGAACTTTTTCTCTGACCGAGCGGTACCGGTTATACTCACACATCACGGTCGTGGACTCCCTGCCTTCTTGTGTATCCTTTCGCCAGCCCCTGCTTGATGGGCCCGTTGTATGGTATCTTTAGTACTACATTATATACGGTTCGGGCGTACCGCATTCCACTCTTTTACATGTACTGTTGGTTCCGCGCGACCTGATGTTTATTTGTCCGCTCATGGCATTCTCACTTCCATTCATCGGTCGCTGTAGTACTTAGCTTGATCGCCTCACGCATTACATACCTACTTACCTGCCGTAGACTTTGCTATGCAGAACTTGGCTGCTACTTACCTAGTGGCAGTGATGTGTCTGCATAGGTCCTGAATATATATACCCGCCCTCACAGTTTTCCGTGTGTTGACTTTGACGTTGTTTCAACTTGTGGGTCCATGGACAATCGTCATGATCAGTCTATAATCAGTGACTCGGGCCGAGCATCCGAGAATGAGCGCGTCGCCAGTCGGACAGCGACCGACGTGTTCCTTACAACAACATTCTGGCCAAGTCTACCTCTTCATTCCGCCGCCTAGACCTGATTCCTGACTCGAAGCTCTGAGAGCGCGTTCCTTACTCTACTGTGCATCCTTGTACCTCTCCTCGCTCATTCGATTCAAGCTCGGCCCTCCCCTCTCGATCCCGAACCTGCTGCGGACGATCCCCGACTCTTTCCTCGCCGATGCTCTCATATATCCTCCTGCGCTTGGTGCACTTTGTGTACTTCATTTGTCTTATTGTCAAGAGCAGATGGCGACACCTGCGTAGGCGAGTTCCCCTCCCGCTCCAAGCGTCTAGGAGTCGACTGCCGAGGCATCTCGCTATCCTCTTGACTGTGGATCCTGCTGCCGCATCCAAACTTGCTGCCGACACACACGCGAGGGAGAGACTGGAGGAGGCAATCACAGAAACTGTGGAGAGCGCCGTCAAGTGGTGTAGGACGCTTGGCATCCCGCGTTTGACGGTCTATGACAGAGAAGGTGCGAGACTTTGGCTTTGCCTGCGGTCATTCATTGATGTTTGTGTGCAGGTCGTGTTCAGGAGATCACCTCGGAGCTCCAGAAACGCATACTGTCTGTGCACACAATCCCTGAGGACGCAGAAGACCAAGCCGAACAGGACTACCTCTTGACGCCTCCACTGTCTGATCATGACGAGTCGCGACCTATATCACCCATCGAGGACCTCTCCGATGAGCCGGTGACAGTCGCTAAAATCCATATTCCCGCAAGGCGACCTTCGAAGGCGAACACCATCAAGCGCCGGCGGCACCTCAGTGTGTTACCTGACATACGTATATTCCTTGCTCTGACACGCACAAGGTTCCGAAATCAAAAGCCCAGGTCCTGAAGTGAGCGACCTCCCTGCCCTGGAACTGTGCATAATAGATAGGCGCGCGTCCAAGGCGGTGCTTGCTAGTGCTGCCATGGTCGTCGCGTCTGAACACATGAGCGCCTTCGCGCCGAAAGGCCGGAGTACTCCAGTCGAGTTATCAATCGAAGCTCTGAACAACATGATTGAAGGTTAGTGGCGGAGCTCATACCGCGAGCGCTCATTCTAAAGCCTTTGCAGGGAAGCACGGTCTCTCAGAGCCGGACTTCATGATTGTGCACCCTCTCACGCCGCCGAGGAGTAGAGCAGAGCCTCTGGAACTGCATGGCTTCCCCCCCTGGCAGATTCGTCTCACTGAAATATAGTGAGTTGGAGTTGCTGTTCGCTACGCAGGCTGACCATGACGGGCAGTTACGACCGGTATAGGGTACGCCGGACGATACGGGACTGGGGGGAGGCGCGCTTTATACCGCTGGACGAGAATGCGTTCAGGAGCGCTCTGGATCAGTTCTCTGGGGCGGAGATGCGGTTTGGCAAGTAGTTCTGGAATGGCCCTACGGACAGATACAGATACGCGCAATGTGCAGAGACCTCGTGAACCTCGGAGTTCGCGAATGCGCGGTGCCCTCGCAGTTACTACATACCCGGCCTTTCCTGCGACCGCGCAAGCGTACACCGAGTGGGTTTCGTAGGTAGCTGGTCTTTCACATCGCTTGAGGAGATCGGCCACAGCATGCCACCCGAGATGATTTACTCAAGTTACATAACGAGCGAGCGGCGAGCGCGTTGGCCACGCGTGGAGAATGATCTGCGTTCATCGCGCGGACTTCCATAAACGGCAATCCGACATAGCTGGATCTCAGGCTTGCCGCTGGACATCATCCCTCCGCACCTGATTTATCCGCAACCAGTCCGCAACTGCCTTCTCCGGCGCTGCCGGGAATACGGACCACTTCCCAGTCTTTCAGCGTTACAGTCAGCTTTACCCAACCGCACTGCCGCAATCCTTAAGAAGTGTGAACTCCCGCCGCGATCTGGTTCTTTGAATACGCCTGCTCGACCTATACTCGCGCACAACTCCCTCTACGACATAGACAATCATGAAGGTTACCGACAAAGATGCAGACAAAAGGAAGAACAGCCTTTCCTGCGCGGAGTGCAGGAGATCGAAGATAGCGGTGCGTGTGCTACGTCCTCTGCGCACGGCTCTGGCTGACCATACCTCTTCACTATCTAGTGCGATAGGTCAGCTACCCACTGCGTGGCTTATGTGGCATGAAGTCGCTCATGAGCCTGCCTTCCCAGATCGTTTCCGTGTCAATCATGTATCAAGTAAGCCACAGGCTTTCAACGCTTCACAGCATGTGGCTAACAGCCCTCAGGCGCGGTTGCGCAGCGATTTGCCCTAATGGTGAGCCATCAACGATGAACGCGCCTGAGAATGTGTATACGATGCTTCAGCACACAGGCACGATGCCCGCAACAAAAGGGAACAAGTACGCCCCTTCTCGCAATCTATCCACGCTTCATGCTGACGTTCACCTTCCCAAGAGTCCTGCTTGCGCATTCGCAGAGGCTAGGTGACCACGTGAAGACCCTGCAGAGTCGCGTTCGCGAACTGGAGGCCGCCCTCGCGGCGTCCCAAGACGATCACCCCCTTCTGCAGCCCGAGCAGGTACCTTCCGCTGAGGACGATATGCAGCGGGTAGCCAGCTCTATCGGCATGTTGTCTATTGGCTCGGATGGTCAGGCGCGCTACCAAGGCGATACCGCTGCTACAGAGTTCATCTCCGATCTCCTCAACGAAGAGGAAAACGACGTGTTCAACGTACACGCGTTGGGACTTCCGACAGAGATCATCGATCTCATTAACGCGTTCCCTTTCGGTCTGAAGCATCCATCAATGAAGAAGGACATATTTTTGCCCTTTGTACCGACACGCGAGCGCGCTGAAGAATTGGTGCGGCTGTATTACGAGCATGAAGCCTGGATGTGCGTCCATCCGTCTTGCTATGCTCAAAGACGATCTCATACCCATTCCAGGTTCTGCCCCATCACTCGCGCCGACTTCGACAAAACTGTGCTTCAGCCGCTATATAGCGCCCTCGAACAGGACGATATCGGTCCCGTCCACGCTCACAAGCTGTCACTCTTTTTTGCTATGATCGGCGTGGGTGCGCTGTTCGACAAGACTGATCCGAATGGGACAAATTGGATGGCGCCTCGATACATCTACCTCAGCCGAGGGGTCCTGTCATTTCATTCTATGCTCCAGGAAGTCACCTGCGCAACCGTGCAAGCGGTCTTCCTGATAGTGCGATTCATGTACCGTACGGTGCCACAACAACGGCGGAACGAGGAGAGATGGGTGCTTCTCGGTTTGTGCTCGCGCTTGGCATCCATTGTGAGCAAGTTCTGCTGCTGAAAGCTTGCGTACGTTGACTCGCTTTCAGATTGGTCTACGTATGTATCGTCCGTCGTGTAACCGATACGCGTGCTCACTCTGACGTAGAGCGTGACTCGGCGGGCTGGGAACTCGAGCATGAAGAAGTCGAGCGTCGAAGATTGATGTTCTGGGAGCTTTACACCTACGAGACCGCAGCCGTGAGTAATGCATTTGTGGTGGTCGAAGAAAACTAAATGCATACAGAGCCTTGCCAACGGCCGACCGCCTTCGCTCATGATTCAACATGCCGACACGAAATTCCCTGTCGACTTAGAACGCGACCAACTACTTACCTCCTCGGACAATGACATGAACAGCATGGGTTTTCATGCGTTCAAGCATCGATACAGTGCCGCTTGTCTGTCTAGCGTCGCAAACCATATTTTCTCCACGCGCCTGCCCCACTACAAATCGGTACTTGAGCTCGACAAGCGAATACGCAATTTTCCGATGCCCGCGCACTTACGGTCGCCTGCGGTACTGCCCGTTACACCCGGATGCGAGTGGGCAGAGGAACCTTCGCGAGCCATGCAACAGTACTGTGTGGTGGTGCTGACGCAAGGGCGTGAGTTAAAGAAAGTCGCTCAAGGGGACTGCGCTGACAAACGTCTTGCAGATCTGCTGTACATCCATAGGAGTTACGCGGGAGCGGCCTTGCAGGCGGAGGGGGATCCAATGTCACATTCGTTCGCGCCCTCAGTATTGGCTGTGTACCGAAGCTCTTGCCAGTTGATAGAGGGCGTGCAGAGTTTGATGAAGAAGCACCCAGAGATGTTATCTGAGTGCTGGTTCTTCTGGAGCAATATCTACTCAGCTTGTGTGAGTGAACCGACTCGCACGCTAAATATCCCTGAGCTGACAATCCTCGCAGATGGTACTCGCAACAATCGTGATACAAGCGCGCGATTGCTCACTGGCATCGGACGCGTTAAAGCACCTGGAACTCGCTGTTTCTCTATTCGAAAGGGGATCGCATACCTGCAGACCGCCCACGACGCAGGTGGGTATTTACGCTCCCTTCATGGTCTTACGTTAATTCGCAATCGATAGTTGATTACGCACAAGATGCTGGACGTATCGCGTCGGCACTTCTACCACGAGCTCGAGGCTGTCGACGATGCTACAAAACAGGAGCTGTGCCTGTTAGGCAACGCGTCGATGCGTGTTGTGCGGAAGGACGCCAACAAATTGGAGGGGAACTCCTCATCAGGATCCCCACAAGACCTTGACTGGCTTGATCCGACCGCCCCAGTCGCGGGCCCGTCGAACCCTCGCAACATGCAAACACTGCACGGAATGCCACACATGGGAAACGGCATGCTGGCTGGGCTCGACTTTGGCCCAGACATAGCGCAGTGGGAGGTCCCCGGCGGGCCAACGGATACGCACGACCCGGCATCCGACCAGCAGAACCCGTCCTATATGCCAGGAAATGACCTGACTGACTACGCGGCGACCTTCGCCCCGGGCGTCGATCAGTTCATGTTCGGGCAAACAGGGTGGAGCGGTACCACGGACGTGCAGAGCTATCATCAGGGCCCAATGGACGTGGGCGCACTAGCGGGGAGAGGGATGGATATGGGCATGGGGTTTGAACTCGGCATGGGGGTGGAGGTGGGGATGGATTTGGGAATGGGGATGGGGATGGGTCTAGGGATGGAGAGTGATACGAATGGAGGATCGGCCTTGGCGAGGCAGAACTTCTCGAGACCAACGTCTTTTGGAGGCCTTGCAGGACCATCGCAGGGCGGCGGCTCGTCCAACAATCAGCATTTCGACCCGACGATGGGCCAATACGACGTTCAGGGGTCGCACCAGCATTTTCCAGCGCCAGGAGAGGACGACGATCTCACCTGGGGCACTACACCTGCACGGATGCAGACGCAGAGACCGCCAGCCTTCATGTGAAAGGATATCTAGAGTACGTAGATTCGCATTGTGTCGAGGCCAATGCGATGAGACAGAAGATTTCTAGAAGCACTGTACAGTTTGCACCTTATATACTGGCTAAAGGCCGCCCTCACACGATCGCGAAGTCCGACTCGGAGACCGAGCACGCGAAGACCGCCTGCTCGCCCCCGTCGATGGCACTCCGAATCGGAACATCTTCATCTATAGTAGGCTGAGATGTCCCAATTATGCAGGTGATAGCGAATCGTAGCGCGTCGTCGGTCCGCGCTTGCATGGGCTCTGGTTACTAGCGCATTGTAAGATGGCGGTCCGGAACGTGCACTGGCACGTTCGACATGCTAGTGGCGTGGGAAACTGAGAACAATGGACGTCCCAGTATGGGACTCCGTGGCGTCCACTGCTAGGTCTGAGGTGAGGTGCCGCTGTCGTCACCGCCATCGCGTCCGACAGCGACACGACCGCTGCCCTCGTTCTCTCCTCTGACTTTCTTTATGCGTCGCGTCTGACGATGACAGTCCGGGATATTGTCCAGCAATACGAGCGGACTTCAAAGTCCATCGAGAGACCGCCGCCATCCCGCGCGACGTCCAGCAATCGGTCGTCCAGCCGTGCATCTTCAAGTCGGACCAGTAACTTATCCCCACCGCCTTCCTCACCCGCTCGCTTTGTACGGCACTCTAGCATTCCCCAGACTTTGCCTAATCACGACTTTAATGCCTCTCGATCGACATTGCTCTCATCTGCGACGACACTCACGAACTCTCATGACACTGACGCCTGCCATTCTATACCGGAACACTCATATGATATTGCGGACAATACCACGGAAAGCTCATACACATTACGTGGGGAACCCCTCACCAGGACCACCTCACCACCCTCCTACTGGGATGAGGACACGGAGAAGGAAGAGTTGCTCAAGTCATCCCTCGCCTCGGAGGATCGCAAAGTCCCCCTCTCCATGTCATCAACTGGGAAGACTCATGCATCATCGACGTCAACTTTGGTCAATCACCACCGATTCTCCCCTCATACCCCAGTCCCCGCCTCCATCTTATTCTCGCAAGATGCTGCACCATTGTACCTCCCAAAGCTCGATCAGCACCTCTCCACCCTTCACCCCCCAACCTTCGTCAATATGAAAGGGAAGCAGGATGCTATGTTTCCGCCCATGGACAAACTAGCTGCTTCGGAGAAATCCCTGGAAGATCTCGAGACGAACGCTACCGTTGCTCCCATCTGGAGGAATAGGACAACCTTGCTCGGCGGGGCTGTCAACATTGTAGTTGGACTTACTGTGCGTCGTTTGTGCTTGCATACTGCTTCGTTCTGATATGCTATGACAGGGCTCGAGCGTGCTCGCCTCCTACTACAGTCTGCAAGGCGTCATAAACACCGCGCAGGTGTTCGCCTTGATACTCAACACCATTGGTACAGAATGTGATCGTCTCTGCTTAGACTCGAGATTGACCTTCCGTAGCGCCGGTCGGCGGGTATGACCAGGTTCACGAAAAGTGGAAAGGGCTGTTCCTGGGGACAATGTGAGTGCATATGTACGGCTTTGGTGTCGCGTCTGACTTTGCGTGCAGTCCTAACTTCCTCGCGCTCAACTTCGCCTCGACACTCACTGAATCCATCATATTCCTTATTGCCTTCATGGTCGTGACATCCATACTGCTGTTCTACTTCCATCGACAAACTCGGCACTGCGACCGATACGTCGCTCTCGAAGGCCTTCAGTCCGAAGACCCTGGGAGTCGCTGGGGTGTCATGATTGTGTCATTCCTCCTCACGGTCATATACCTCCCATTAAGCACTATTGCGGTGCATGTCCTGATCTGGTCGGATGATCTCTGGGTAGGCGGCAACCCTTACGCCAACGCGACCTCGCTGCCACAGGATCTGCCTGCTCTTGGCGACGCCAGCGAGTACCGCGACCCGCTGGATTTCTGTTGGACGACGACCATGAAGAAGAACGAAATCAACTATGCGCCGGTCATCATCATACTGGCATCTGTAGTGGTCATCTTCGTAGGTGTACGTTGTTGCGCAGTGACGGCGATCTAAATCGTTATAGTTAACCGTCTGGTTCCCAATATCCCTCCGACGCGTTATCAAGCAATCAGTACCCAAGGCAAGCACATCTTTACCTTGAGCGTCAACGAACCTGACGCATGGCGCAGGTCGACCATTACACCGAGTTGGGGCGAAAGCGGAACTCGGTTGAAATGGACAGCGAATATAGGCGTCTATTGGGCCGGGACAATAATCCCTTCGCCTTCCTATACTCAGGTAAGTGGCCCTTGATTTGTTCGCAGTCTTTCGTAACATTTGTTTACCACAATACAGGCTTCCGCCGCAATTGGGGCACTTACCAGTCCATCTACCACTTTGCTAAACTCAGCACTCTCGTCATCACCGCCGTCTTCGCCAACAATAACTGCGTTTTCCGATCGGTGTCATACACCACGGTTCCCATCGTGCGGCAGGTGCTGCTACTCTGCACGACGATCGGGTTCTTCATTGCGCAGGGCCTTTATGCGCCGTTCCTCGACCCTGTGAACAACGCCAGCGAGTGGGTGTCGAGGCTGAACTACGTGGCGACGTCAATAGTCGCGTTGGTCGTTATTTTCGACGTGCCGGGGAAGGACGTGTTGAACACATACGTACTATACGTGTAAGTCAAACCGCCTATTTTGTCCGCATGGAAACATATTGATGTGCCGCATAGCATTTATATCCTAACTTATGGTTTAAGCATTTGTCAGTTTGGGATGACGTTACGTGTCCTGGATTATCTGACGTGCTCGCAGATTTCTCGATCATCAACTTTGCATTCGTGCAGCGCTGGATAAAGCGCTGGACCCGTCGGATCGACTTCAGTACGTTCTTCAGTGTTGCCTCCTCATGCGATTGCTCACCCGCCCTCTGCCAGGTATCGACATATTTTCTCCCCAGTGAGCTTCGCCTGGTGTCACGAACGGTTTGATCTCTAATGTCTATAACCAGCCTGGACCTCACCCCATTCTCTCTGCACGCCAAGCGACGGATCTGGCAGGAGTCGATATCGACTTTACTGCTCACCAACACGCAATGTAGGATTCCTTCAAAACAGAAGATGCTTTTCGCGGAGGGGAGAGATTCGGAGTACCCGCCATATCTGCTGGACTTTGCAGGAAGTCCGGGAGAGAGGCATGTGGAGAATCTGAAGGTGGGGGCTATCCCGCACCGCGAAGAGAATAGGAGAGGCTCACTGATGTCCTGAAGATTCTACGCGAGGAGGGCCTGATGGCCTATCGCCGCGCTGTAACGCTCACGACGGGTCCAGATAGCCTGCGCTTCCTACGCATGCGCGACATCATTCAGCAGCACTACATTGGCCCAGACTGCTACTGGAGGCCTTCGGGCAGGCATCAAATTGTCAACTGCAAGGCTCACTTTGGCAATGCGTGGTGGATACCGTTCCCCCCGACGCTGGTTATTCGCTATGACGAGGGACCGCTCGCTGTTATCCGGGAACTCGCGGATTTTGAGGCGTACATACAGCAGAACTCGAGTCAGGATATTCGTCGGCGCAAGCACGTACGGCTGTGCCTTCGAGCGCTGGAGGGGCAGACTGTGCGATGGCCGTACGAGCATACGACTGTAGGTTCTTTCAATCGAGAACGCTGTGCGATTTTCTGACTTCTATCGTAGCCCATCGGCTCCGCCAATTATTGGTGCTGCTCTAGGACGCGGTACACCGCCGAGCACGCTCAACATTTCCACCACTGCGAGCTGCAAATCGGACGACGCGGGCACCTCGTGTGGAAGAAGCGCCAGCTAGGCAGCGGATTCGACGTGACGCTCAAGTACTCGAAGAAAGTGCAAGTGTCGGGCGCGATAATCGGGCTGGACGAGGATTTCGACCTCACCCCATCCCTCGCGCGCTTCCTTGCGATGAACGAAGACAAGATCGAGCTGCGGTTACCTGAGTTGCAGAGCGCTGTAGAGGATTACCGCCAGCATGCGCGCGCGGAGTGCAAATGGAAAGAGGAAGTGCTGACCTATCGCTTTTTGGCATTCGTATACGACCGACCGCAGGATCCTACGAGGCTGGCGGAGAGCTCGATTGCATATGAGAGGGATTTGAGGGTGAGGCAGTTGGTGGCGGGGAGTGAGGGTGTGTTTGAGACGGCGTACGAGCGGTTGGAAGTCGTCACGGCGAATGAAACTGCGTGTTGGTGGTATATATTCTGGGTGCGTGCGGAGGTGTTTAGCTGTTCTCAGCGATACGACTACTGATCGGAATTACAGGACGACTTCTGGCGACGGAACCGCGACGCAGTGAAGGCGCTCAACACACATGCGAAGGATTTCAATCCTCATTATCCGACTTGCGTGGCGTACACGCCCCTCGCGCGACCCGTGCTGGAGACGTTCCTAATCCAACGCGGGTTGATGTCCAAGCCACGACGGCGGGGTGACCTCTTCCACTCTGGATTCCTCAACAAGCTGTATTTGCGGCTGAACCAGACGGTCTTCCACGACACGAGCCGGGTAACCACATTTGCCTCTCTTTCTACCTCGAATACTCATCAATATCTCAGGCGATCATGTTCCACTACGGGCGCGGCGGTCACGAACTTGACATGTCGGACGTGGATCTCGAGACGCGCGGACAACCGTCTACACTCGGCACGGGCGGTGGCACGGACCATGATCTGGCAGATATCCGTGTGCGCCCAACGTATCGCTGGGAGGAGCTCCTCGGGGATCCCGTGCGCGCTGATCGAAGGCAGAAACGACGGTGGATGTCGAGGCTTGGCGCCTGGTTCGGGATCACGCCTTTGTGGCGGAGCGACTCCCTGTCGGCGGGGCTGTCAGTGGATGTGCGACTCGAGGGGGGACGGTATGTGCTTGTATTGCCGGAGGACGTGGATCCAGATAGGTCGGCTACTAGTAAGAGGAGTGGACGGACTTGACCGTGTATGTAGTTTAGTAGCATTTCAGTGGTTCTGCAAGTAAATGCCCTGCTATGATTCGCTGGCACACGTGCGCCACGCGAATGAGATGATTCCCGGAAGCAGCTGGTAAAGTCTGCTTGCTTGTTGCCAGACGCCTTTATGGCGCCCTCTTGCTGCTGCCTGCGCCGCCGCTCGCTCTTCGCTCGTGTCCGCGACCCCTAGACTCGCACCGTCATGTCGGGCAGTGCCAATGACCAGAGCAGCAGTGCGAGCCCGAAGCCGCGCCCCATCCTCGCCGCCCTTCAGCCTGTCGATCGCAGCGACCCCATCGAACGCCCACAGTGGACGGACGACGAGGACGATACGGACGAGGATGACATCTACCGTGGAGGACGCCCCCCGTCTCCGGGCAGTGTCAAGAGCTCGAGCTCCTCATCCTCGTCGTCCTCGTCCTCGTCGTCTAGTTCATTCTTTGGCGGCGGCCGTCTCGGCGCACTCGCCGCTGTCCTCGAGCACTCCATCGCGCGCTGGGCCCGCGGAGGTGGCGGCGGGTCCGATACATCGTCATCCGGGAGCTCCTCGTCGTCCTCTTCATCATCTTCAGACGGCCGATCGCACCGTCTCCGCCGACGTCGGCGACGCGGGCGCTCCTCTTCGACGCTGACCCTTGGCCGCGCGACATCCGAACAGGATATCCTTGCGCGCATGACGCAGATCAAGGCTCGCGAGGAAGCTCGCCAGATACCCCGCGCCTTCTCATTATACCTACCCCCATCGCTCGCGGAGCCCCCCTCGCGGCGCCGGGGCGAAGCACCTACGCCTGCACCGCGCATTACGACGACATCGTCGCTGAACACAATCCTTGGCCAACTAGATGTGGCGCTGAAGCGCTCAGGCAAGGCGCGGAGGGCGCAGGCGCGAAGTCGTCCCGCTAGACAGCCTGCGGCGGACCCAGTCGAGGAGCATCAGGACTACATGATGCATGAGGGACCGAGTCGAGAACGATCTCCGTCACCAGCAGGGCCTCACATGCGTCGGCGGCACAGGAGCAGGAACAAAGGCAAACGGCCGGCTTTCATGCCTCACCTGCCGCCACCCCTCGTTGCGCTACCCAAAGCCTGGTTTCTGGACGTTGCCTCGCCCACTTGGCGTGATTTGCAGGCGATAGGAAAGGTGATTGTGGTCAACCCTTTCATGCTCGATCACTTTGTTAACGCATATAACTGGCAGCTCCTCCACCTGCACCCGCTCACCTTAGAGGATATCCTACAACAGGACCCGCGCGAGAAGTTCGAGCTTTACCAGAAGCTAGGATACCACTTTGTCTCCTTCCGCATCATCGAGACGCACGCACAGCGTCGCGAGAAGCGCAAAGCGCCTTACTTTGCGCACCTCGACGAGGAGCAAGGCGGGAGCATTATCGGCGAATCGAATATCTATTTGGTTGTATTTAATGAAGGAAAGCGTCTGCTCTTCTCATTTTGAGTAGCGTCGTTAACATTTGCGCAGGCATTTGCTTGTTTCATTATACGGATATTTCAGGTGAGCGCCGTCGTATCAAACGCTGTCTTCCATCTTACCTCTCTCGCAGAACACACGGACCGCATTAGAAATCGCATTCTTCAACTAGAAAATGTCGTGGACATGTCATCGGGTAAGGACATGCACCTTTTTGCCTTTTCACGTAAGACTCACTATCTCAACAGAGTGGATCGCCCACGGTGTCCTAGATTCCATCGTTGACTCCTTCTTCCCCTTCTTAGAAGAGATTGAGCAGGAGTGTCTCTTGATTGAAGACGTCGTCTTTGGTGGCAAGGTACCCGACGACCCTGCGCCGACCCCTTCTTCCACAGACACACTGTTGGACTCAGAGAGCGCCAAGTCGCAAGCGAAGTCACCATCCAAACACGAAGTTATCGAGATGGAGAAGCTACCGACCACCAAGTTGCCCCCTCCAAGTGCAACCCGCACACGCTTCGCCGTGCCCCCTCCTATGCCCATCCTCCGCCGCATCCGCCGCCACGTCCACAAGCGCTGGCGTCGCGTGTTCTCGGCACGCGAGGCAGAGGGTGAAGTTGGCGCGCAGACGGTCAGCCTGACCAACGCCGCGATCAATTTGAGCAGCCACACCAACCTGAGCAACACGCCGCTGCGGCGCATGGCACGGACGCGGCGGCTGGTGACGCAGTTGGTGCGGCTGCTGGCGAGCAAGTCGGAGGTGGTGACGCAGATTACGAAGCGGCTATTGACGACGGCGAGGAGGGCGGGGGTCGGGAGGGGTACGTCCCCGGAGGAGCGACTGGAGGTGGCGATCTATATGGGAGATGTCCAAGGTAAGTGAGAGTTGATGTCTTGATTGTGATTTGGATGTTCGGCGGGCTGAGCGTAATGCTGACGGTGGCTTTTGTAGATCATATCCTGACGCTACACCACGCACTTGCACATTATGAGCGCATGTTGAGCCAGTCGCACCCCGCCTATCTCAGTCAATTGCGGCACACGGTCAACGTGTCAAAGCAGGGGAGCGACAAGGCGCTCATCGTCCTTACGGTCGTTTCCATCGCGGTCTTGACATGCCAGGCAGTAATCGGTGGGTAGAGTCAACGGAGACTATTCTTCATACTCTCCACCGTGCATACACATATTCATCCATACACCAGGTTTATTCTCCCAGAACATCAAGGTACCGAACAACAGGCATTCGGGCAAGTACAATGTTTTCGGCATCGTGATCTCGCTCGCGGTCTTCACGCTGTTCATATACCTGAACGTGGTGCGATATTGGTGGAGGAAGGCGAAGCGGCGGCATGCGGCAGCGGCTTTGTGAATGTGGAAGCTTTGTGAAAGTCGCAGAAGTTTGTTGAATCGTTGAAGGGGTTGTACGGCGCTTGTAATGGACTTGACTTGCTGGCGACGCTCGGGGCGTCCAACCTAATACCTTCTTTCTAGATACCTGATTGCTTTCGTGCTCTCGCATACAGACTTGATATAGATACGCATGCTGTCGACTCGTATCTCGGATGTAGTACGAAGGGATGACGGTGAGCGATACAGCCAGCGCTACTACGCTACTTTCCGCCGCTTCACCGGACGATCTGCGTTTGTCCCCTTTGCATATGGCCGAGCCTTCTTCTCCTTCTGCGCAATCTTCTTCCTCTTCTTGTCGATCGCCTTCGACACCGCAGACTTCCCTCCCTCCGCCGCCAACGCATCATGCCTTGCCCTCGTCAGCAGCTCTCGCCTCTCCTTCTCCTTCATGTACCAGCTCCCCTTCCCCTGCGCGCGGCGCTCCCTCTCCTCTTTTGCGGCCCGCTCTAGCGCACGCTGCTCGACCTCGTCGCGCTTGTCGCGGTGTACGGCGCTCTCGGCCTTCTTGAGCGCGCGCTCGAGCGTGTCGACTTCGCGCGTGCGCTCGTCGTGGAGGTGCCGGGGGAGTTGGCAAGGAGTTTGCGCGCGCGAGAGAGATTGTCGCGGAGGGTGGCGAGCTCGGTGCGGTGCATGTCGGCGAGAAAGGCGTAGGATTGCTTGAACTTTTGTGGGGCGAGTTCGCCGGTGAGGGGAGGAAGCGGGGGTCCCGGGGTTGCTGTTGGATTTGTTTTGTCAGTGAGGTGAGCTGTACGATGCAAGAGCAAGGACGCACGATGTTGGGAGCCTCGACTACTTGTCTTCTGCGCGTTACAGGCTTCTTGGAGGTAACCTCCGTAGGTCTGGGAGTGCTGTGAGCGGCGGCAGGATATGGAATGTAAGGGGTCGTACGCGTGCTTGCTAGAGCGCTTTGCGATGTCCTTCTTAGGATGGGCGCTCCATTCTACTCTTTCTGGCGTTGTAGTCTCTGGGCCGGAATCATCTGCTTCGGAATCGCTAGATGCGTCTTCGGAGCCAGAGTCGCTCTCGTCCTCGACCGCCTGCGCGAGAGAGCGCTGCGCCTTTCGCAGTGTTCCAAAGGGAATATCGGAGATGTCTGCAAGGAATGTGAGGGGTTGCAATATACTGAATCGATCATATGTGCACACCTTGTAGCAAGGGTGTCTATACGAGAAATCATCAGTGGAAATGTACAAGTGAACGGCGGAGACGCACTATATCTTCCTTGCGACCTTGGGCCGGAGCAGTCTCTTCGTCCGAGTACTCCTCCTCCTCATCGCTCTCACCCTCTACATCTCGGCCCATCGTCTCCTCGTCATCGTCCACCCATTGGACAACTCGGTCGGCGTCAATGTCGTCGTCGTCCTCCTCCTCTTCGGGCATCAAGCCGTCTTCGTCACTCATATCGTCTTCTCCATCCTCTGTTTCATCCTGTGAGTTCAGTCGGTCTTCCTCGCTGACGTCTTCGTCTTCGTCTATGAGTGCCGGGCGCTTCTTCGACGAGGGGACCGCGACGCGCGACGTGGTAGCTTTGGAGTGTGCATCCGATGCTCTCGCAGGCTTATGTGCTTTCGTTCTAGTATCATCGCCCTTCGCGTTAGTGGGGGGCGTACGAGTGTTGGGGCGAGGTCGGCGAGGCATCTTGGATGGCGGGATGAGGAAAGTGCGATCGTTGATCGAGCGCTTCGGTTCAACGGCCCGGGTTCCCTACATACTTCAATCACAGATTCAACAAAATTCGAGGCAGTGTATCTTCGCAAGGCCCGAGGAAGAGGAAGTCAGCGTACTCGTCGCCCTCCGATCGCTGCAGATTGAACACAGCAACTGTCCCCCCGTTCTCTCCCACATCGTAAGCGTAACCGGCCGCGGGCTGAACCTGAAAGTACACAAATCAACTGAGGGTCGCGGCCGGAGATTTATGTATGTCACTCACGGTAGACGAGGTGCCAACAACCATGCAAAGGTCTGCAGCGTCAACTCTCTCCTGTATCTGGTCCATGTGGTGCGGAACCTCCTCGAACCAGACAACGCCAGGGCGCAGCAACCCGCCGCATTGAGCGCAGCGCGGCAGGTCCTCTAGAGCGATGCTCTGCGCGTTGTCAGCGTTCTCCAAGGATGCATCACCCAGGCTAGGGCATAGCGGGCTCGACCCGTTATGCTCCCTATGCCCACACGCAGTACAAATCGTGTCCAACACCCGACCGTGCATTTCGTACAACGGGTGCGGCGACGCGACATCCCCAGACCCCGCGCTGCCCCTTTCCACTTGTCGTTTATGAACATCCTTCCTCGCCCTCATACTCAGCCCATCTACGTTCTGCGTGACCAGCGTGAAGGACTTCGCGCGCGGCGCCACGACACGCAAGTGCGCCGGCTCGCAGAGCATCGCCAGCGCGAAATGCCCCGGGTTCGGCTGGGCAGCCAGGGCGACCCCGCGCCGCTTGTGGTAGAACTGCCATACCAGGCTGGGATTCGCTGCGAACGCGCTTGGCGTGGCTAGGGTCGCGGGATCGTGCCCACGCCAGAGCCCGCCTGCGTCCCGGAAGGTAGGGATGCCGGACGCGGCGGAGAGCCCGGCGCCAGCGACTACGACGATATTTTCACTCTTGCGGAGGACGCGTTCAAAGTCCTCGATGCTGCTGGATGGACTCATGTATGAAAGAACGAAAAGGAGTACAGTTTCAAAAAGTTGAACATAATTTCGGAAAAAGCCGCCAAGCCTGACTGCGGACCCGCACGAAAACAAAGCCAAATAGATGATGTTGAATTCCCCCTTGTCATTGCTATGCCTTCACCTCCTCCCTCTTCGCACCCTCCTTGATTTCATTCGCCTTGACCACATCATCACCCGCCATCTTTCTCGCCTCGTACACCTCATACCCATATGCCTCCGTCGGCAGCGTGCGCCCATTCACGCACGCCGGGGACGCACCCATGAGGACGGAGATCCACCGCGCCCAGCGGTCCGGCGAAGGGTTGCGCCATGCGTGCATCGCGCCGCGCTGGATAGCGACATCGCCTGGGTTGCGGAGGTGCACCTCGGAGCCGTCGTCCATCACGAGAATGGCCTCGCCGGAGACTGCGGGCCGCGGGCCGCAGGCCGATGGAAGCGAAAGATGCGGAGGCGGGGAAGGGAGGGAGAGTGGGGAAACGAGGGGTTGTGGGGAGACAGGACAAGGGAGGAGAGGACAATATTGTGGTGGACGAGACGGGGGACGGCGCAACGGTCAGCCAAGACGAAGACGCGCAAGCTGCGCCACGCACCGAGGATGTTGTAGTCGACCGTAGCCGTGCGGTGCTGTTGCAGTCAACAAGATTCCTGAGCAGTCAGGAAAGCGCGTACCATGGGTGTCACCGCGCCCGGCGCCAGATCAGTCGAGCGCAAGCTCGTCCCGTCAGGAGGTGCGAGGCCAAGGTTCTGCTCCGTAGACAGCGGCCGGCGCGCGCCGTCCTCCCTGTATGCATGTCAACTCGATTATGGAGCGGACAGCGCGTGCA
Source organism: Schizophyllum amplum (assembly GCA_007026445.1). Lineage (NCBI taxonomy): Eukaryota > Fungi > Basidiomycota > Agaricomycetes > Agaricales > Schizophyllaceae > Schizophyllum > Schizophyllum amplum. Next base: position 160,684 of record VDMD01000023.1, on the reverse strand, counting down.
CCGGTGCGTACGCCGAGTTGTTGTCATTCGTCGGGATACCGTCCGTGGTCACCCACAGCGTTGTGCCGCGCGCACCCTCTACAAGACCCATCGGCTCGCCGGGGACGATCTCGTTGTGCGTGACGATGCCTTGCGCGGAGTCGTTGTTCCCCGTTACGACGCGGCGAATGTCGGGCAGATCGTAGGGGACGGAGTAAGGCATGGTAGGGGGAAGCAGACGGTGTAGCGCGGGAGGTGATGAGCGTTATGAGGCAGATATAAGGCTCGCGCTGGGGGCGGGTGTCCAGGGCCGAAGAGCTGCAGACGTCAGCACGAGATCCGGGCCGCCAGCCTAATCTGCTCGAAGCTCACCAGGACACTCTCGCGGCAAGACTTCCGTTCCACGGGATATCAGCTTCTCCCGAATGACCTTACCTCCGGATGCGCTTATTTTAGTTGTGTTCTGTTCATGCCGGTCTAGCAGGGCTTTCACAAGCCTCAAGCAATTCACGACGACCCTGGTAGCTGCGGTCATGAGATCCATATCGATTGGGATGCCTTCTCAAGTTCACGCCCTTGGTCGAGCGAAATGGTGACGTCGTTGGGAAGTGCGGCGAAGCAAGCAGAAGAATAGTTTCCAATAATTTAAGGAGCAGTGTCTGCACAATTTCCATTAGTAGTCTGCAAGCTACAGGCGTCTGAGAGCACCCACAATAGTAATACTCGTCGATCAAGGGCACCCAATCCCTTACGAACGACCCTACCAGGCCAAGCAGCGGACGATGCGCCGTCGCTTCCGCGAAAGACTCGAGCTTGGGCCTGCTGCCACGTGAGAAGAGTTAAGGAAACAAAAGCAGAGGTAGGCGCACCGTGTGTACGACTGCCAGAGCGTCCCTCGGAATAGGTACCACAGCATATCGCGGTCACGCCGTGCATACTCCTCGCGCTCGAGGGCCGCAGATGCTGGTGGCGCACGACGGAGGTTGCGCGACAGCAATTCCATCATGAGCGCTGTGACGAGCGGCCGGGATGACCGCCTGTCATTGACCATCATGGACACTGCATGACGGTCAGATGGACGGCGCCGCACTGGAATGAGCATGACATACCGTAGACCAGCGGACGAAGGATGTACATGATCTCGGCAAGCCACTCGGTCGGTGACGAGAATGGCCGCACAAGCGCCAGAGGCAGTTTCACGGCGGACGAGGTAAGCGCCTTCGGTAGCAGGAAGTCTTCCACATCGTTACGTGAGCGAGAGACTGAAGGCGGGGTGAGAAGAGGGTGAGGTGGGAGGGGGACCTGGTTGTTCTTCAGGTGCTCTGGGGTTACGGGACGCGAGGATGAAGGAGAGGATGGGGCAAGCGTGGGGGAAGATGACACCGAGGCCGACGCTGGCGGGGCGGAAAGCGACTCTGGATCGAACTCGCGCTCGGGAATGGGAGGGGACACGATAGGTCGCCGGGTCATCCGCAGTAGAAGGATGCGAAGAATGGCTCTGGAGAGTTATTAGCATAGAAATCGCGCGCAGTGGTCAGTGACGCACTTGATGGCCTCAAGAAACACAACCCCCCGCCAGCGGTTCTTCTCCGATGCCTTGCGCCTCAGAATCATCTCAAGCATAAGCTCGGTGAAGCGAATAAGCTCGAGAGCGCGTGCCAGCCACTTGTACTGCGCGCTCCGGTCGGCCCAAGCACGCGTGAAGCGCGTATGGAGCGAGGTGGGGATAAGCGGGCGGTACTTGGGGTCTGCAGCAGCGACACGGGCCAGCAGAGTGTCGTGGTAGAGGCTCATCGCGTTCAGGGAGGCCGAGACTGGGACATAAGGGTCAGAATCGGCGCGAAGGGGAGGGGGACAAGCCGCTGACGCGCTTCGGAGACGAGCTCGGCATCCTTGAACCTGCCAGGAAGGAACCAGGTGAGTGAGCGAAGGGATGACTCGAGGGTGGAGATCGTCGAGACATTGGTGATGAGGAAGGACTCGTACTGAGCGAGCGCAGCCGCCGCCTTCATGATGGGAGAAACAGACGCAACCTGCCCTGTGCCATTGCCCGATTGCCGGTAGCCGGGCTTCACGGCAGATGCCGTAGGCTTTGCGCGGGTCTTGTTGAAGTTCGTCTTTGCACTGTTGCCTCCAAAGGGCGAACATGGATTCGATATCCCATGTCCCATCAGCATATGGACACCAGTAGCAGAGACACCATCGGTCACTGATTGCTTACTGCTCGGAAATCCCAACTTAGAAACATCGTCGAAAGTCGATTGCTACTTTGTACAGTCTATTCAAAAACCAAAATGTTACAGAGCTTGTGAGTGCATGTGAGTAAGTAAAGTGACTGCTGGCGCTGGATAAATAATCAAGCTGCTGGATACATTAGCACGCCACGGTAAATGTAAGTTAGTCTACAGTCCGGTCTACCTTCTAAGTGTAACCCCTCTATTTGTTGGATAGGAACAAGAAAAATCTGAAATCTGTGGTGATAGAGCAAGGGGAAGTAAAGGTGAAGGCGGAGGAACAAGGGGAAGGTAAAAGCGACGAGCAAGGGACATATTGTCGGTCTTAGACTTCCTGAGTCTTCTCCTGGGGCTGCTGCTTGTCCTCCCCTGCCGGGGCAGAGGCGGTGCGCTCCGCGTTCTCCTTCGCAATCTTTAGGTCCTAAGGTTCAGATGAGCACCTTGCGAAGAGTGCGGAATAACCATGGTGCTTACGATACACGGGGCGTAACTGCTCGACGACCGGATGCGCGGGCCATACCTGTAGAACAGGAACGGCACGGGGACGAGGATAAGACAGACGAGACCGATGAGCGTGCCCGCCCAATTGACGCCGAGCTGTATAGGTGTCAGCACCAAGCATGCACCACACATATAAGGATAGACGCACCTCCGTGAACATCTGCGTCGTGAAGAGCGGGAACGCGGCAGCAACAAGCGATCGGATAGTCGTGTTCACGCTGAACGCAGAGGCACTGTAGTGCAGGTACGTGTCCACAAGGTACGACTAAAGGCAAGACCGTTAGCCTCGCCCGTCTCAAAAGACGCTAAAAATATCGCCCACCAAGAAGCTCATGAACACCAAACTGATGCTCGCGCCAATGACAATTAAGCTCGCCGCTGGCGCCGCCCAGTGCACGTCCGCGTACTCGCCAGTCCACCCCAGCCAGAACGCGCCGACAACCATAAGCGGCCCGCCCACCATCGCTCCCCATAGTCGCTGCTCCGGCGGTGGGAACCCGCGCCACTCGCGGATGAGCCTCGGGTAATGCGCAGAGAGCACGATATTGAGGAAGGCGCCGAGCGTCGTACCGATGCTCACGGCGATGAAGATGAGCCCCATATGCGAGATGCTGAATCCGCGTCGGGTGACGAAGACGACGGGAATGGCGGAGAAGACTGCGGGGAATATTTGTGAGGAAAAAGGATAGGAGGAAGGTGAAAGGACGCACGCGCATAGAGGATACCATAGACGACGGAGACGTAGATGGTGACGAGTAGTAGGATCGGCTCGGTGAAGAACATGTGGAAGGGGCGATAAACGGTGCTGTGGAATACGCCTGCCGGCGACCAGTCTTCGCGCTCGTTCGGGGCGTAGAGGGTCGCGTTTGCCTGCGGGTCGGCTTTTCGCAACCGTCGCGCCTGAAGCAAGCCGTTAGACGGGCCGGAGTATATGGAATAATCGGTCTCACCTTGTGCTTCAACAGCGTCGGCTCATAGGTCTCTGGCACAAATATGAAGAGCGCCGCCACGCAGACTCCGGCGAATATGAGGAGCAACCAAAAGATCCAACGCCAGCTAACGTTGTTGTCGAGCATATAGCCTGCAATGATGGGGCCAACAGAGGGTCCTGCAATTCATCGTTAGCGACAAATAAGGTTGTCAGATGGGTGGCACTCACCAAGAAACACGCCGACAGTGAAGAGCGACGCTGCCAATCCACGGCCCTCGGCGTGGAACATGTCTGCGATCACACCACCAACGAGCGCCAGCGGCGCACAGCCAAAGAAGCCGGTGAGGAAGCGCGAGATGAGCAGCGTCGCAATGTTCTCCGCGAGTGCACTCGGGATGATGAAGATCACGTAGAGCGTCATCGACACAAGAAAGATGGGCTTCCTGCCGACGAGCTCACTGCCCGGGCCCCAAACGAACGGCTGCAGATCGAGGTCAGCATTATGCGCCACAAATGTAGCCTTTCATCACACACCCCGCAGACATAACCCAACAAGAACATCGTTGTGATGAGATACGACACCTCCTTCGACATGCCCATATAAATGCGTATATACGGTGTCGCGGATGTGGGCAGCGTAGACGCGAGCGCGCTGTGATGGGGCACGATCAGTCTGGCACCTTTGTTTTCACTTTCGGCCCTCGACTCACACATTGAAGGTGATCAGGGAGCAGACAACGGTGATGAGCCATTTTTTCTTGAGCGGCCAATTCCGCGGGTTCGCAGGATCGTCCGGGCCATCCCAATCGACGAGAACGCCGTCGTCGACCGGTTTCTGGATGTTGTCCTGCGCATGGTGCGTCAGTCGAGTGCACAACCACGCCGGCGTCAAACTCACCTCATCACGAGATGCAACCTCGCGCGGCGCAGGAACAATGGTCGAGCTCGGAGACGCTCGTCCGGACATATCAATCGTGAAAGGCGTGATAGGGCGGAGGAAGGAGACGGGGAGGACGGAGGGTAGTAGGGCGCAGCTCCGCGCGCCACCCGCGACATATATATATACGCACGCACCTGCGTTGAAAAACAAGATACCTGTGATACCTGTGATTTACGCCAGGTTGCATGTCAGCGCCAGGCCAGAGCACCACCGCTCCGACCCTGCTGTCCCCTGCGCGATATCCCACAGCCGAGGCTTCGGCGGAATGCATTCCGAGCAGGTTTCAGCGGATTATGGCGCTCGAGGGGCCTGCGCGGTGGCCGTATCGGGAAAGAACGCTGTCTCGAGCCTTTGTTCGAGGCACGGGCACAGATCGATGCAGTCGGGCGCTGGCCTGTGATTCTGCTGCACATCGGGGACGCGCCTGCGAGTCCGAGGCTGCAGCGCAGTTGAGACGAACCTGCGGCGGTCATAAATGTGCATTGTTTGACGGTGATATGGTCCGTTGGTGGACCCATAACGGCGGGAAGTAAATGCACACGAAAATTAGACTTTGGGGAGGTCAGACGACCTCGAGCGTCGAACGGAATGTTCGCCGGAGGGTGGATCGGGGGAGGATCGGGTACCGGGAATCGACTTACCCGTTCTCCGAAAGCAGAATCACGTGGGTTGTCACTCACTTTGCTTCCGACAAGAGCCAGCAGAACCCTGGCAGAACCCAGCCCGTCCTCGCGGGTGTCCAGCCTGCGGGCGATAGCAGATATGGGCGCCCAGCGCGCCCATCTTCGCGCACGTTTCGCGGACATCGCACGTCCAGATATCGATGATGGTACATTGCATTTTGACACTGCTTGAGAGATGGTTTACACATTCGAGAAGAACTTCGCAAGGCGGTTGTAGACGTCCTCATACTCCTTCTTGTTCTCCTCGTTCTTGAGGTTACCGCGCGCAGCAGCCCAGCCGTGGAACCTAGCTTTCGTTAGCAGGTCGCCTGTCGTTTGCCACAGTGTACGCACATGTTGGGATAATACTTGCCATCGACCTTCGCAGCGAACGGCTTCTTTGACAAAACGTCAAGAATCTTCTCGTACTAGAAGACTGGAGTTAGTAGCGGGGCGCCGTGACGTGTCTACAGGCGTACCTCTTCCTTGGGCTCGTCATTAGACGGGTAGATACCCAAGGGAATCGTGAGCTTGCTAGCATCCTCGGCACTGAGCATACTGGATAATGTTTAGAATCTCGATAGATAGCAGAGACACCAATACACACGCTGGGTGTACGATGGACACCGCGTCCAGAGGTGTTCCCTCACCGCCAGCCGAGATGACAACCTTGCCACCTACAGAGCGTAAGCATCTTTCTTTTATCCAGTATAGACGAGCTTACCCCAGCAGAAGCCGTAGGCAAAGACCTTAGTCTTGCCGTCCTCCTTTAGTTTCTTGGCGAACTGCGTGAGGTTGCCAGTCGCCTTCGGTGGCGCGGCGGTACTGCCGAAGAAACTCTGGAGCTTCTTCTGCCCCTCCTCGTCCTTGGGCGGGAACTGATCAATCGGGTACGGCGCGTCGGGCTCGAAGAAGTCCGGCATGTATACGACCGTCTTCAGCGCGGACGAGAGGAGATCGGCGCCCTGCTGCGTCTGGGGGAAGAACCTGGCGAGCTTTCAGTTCTACGGAGGCTGCGAGACGGCTGATCAGACATACCCAAAGATGTCATACACGCAGACGATCGCATTCTGCGAGTCCTCCGGTCCAGTCACGTACACCTTGTCGAACTGAGCGTACGACTTGAAGGAACCCTTGGGCTGGTAGTCAGACGCGACGGGCGGGATGGAGCAGCAGGCTTTGTTGGTGTTGTGGACCGTTGTCGACATTGTGCGCGACTTGATGAGGTGGTTGGCAATGAGCCGGAGACGAGAGAGCATGTTTGCGCAAGCGTCGCCCAGCTCATCGTTGACGTCGATGAGAAGGCGCGTCCGCATGTGACATGCTGATCACGGTCGATCGGCCCGGATTTCCGGACATAAAAAGAGCGTGCGGCGGCTGCCGACTCTTTTCATTCCTTCCCTCCGCCCAGCGCTTGTCGCTGAGCAACTCTCTTTCACGGTTGAATAAGGGTACCCGAGGAGAGGGCAGAGTATTCTAGGGCTCAATTAAGCCGGAGCGCCTTCCGGCTCACGCGACCGTTATTGCTACGGAAGGAAGAGTGTTCGACTATGCAGCTCTGACATGCCCTCGGTTTGCCAGTGACTTCTCTGCTATCAGTAGTTGACGTGTAGTTATCCAGCAATGCAATTTTGTCCACCACTAGGTGTCCCATCCGACCGTGTCTGACGGCGAGCCATCTCGAACTTGAAGTGATCGACGAGCGTAGGAAAAGTTACGAGTCGCGTCAAAGTCGTGTTCTCCGGTCCATCGTGACATGCAAACCAGGCGCGTGCTGCAGAGCAACTGCAGACGGACTTCTCCGCTGAGGGGGATGTGGAGACGATGGTGAACTGTCGCTCGCTGGATCGGCGCCAGGTTGGACTTTCCGAAAATCCACCTTTCCTGGACATCCGTGCCGTCCTCCACCCACCTCATTTGTCCCCTCCTCCACCTCTAAGATAAAGAGCTCTGTACGCCTTCCTAGGGCGATGCGGCCGAGCTCGATGCTGCTCTGGAAGGCTCTCCATCCTCGCCGGCCAGCATCCGCTCGCAGAGGAATCCACCCAACGCGTCCACCCTTCCCTGCTCGAGCGGCCCCGGAAGGCCACAATCTCCAGGGCCAATTCATGCATCCTATCTGTATGGCATCTTTGCTAAGTAGCGCCGCCAGAATTGACAATGCCACCTGCCGCGTCTATTTGGCCATCAGCTCGGTCCTTGAGTCGTCCTTCCGTCCCCCGCACTCTTCGCCCACTTCCCCTCCATCCTTGCCGCTCTCTTCCATGACACTCCCTTCACGCGCATACCTGGCAGCAGCAGAATCAGCACTATGTGGACTGTGCTCACTCTTCACCGCTCGCGCCGCGCTTGTCGAACCGGTGGAGCAGTCATTCTACTTTGAATACGTACCGATCCCAGAGACAAGGATGTGGTCTTCGTTCCAGTACGCGCACGTCCCCAACACCCCACGCGCAAAATAATGCGAGACCATCAACCTTGTCTGAAGACGAGCTAAGAGTCCGCGACGGGGTGCGTGTTCCTTCGCGTACTACGTGAGGTAGTGCGAATATTTAGAGACTCTATCTTTCATGCGTCGGTACCAATCGAATTTCCGGACATCTCTAGTATGGGGAATGTAGATCTACAAGGCATCTTACTGCTGTACTTCATACGTATCGCGCCACTGCGTACGCTCTGTATATGAACAGTGTTTGGCCACTGCGCTGCAGGCCTGCAGCCTGGGGCCTGTTGCCAAAAGGAGAAATGTCTGGTATCCCCGAATGTTCGCTTTGGACCCACAACCGTAACGGCAGCCTCCGTCGGGCTTTCTTTCTCCTTTCCCGCGTCGGCCCTGCCTGCGATCCAACACGCAATTGCCCTCGAAGATGTAGCATATACAGCTTTGATTACCTGCTAAGCTGGTTTTCACGTGCTCAAACCTATACGGTATAAGTGCTGGTTCCGTTAGTAGCTGTTGAACAGGACCTCGTAGCGCAGCTGCTAAAGTCGTGCCATCAGACGCTCGGTCCTATTCTGCCGTCCAAAATTTTGGCGGTTCGAGTGCTGTCGTAAGCAGAACGCGCTGCCTAAAGCGGTACTTAGCGCATTAAGAAACTTGGCCTGTTGTCGAGCTTCGCCGTCGTTGTCTTGCACTCCCCGCCCTGCTTGGAGATTCATTCATTCCTTGTCCAATTGTGAATATAGTATCTAGTCATGACAAGCAGCATCGTCCCCAGAATATACCTAGGTTAGCGTCGCGCTCGGTAAGTAAGTAGGCAAATACAGGTTGAAGTTTACAGTCAGTCGTAGCAAAACATGGGAGCAGCACCAAGGTCGAGAAAAGCAAAATGTCGACCAATTGCGCACCGGAGGTTGGAAGGCTCCTTGTCATCTCCGATGACGCCCAGCACGGTCCTGGTTGACTGGACGTTTTCCACGATGACCGGGGGGCCCTATCGCGTACAGATCTAATAGCTCAACCTGTTCCTCCTGGAGACGCCCGTGCTCGAGATGAGGTAGATGAGTACGACGGCGTATTCCATGACAAGGCACATGACGAGCCAGCGGACCCAGCCCTGGGTGTACGCGAATGGAGACAGTGTGCGGTTGGGCGAGAGCTGGTAGCCAAAGACATCGGCGGAGGCAAAGGCGTTGAGGATGGAAAACGCAGCGCGGACGCCGAGAACGGGGAGCGCAACCCAGAGGGTGGTGAGGAGCCGTTTACGGTCTATGAAGCCTTAGTGAGCGCCATGAACATGTACGAGTGACTTACAGGTGCGCATGAGGCGGTGGCTACGCATGGCATGAAAGTGCAGCATGAGGAGGATAGCCCAGAGGACGCCAAGAAGCACGGCGCCTATGCGACGGAGGATTTTGCCGGTGCGGATGTTGTTCTGGTCGGCATAGGCTTGTACGCCACCACCCGCGGCTGTTATGGCGATGGCGACGAGAATGACGATCCCGACGGAGCGGTACATGTGTATAGTGCGCAGCAATTCGCTGTAGGTGTGCTGGCCGCTGTGCAGGTAATGTCAGACAAATAATGCAGACAGGAGACGGGAACGTACGCCAGTCCGAGAAACCCGAGCGTAGACATCATGAGGAAACCGAGGCCTGTGTCATTGAGGACCCAGGCAGCAGTATAGATGCCCTCATTGTACGGCGTGACGAGTTCGGCGGCAATGAGGAGGGCGCCAGCGGTAATGCGCACTATAGAAGGTGAGAGGGGAAGGAGTCGGGGATCGAATGCACGCACCGAGGGCAAAGAGGAAGAGAAAGTGCCAGCCCGAGTCGCGTCTGAACGCGTAGCGGATGACGAGCAGGAGGCTGAGGATCGCAATCGGGACATAGAAGGCGATTTCGGCGGCAGCAATCTTGCCGCGCGTATCGAGATCTGGCATGGCAGGCGTCGCAGTCGTGAACGTGAGCGTAAACGTGAAATCGGCGTCGCAGAACGTGGGGGGAGGACAAGGCGCGTGTATGTGGCTGTGCCGGGGTGACGCGATCGACGGGACGATCGGGCGCTTCTTTCTATCCGCGTTTCTCTTGTAAGTCCCGATGCGGCTACCCCGTCGAGTGCCGTGGGCGTCTGTGGGTGAGCTGGAGCAGGTGTGCGGCTGGATATACAACGACAGACACGATGTCGACGCGCACCGTGCCGCGCTCGCCCGCCTCGCTGCCTGGCGCGCGGTCACCGCCCTCCCCCACGCCCTCGAGTCTGCCGCCGCCCTCCTGACCGTGATCGTCCAGGACGAGGCGACTGCTGTCGGCTCGCTTGCCCTCCGTCACGCGTACGCTGCTGCGCTCATTCGACTCGTCAACGGGCTCGTCGACCCCCTGCAATCCGGCGTGTACGCGCGCTCCATCGCCGCCATCGCTGCGCAGATCGGACTCCCCGCTTGGCTCGTCGAGTTGCGTCACGCCGCCACGCACGAGGACCTCCCGAGTCTTGAGCTGCTTAGAGATGGCGCAAATCAGTCTATGCGCTGGTTGCTCGACAACTACTTCCTTCCTGCCATCACTCCCGCCCCTCCCGCCGATGCCGGCCCCGCCCTCCGCCCCCTCGCCCCCACCCTTCGCCAGTACCGCACGGCATCCAAGACCGTTGCGCGAGATGCGTCTTTGCGCATTCACCAGCGGCCTGTACTCGCCAACTCCCTTCGTGATGTCGAACGCTGGCTCGCGGAGGCTGCGGTTGCAGCGGCTGCACGCGACTGGTCTACAGACCCCGCAGCTCGCACGCGCTGGGCCCTCGACCAGCTTTGTGATGCTCTTCTCGACCCGGGTGCTCTCGTACCACTAGCCAAAAAGAAACGGACGCACGAGGGGGACGCGTTCGCCCCGCCATCGCTCTCTGTTGCTGTCTGGCGCGACTTGCTCGCGCATGTGCAAACATTACATCCCTCGTTCTATGCGGTTGCTGCGCTACGGTGCACCCAGCGTATCTCGGCCTCTAGCAACGAGGATCCGTCATACGACGCTTGCCTCGCGCGTTGGGCGGCGTGGTTCGTCGCTTCGGCGGCGGATGGACAAGCTGACGACGACGACGACGTCAAGGCAGATGTCGTCGCATCACTCCTCGCTGGCCTCGGTCCTACATCTGACCGTCAAAATCCTGCGTGCGTCGTCCTCCCTTTCTCCACGTCTTGTTCTGACCCGGATTGCAGCGCCGCTGAACTCCTTCGCGTCATATGCGACTCCGACCCAGAGCTCGCCACCGTACCTGCAATGCTGCAAAAGGAAGACAACGATGCTACTACGGGCTCATTGGAGTGGACAGCGGATCAGGCCGCCGTCATGGAGGAGCGGCTGGCCGCGCTGTTGGCAGACGAGAGCTCTCCGGCGTCTTCACCGACTGAGGATGCCGATATGCTGCCACCCGAAGAAGAGCAGGAGCCGTCCCCCGCTCCCGGATGGCGGCGGGCTAATCCTGCCAGATGGCATCCAGCTCCCATTGGGGTTTACGTAGCAGCATGCTGAGCGGTAGGGCCAGTATTGTAGAAGTCAGGCTAGCTGCTCCGCTGCACGATCCGTATGTAACTTGTCCTTCCTGTAGACCTCGTCATTTGCCTGAAACGGGCTCGTGCCAAGGATCCCATCCTGTAAAGCCCGATAGCGAGTAAACTCAGTGACAAGCAATCGAGACCCGAGAGTTGGACTGGAGTTCAATAGATAAAGCTCCTCGGTAAATGCCGCCTTATCTGATAACTCTGCCTCGCTTTAGCGCCCGCGACCCCACATCAATCCCACACTAATCTCTCCTTCTCAACCATCATGTCCGGGTCACTCTCCAAAGCGGAGGAGGCAGACATGCTGAACGAGAAGCGGCCCCTCCTGCCGCGTACCCACTCGCCACGAACTAATTGGGCGCGAGTAACGCTGGCAGTGACGGCGGTCGTCGCGTACTACGTCGCTTTGCCGTTCTTATGGCCCTATTTGCGCGACCGCGAAGGCATGAGCCCTCACGAGGATGCGAAGCCTTATGCAGTGTGCTCTGCGCAGCCGGATGGCGTGTACACGGTCGACGCGCAGAACACGGTGACACAGTGTGTCGTCGTGCAAGGAGAGCTCATTGCCGACACGGGGTCCTTGGGTGCGTCTCCCCCCGCATCTTATTTATGCTGTCAATACTGAGGCGAATGCCTTTAGACTTCGTGAAGTCTACGTACGGCAATATAGAGTACCGATTCGCACCGGAGGGGTCGACATTGTGCCCGGAATGACTGGTACATGGCCTCCCGCTTCTCCCACCCCCCATAGTCTGACGACGCCATATACCCGTTCCCCTATATCTTGCAGAATCGCACATGCATATCTGCTTCATGGCAATTACCGTATGCTACCACTCGAGAGCGCGCAGAATATAACTGGTGCGTTCGAGCAGACTATATAATATCCTTGTCTCATTACCCTTCGTTCCCCTTCGCAACCTCCTTTCCATGATTACGGTACGTCTCATTTCCCCGACTACGAATACTACGATTGCTGTAATCAGAGGCCGTCGCCCTCGTGCGCAACTTTATCTTGAACGACCCCGACGTGTACGGCAACAAGTCGAAGGTCATCGAGGGCTTTGGCTGGGATGGGACCATCTGGCCGGAGAAGCGGTGGCCGACGGCGGTACGTGGCGTTCTCTCTGTACATTGCTACCATGCTCCACTTCTCGCCTTCTCCGGGCTGATAAGAATGTCGAACCTAGGCGGACCTCGACGCGGACGATGTCATCCGGGGCAGACAAGTCGTTCTCCGCAGCAAGGACGCGCACGCGTATTGGGTCTCTGGGACAACACTTGATGTGAACGCACCGTATCCCAACGAGATCGAAGGCGGGAAGATCGTGCAGGACGACCAGGGGAAGCCGACGGGTACATCTCCTTACTTATATGCGCAGGCTACGCAGCGACAGCAGCTAACCAAAATTCATGCAATAGGTGTCTTCGTAGACAATGCACAAAATCTGATCGCGTATCCCCTGTACACGGACGACGATCTCCTGAAGAAGCTCGCGTATACGATGAACGACGCGCTCTCGTATGGCATCACGACGGTGCACGATGCGAAGTTGGATCCGGAGGAGATAGAGTTCTTTCACAGGTGCAGTAAAGCCTTCTCGGTCTCTTTGTCCAGTTGTGTTAATGCAACGCGCCCAGGCAAGCCCTTGCCGGCAAGCTAAAGGTGAGCTGACCTGGAAATTTTCACTGAAGATTTTCGAACATCATGGACCAGGTTCGCATGTACGGCATGCACTTTTTCGACGAGAATGAGGGTTACTTCGGGAATACGAGCAAGCCCGTCGTCGGTGCTGGCAATGGCTTCTGGACGCAGCGGAGCGTGAAGATTGTCGCTGACGGCTCGCTGAGGAGCCGTAGTTCGTACGTGAGTCCTATCTGTCCGTATTGTATCACGCATGATCTCAGCCAACGATCACCAGCTCTACGACGACTACGCAGACGACCCGGGCAACAGGGGCTTCATGCGCGTCTCTGCGGAGGTGCTCGAAGAGGTCATCCCGATGTTTTTGAGGGACGGGTGGCAGGTGGTGCGTGCTCAGCATTGCGCACAACATTTTTCCTCTTGAGCTTACTGAGGGCAGAACGTCCACGGCATCGGCGACCGCGCGAACGGCCACGTCGTCACAGCGCTGGAAAAGTCACTCGCGGGGGTGAACGTCACGGCCGCCCGCCCGCGCATAGAGCACGCGCAGATCATGACTGACGACGATATTGTTCGGCTGGGGAAACTCGGCGGTCAGTGTTAAATGCAGGCGTCTCATGCGTAATAATCCTCACCACCATCGCAGTCATTGCGAGTATTCAACCGACGCATGTGTGAGCAGCTGTGTTTTTTGTGGCCTTTCCTATGTTGAGCTATATACAGCACGGATGATATGTGGTACGCTCAGGACGGCTGGTACATTACTTCTGGATTCAGAACCCGCTGAGCAGCACTCATGCTTATGCACAGGGTCCGAAGCGCGTAGAAGGCCTATACGCCTTCCGTAAAATTATGGATGCCGGGTCGCGCATAACGCTGGGCTCTGACTCGCCCGTGGAGACCATGAACCCTATTGCGGGGATTTACGCTGCCATAACGCGACTGACAGCCGATGGACGCTCGCCACACGGGCCCGGCGGCTGGTGAGTCTTCGGCATTATGTTCCATTTGCACGTTGGCTGACATCCGCCAACAGGTTCCCGGACCAACGCTTGACGCGGCTGGAGGCGCTCCGCGGTGAGTGGGGAGATGAAAGAACGCGCGCAGTCGCGCCTCGCGTGCGTTGTCTGACTTGCCCCGCTCTTGTCTAGGATACACGATCGACGCCGCGTATGCCGCGTTTACGGAGGACCGGTTGGGCTCACTGGAGCGGGGGAAGCGGGCGGACTTCGTGCTGCTGTCGCAGGACGTGATGAAGGTGCCGGTAAAGGAAATGATGGCGACGAAGGTGCTGGCGACCGCCATTGATGGAGAGGTCGTGTATGGCGAACTGTGATGCGTGCCGACTTGTACTGAGTGGCCAGTATTTGAAGTTGGTGAGTGAATTGCATCGATAAGGCTGTCTGACTCACAGCGCTCATCCAGGTTTCCATGTTCGTGAGATTGGCGCCTGGCGTGGGTGTACATTTCGTCACATGCGGCCTTGCGGGCTTGAGGCGGGCAGCAATACATGGCTGCGTCCCGGGCTCTACGCCCGGAAATTGATGGTTCACGCTACGTTGCTTGAGCAGCGGACGCTACATAAGTATCCCAGAATTTTTTTTGACCGACCCGAAACCTCTTGACGTTCGGCTCCAGTATCTTTGCCGTGATCTCAGAATCATCATTCAATGCCACGCACATCGCTATCAAGCGAGCCAGAGCGAGCCCTCGACTTAGCTCACTGCAGTGTTTCTTGCGATGCCTACCGGATAACTTGCATGCAGTGCTCCGTCCAGGTCAGAGTCGGTCCAGCATCTTCCAGCATTCAAGTTCAAATTGTAGGTTCGGTAACGTTACACGTGAGTAATATACAGTATAACGCGTGACCGGAGGCAGTGATCGACCATCAAGCGGCCCGAATGTCATGAATTGCCGCCGCGCGCCCTGGCAGTTCTCGGCCCCCCGCGCGGCGCTCATAAGCCGTCCTGATCATCAGGTCCTCGAGGACACCTCTCTCCTCCCACCACCACCACCTTTCCCCCTTCCCTTCCTTCAGCGATGCGCGTCACCTCTGCAGCAGCGGCGCTCGCTCTCGGCGCAGCCTCCGTCCAGGCCATCTCCAAAATCACCAGGCAGGGCCGCTACCTCTTCGACGAGAGCGGTTCGCGCTTCTTCATCAAGGGCGTTGCCTACCAGGAGCAAGGTGAGTGGGCCAAATAGCGGGGAGGGGACGGGCGCTGACATACGCGTAGGTACGGTTGTACAGAGTGCCGACAACAGCTTTGGCGAGCCGTCGACGTTCATTGACCCGCTATCATCGGGCAGCGCGTGCAAGCGCGACGTTTCGTACCTGCAGGATCTTGGCGTGAACACGATCCGCGTGTACAGCGTCAACTCCTCGGTCAATCATGACGACTGCATGAAGACATTTAGCGATGCAGGGATCTACACTATGTGCGTGCAGCGTTCGACCTCCTATACCTGCCGCTGACCGGCCCTCAGTATCGACCTGTCTCTACCCCTCAACGGGTCTATTGACCGTACCTCTCCTTCCTGGTCATCCAACCTCCTCGACCAATATATCACCACTATCGACGTGTTCGCCTCCTATGACAATGTCCTCGCATACAACGTCGGCAATGAGGTCGTTATAGCCGTCAACTCGACGGTGGCCGCGCCCTTCATCAAGGCTGCGGCGCGTGACACGAAGGCATACTTGTGAGTCGCTTGGCGCTCGGGAGAACATTCACTCATGGCGCCCAGAAATTCCAAGGACCTCGATGTCATGGTCGGCTATGCCGCCATCGACGGCACGCCGAACTGGCGCGATCCTCTCGCGAACTACCTGACGTGCGACCCCAACGGCGAAGGCTCTGGTGACTTGTCCATTGATCTCTACGGTCTCAACAACTAGTGAGCTGGCATCTCGAGCATTTTACACGTTTTTTCTCACCTGAATATAGCGAGTGGTGCGGCGACTCCACCTACGAAGAAGCATATGCCGGCACGAATGCCGACTACGCTGGGCTTAGCGTGGCAGCCTACTTCTCCGAGTTCGGCTGTGTGCAGTCAGGCCAGACGCGGACGTGGAGCGAAGTCGCGGCGCTTTACAGTGACGATATGACCGCAGTATGGTCCGGCGGCCTCGCGTTCTCGTACTTCCCCGCTGAGAGCGCCGATGGCCAATTCGGTATGGTGACAGTCTCGGACGATGGGAGCAGCGTCTCCACGAGCGACGACTTCGACAACCTCAAGGAGCAGTACGGCAATGCGTCGCCCTCAAACAGCCCGTCTTCCGGCTCGGACAGCTACATGAACTGCTTCAGCACTAATGACACCTGGCTTGCGTCCAACACGCTGCCGCCGACGCCCAACGACGAGCAGTGCGAATGCCTCGAGTCCAACTTGAGCTGCCAGTTCACGCCTGCGACGGCCAACTACAGCACAATCGTTGGCGAGCTCTTGAACTACGCTTGCGCTACTCTTGGCGAGCAGGGTGCGAGCTGCGATGCTATCGCTGCCGACGGCGGTTCGGGCACTTACGGTCTTGTGTCTGGTTGCGATGCCAGTGCGTGCTCTGTCTACTCGAATGCTTATCGGTCGTGCTAACTTCTGTGCAGCCATCAAGTTATCCTACGTGATGAGCTTGTTCTATGAGGCCAACGACAACAACGCACAAGCATGCAGCTTCAACGGCAATGGCACTGTCAACTCGCAGGCATCCTCGGCTGCATCGGCCGCCGCAAGCTCATGTGTCTCCCCGTCTACGTTCACGCCAACAGCCCCTGCCAACGAGCCTACATCAAGCGGCGGCTCGAGCAGCGGCGGCGGCGGCAGCAGCAGCGGTAGCTCGGGCAGCGACGAGAACGGCGCAGCAAATATCTGGGCGGATAACCGTGCGCTCGCGGGTATGGGTGCCGCATTTGTGGTCTCGGTCTTCAGCGCCGTCTGGACGCTTGTTTAAGTACTCGTGCCGCACGCTTGAGCGCATGTTACGGGCCTTCACTTTCACGTCTTCCACGCCTTAGTAATGCAGACATTCATTGGACTACGATATAGTTAATCTTGCCGTGTATTCCACGTATTCTCAATCGGTACTGTACAGATTATCATACCCTAGCGCAGCATTGGGACTTCGGTGAACCAGTTGTCCTTGAATTTAAACTTTTGAAGCTCGAGGGCCCGGAGTTCAATGTTGGTGTGACCGCCGATGCACGTGAGAATGCCGGCCCGCGCGTGACGGTCGACGCGAACGTGACGGCAATTGTACAGACACCTTGTTCCCCAACCATGAGTGTAAGCGGAGGTCCCCTTGCTCCCCGTCGCCCCTTCTGACTGGAATTCTGCAGTCCGCCGGTCCCGCAACAATGGAGGAGGACATGCTCAGCGATACCGTCCCAAGCAACATCGTCTCGCGGCAGGTGCGCGCCTACCGCTTAATGGGCTCTATACTGGTTATTAATCATGCTCTCTACAGCCCAGCAACGGCGTGAGCGAGGAGGCTGCCGACGTCACCGAGGACGACGAGCTGGAAAGCGAAGGTGTTGAAGACGTGCGTTGCTATCCGCTTGCCTTGCATATCCACCATTGACGCGACCTCGTTTAGGATGATGATATGCCTGCTCCCAGCGGCCCCTCAAAGCAGCGGCGTGGCATGAAATCGGAGAAGCGGAAAGCGGCGGAGGGCAGCCTGCTGAAGAAGCGGGAGGAAATGGACAAGAACAAGGCGCGTCGGCACTAGATTGGTCTGCGCGCATATGCTCATCCCGCATACGATAGATCGCCGACGCGGTCAAGCGGTATTCCTACCTCCTTGGGCAGACGGATCTCTTCAAGCACTTCGTGGACATCAGAGTAAGGGCAGTTTTACGGTGCATGACGCGTTATTCATCGGCCCTCAGCGCGCGCAAGATCCAGAGTATGCGGCCATGATGGACGCCCAGCCCAAGCCGAAAGGCAGGGGACGCAAGAAGGCAACGTTAGTGCTGGGAATAACCAAAGAGATAATGATGTGCTAATGTTTCGCGTCTGCAGTGACTCCAGTGCGCGCCACCGCAAGTCCGAGAAGGAGGAGGACGAGGAGCTGCTCAAGGAGGGTGAACGCGCTGTTGACGGAAGTGACCAGCCGTTTGTATTTGAGGAGTCCCCCAGTTGTGCGTGTTCCTACCTACGTTCGCACGGTCCAGTATGACTGATCTTGGGCGCCAGTCATCAACGGCACCATGCGAGCATACCAGCTGCAGGGTCTAAACTGGATGGTAGCATTGCACCACAATGGTTTGAACGGCATTCTCGCGGACGAGATGGTGCGTGCTCAGTCTATCACGTCTGCTGAAAACGCTGACTCGCGTGTAGGGGTTGGGCAAGACGTTGCAGACCATCTCATTCCTCTCCTACCTGAAGCACCACCACGGCATCAAAGGACCCCACCTTGTCGTCGTCCCGAAGTCCACACTTCGAAACTGGCAGCGCGAGTTTGAGCACTGGACACCCGATGTTAAAGCCGTTGTCCTCGCAGGTTCCAAGGAGGAACGTGCGGAGATCGTGGCCAACAGCCTTATCACGCAAGACTTCGAAGTCTGCATTACATCCTACGAGGTCTGCCTCATCGAGAAGAGCGCCCTCAAGAAGTTTTCCTTCGAGTACATCGTCATCGACGAGGCGCACCGCATTAAGAATGTTGACTCCATTCTTTCTGAAGTCGTTCGCTCGTTCATTTCCCGTGGTCGGCTGCTCATCACGGGCACGCCGTTGCAGAACAACCTGCAGGAGCTGTTCGCGCTGCTCAACTTCATCTGCCCTGAGATTTTCCAGAACTACAAAGACCTGGACAGCTTCTTGCACAAGGACACTGGCGACGGTGTGGATGAAGAGGAGAAGAGCAAGATGGTCGTCGAGGCGCTACACAAGATCTTGCGGCCCTTCCTACTTCGGCGTGTCAAGGCTGACGTCGAGAAGAGCTTATTACCGAGTGCGTATATGCGTCGTACGCGTACGGAGATTCGATGTTGATTGCTTTGCAGAGAAGGAGATCAACATCTATGTCGGCTTAAGCGAGATGCAGCGGAAGTGGTATCGCTCGGTACTCGAGAAGGACATCGACGCCGTCAACGGACTCACTGGCAAGAAGGAGGGCAAGACACGTCTGATGAACATGGTCATGCAGGTGCGTACAATGACAAAACTGTCTTGAGCGCCATCTCACATCTGGGTTAGCTTCGTAAAGTGACATGCCATCCGTACTTGTTCGACGGCGCTGAGCCAGGACCGCCATACACGACGGACGAGCATATTGTCGAGAACTCCGGCAAGATGCTGATCCTCGATAGGCTGCTTAAGTCAATGAAGGAGAAGGGCTCCCGCGTGCTGATCTTCAGCCAAATGAGCCGTGTGCTCGACATCCTCGAGGACTACTGCTTGTTCCGTGGTTACAGTGAGTCGATATCACGGGAGTCTATCTTCGTCCTTGACACCTCCGCCCAGAATACTGCCGAATTGACGGTGGTACAGCACATGAGGACCGCATCAGCGCCATAGACGACTACAACAAACCCGGCAGCGACAAGTTCATCTTCTTGCTCACCACGCGCGCTGGCGGTCTCGGTATCAACTTGACCACTGCCGATATCGTCGTCTTGTATGACAGTGACTGGAATCCGCAAGCAGACTTGCAGGCGATGGACCGTGCGCATCGTATCGGCCAGACGAAGCAGGTCTACGTGTTCCGGTTCATCACAGAAGGCAGCGTCGAGGAGCGCATGTTGGAGAGGGCAGCACAGAAGTTGCGTCTCGACCAGCTGGTCATTCAGCAGGGCAGAGCGCAGCAGTCGAAAGGTTTGTGAAATTGATTGCTACGGGGAATGTCTCAACTGATGATCGTCTTAGCCGCCAACAAGGAAGAGCTGCTCGAGATGATCACTCACGGCGCCGAGAAGATTATGAACTCGAGCGACGAGCTGCTCATCAACGATGACATCGACGAGATCATCCACCGCGGTGAACAGCGCACGCAAGAGCTCAACAGCAAGTACGAGGGTCTCAACCTTGAGGATCTCAGCAACTTCAAGTCCGATGCGTCTGTGCAGCAGTGGGAGGGTGAGGACTTCCGTAGCCGCAAGAACTTGAACTTCAACATGATTTCGCTGGCGAAACGCGAGCGCAAGTCGAACTACTCGGTCGACAACTACTTCAAGGACACGCTGCGCGCGGGCCCGACGAAGGTGGAGAAGGCACCCAAGATGCCGAAAGCGCCGAAGCAAGTTGCGGTGTGAGTGCCTAGCTTGTTGTCCCTCGTGGAGAGTGGCTGACAAGTCGCAGTCAGGACTTCCAGTTCTTCCCGCAGGAGCTCTCGCAACTGCAAGATCGCGAGCTCGCCGTGCACAAGCGCTTGAATGATATCAAGGCGACCACCCGCGAGCCCGCAGGACCTGAGGACACTCCTGAGAAGCTGGAGGAGGAACGACAAGCTGCGCAGGAGTTCATCGACACCGCTGAACCTTTGACGGAAGACGAAATCGCGCAGAAAGATGTCTACGTCAGCCAGGGCTTTCATGATTGGACACGTCGCGACTATCAGCAGTTCGTGCGCGGGTTGGAGACATACGGATGGTGAGTTCTACCTCGGCTTACGACAATGGACATATAGAGCTGATACAGTGTGCAGGGGCGCAAGCTTCGACCTCTACGCAGCGGAGATACCTGACAAGTCGCCTGCCGATGTCGCGAAATACTACAAGGTCTTTTCAAAGCGGTGGACAACTCTATCGGGTATGCGTTCAAGCTTCTCCATTCAGATACCGGATACTGGGATGTTGACGTCGTTTCCAGACCATCAACGAATAGCTGCTCGCATCGCCGAAGGCGAACAGAAGCGCAACAAACGCCAGAACCTCGAGCAGCTCCTCGAAGAGAAGATTCAGTCTGTCAACTACCCCATGCAGGAGCTCGAGCTCAACTACCCGACCACGAAGGGCAAGGTATATAGCGAAGAGGAAGACCGCTACCTCTTATGCCGGCTCTACCACTACGGGATGCAGACGGAGGACGTGTACGAGCGCATCAAGAAGGATATCACGGAATTCCCCGTCTTCCGCTTTGACTGGTTCTTCAAGAGCCGGTCAGCGATCGAGCTTAACCGTCGGTGTAACACACTGCTGGGAATGATCGAGAAGGAGGCAGAGCAGCACGCAGCGGAGCAAAAGGCGCAGACGAGTACGCGGGGCAAGGTAAGCTGATTAACTCCTTCTAGTGATAACTGCGTACTGAATGCCTTTTCAGAAGCGTGGCATTGACGAGGTCAAGAAGCAGGAGTCACGACCGCCGACACCAACAGGATCTGCCGCGGGCGCGACGTCGACAGCCAAGCGCACAGCTAAGAAAAAGAAGACTTGAAGTCCTCGCTCGCATCTCACTCTGCTGCCGTCTCTTCATTGACTTTCTTGCTATATATTGGGAGGGTTCCTGTCCCCATTCATCTACGTATAGATCCATGTAATTCTACAGCCCATGTACAGGATAATAGAGAAAATGTGACAACAACAACCCGAGGCTGTCTGAGTTCATACAACAACGCTATGAGTTTTTGTCTGCTATGAAGGGGAGAGGGACCCTGTCCGTGCGATGCGAGAAAGTGTTCGTTCGTTCATGTGTATGAGATCTTGAGGAGGCCACCCTTGCCGCTGTCGAAGGTGGCAAGGAGGCCGTCGTTGACCTGGGTCGTGGTGACATCGTGGACGGAGTGTCCGTCAAATTCGTACTTGACGTGCTCTTCTAGAGACGTGTCGTAAGGGTGGAGGAGGATCACCGTCTTCCCGGGCGCGACGGTCGCGTGCAAGAGGTGCACCGGCTTGGGAGGTTGAGGACCTACAGGGGCCGTCGTAGCTGGTTCCTGCACGGCGGGCGCGCGTTCCTCTGCCTGCGCCTCTGGAGCGGTCTCCGAGCGCTGCTCAGCGAGCAGGGGCGACCGCTCAGTAGGCGGGGTCTTCAGCATCGCCTTCCTACCGCGGCGCTTGATGACGACGCGATAGAACACAACGGCGAAGACAAAGGGGAGGAGGAACATGTACTTGAGGCACCGGAAGAGGAATCCACGGCGCTTGGGGCGCGGCGCAACCGAGCTGGAGGCTGAAGACGTCGACTTCGGGCTCGCGGGGGTGGACTCGGGGGACTCTGCGAGAGCCACTGAGGGTTGCGGCTCATCTGCGAAGATCTGCGCAAGGGAGGGCAGTGGGCTGGGCATCTGAGGTGGCGACGGAGGCGGCGTTGGTAGCGCTGAGGTCGTGGTCGCGACGTGAGGCGTCAAGACCGAGGCATCTACGGGGCCCAGGGTGCGCAACGGTGCGATGGCGAACGCGCCGCCAGATGGGGGCACGTTTATCCTCAGCGACGGATTCGTCGAGGAGGTGCCCACATGCGCCTCACCGCTAGATGGCCCATACACAGCGTAGCGCATACCCTCCTTGACACCGAAGGGTGACAGGGGCACATCGACCGCCCGTGTCTGCTGAGAGAGCACATTAGGCATCGGCACCAGGACGACTTGCGCCAGGTCTGAGTGCTTCGCCCACAAGACTGTGAAGCCAGGGACCTCTGGTGACATCTCGCTTGTGTGTGAGGCGGGGATCCCAGCGTCCAGTCGGACGACCGCCTTGCCAAACAGCTTGATGGCTCCTGAGGCTTCATCATGCACAAGGGATGCATCATGAGGGATAGTGCTCATGACGAGGGGATTCGCGCGGGTGAGGGATCCTGCCGATGCCTTGGGCAACACAACAAGCGTCGGGGAGCCCATGGCCCTGTGTGTCAATCAGTGACCGCGCCGCGAAAATGTACACAAAACGCACCCAGGCCGACCCCCAATGCTGCAGACCTCGTAGTCGGTTTGCTTCCGCAGGCGCGCGATCACTAACCCCGCATCCGCCCCGCTCGAGCGATCCAGAACCGCGTTCTCCGCGTCGCCTTCCCACGCGCCCTCCAGGTCGATGGCGGGCTCGCTCCGCTCGACGACCAGCTTGCCGTTGTTCCCGTACTGGCCAAGCCATCGCACCTGGCCCGACGGGTACAGCAACCTGTACGTGAACGAAAACTCCATCGCGCGCCCCGCCAGCGGGACCACGAGGGGAAGAGCCAGAGTGTGCGTTGGCGCTGCCGCAGGGGACTCCTCAGCCGGGGGCGCGAGGCTCAGCGCGTTTTCATCGACCGCAGGCGCCGCATCGATCTCGACAAAGTCCAGCTCGCCCCATTGCCCCGCACACCTCCCCCCGCCGGGCATGTCGGACCACGCCTGCACGATCGCGCCCAATTTCTTGAGCTCGGCGTACTCGTTGTCGCCGAGCGTCGCGAGGAGGCGCATGTGCGCATCGCCGTTGAGCGAAGGCACGGCGACGCAGGTAGTGGCACCGAGAGCAGGGTTGAAGGCGATCCGCATGGCGGCGGGAGTCAAGAGGGATGGAAGGCTACGGAAGTGTGGCTGTCGTCTTCAAAATGCAGCTGCCAACGCGTTCGCAGCGTGTTTTGCATCGTGCGCGACAGATTAGGAAAATACAATGGTGAGTCCGTCATTGTCTGATGATCATCATCAGCGGCGGTGGTTACAGTCGTTACACGACGTCACATACAGTAGAGCCCGGTCCTCTACGCGCTACAAGCGTCCCAGCAGACATACAGCATAATGATACAAAGCACGGGAGAGCACTTGAGGACAGCAATGTTGGGGTAGAGAAGCAGCAAAGCAATCAAAAGCAGATGGCAATCAGCAGGCAGCAATGCATCTATCGCGAACGACGATCGCGGCGGCGAGGATGATGGGCAAGCAGTTCGACTTCGGCGGCGTTCTCTTCTTCATACGAAGGATCTTCCTCTTCATCATCATAATCGCCCCAGACTTCGAGCAAGTCGACAATGCTGAGCCGTCGAGGTGGTAGCGGCACCGGGGCAGCCTTCTGTTTCTGCGGCGGCTTCGGCTGCGATTTCACCTTCTTCCATCGCCTGTCGATGTCGTCAGTACGATAAAGGGAGAAAGACTGGCAAGACCTGGGCGAGACATACTCTTGCCGTGCAGTGAAATCAGCGAATTTGGCGCCGCCAATAGCCCAAGTCTCATCGCCGTTGGAGGACATCGAGGATATGTAGACGGAGATAGCATGGTCAAGAGCGATGTTTGGTATCATGGGTGCTTTACGGTGCACCGCTGTTCGGCAATTAGGGCAGACTGTCTTCTTCTATGCAAAAAAAAATCAGCGATGTCTCTATAGTAGATGTGATGTTTACGCATACATTGACTTTCAGCCATTGGTTTCCGCATTCTCCACAGAAGCTATGGCCGCAGGGATTGGTAACATGGGCAGCAACACTAAAAAAGGATGAGCTGGTAAACGAAGTTTCGGAAGACCGCGCATACATGAGGTCGCAGCATCTATGGAGTCCTGATGAGCAGAAGGCCAGCGGAGAATAGCGGGAACTTACATCGGGCAGGAAAATTCGTCCTCGAACTTTGCCAGAACGTCGTCAACTTTGGCCTTAGCAGGATATATCGTGCCAGCGACAAATTTCGCCTTGCCCGAGTCTGGACGATGCCTCTTCTGCGCCTTCGAGCTCTCTGGCTCCTCAGAGGCTTTGCGCTTTCTGGTCGCCTGATCGCTGACTGTATACATCCGCATCAGTGCCAGGCGTTCGCGCAAGACGAGCCGTCCGCATACCGATGATGGGGTTATGAGCGGAGCCGCTACTTGTAGAGGCCGCGCTAGCGTCTTGTCCAGTTGTAGCGCTATGTGCTAGCGCAACGGCATGAACTGTCAGCATCATGGGATGGAATAAGAGTGACTATATACGCACCTGCAGGACCTTGGGTCAAACCGCGCTCCACCTCATCCACTGCGCGCAGAAACGACTGGTCGAACACATCGTCATCGCCGTAGTCCGTGTCCGAGTCGTCCCCCGCCGCCTCTGCCCCAGCGGTTTGCGGCGGCTCCGGCGGGACCCCTGAGGCGTTGACATTGCTCGGCCCCGCGGAGGCTGAGGGAGTCCCCGCCGTCGTCGCTGTCGGCGCCGGCGCATTCGTAGATGGAGCAGAAAGTAGTGCACCCCATTCGTCGTCGCCTAAGTCGGGCAACTCGTCCACAAAGTCGTCATAGTCGGAGGACATGGTGGCCACAAGCAAGGATGGAGATCAAGTCCTCGGACAAGTCAAAGCGGCTCCGCATCGGGGAACCGGGCCGCAATCCAGAAAGTAGGGGCTATTATCACGTGAGTTATGTTCATCTTCTTGCGAGAGCGCGGGGCCGCCTCACACGCCAAGTACATTCGCAGCAGACGTTTCCGCCAAGCACAGCGCAGGCCCTCACAAGCCCAAGCCTTCTCACTCCAGTCCGTTTTATCTTGTCTTCGCCAAGCTCTTGGCCCTTCGCTGCTCATGCTGCGGAGACGATTCCTTTTCGTGCATTTGCACGCCTCCTTTCTGATGTGTGGTGATTGGGTTGATTACGGCGGTACGCGTATGATAGGCAAGAAAGAAGTGGGCAAGATACAAATACAACAGCAGCGCGAAAACAGAGGCAAGCGAAAAATAAGTAACTCAGTGGGGGTTTGGAGCACGGCAGGGCCACAGAAGCGAAGAAGGAAAGCGGGTTCCACCACGTACGGCAATACAGTCTAAGTGCGACGGACATACAGCGCAGAGGGCGGCTACGTCGCGCGGACGATGGTAGGGTGCGCACTAGTGAGGATAGGCTTCTGCTCGTCCATGCTTGCGTTCGCCGGGGCTGAGGTGAGCAGGTTGTCAATGGCCATTGAACGGGGGCTGCGCGCGCGAGGGGAGCCCTCCGTGGAACTGCTGCGAGACGACGTGCAGGGTGATAATGGCGCTTGCCCGCGCGAGGAGTGCTGGGGGACATCGATGGTGGGGGCGGCGCGGTGGCGCTTACGCTCGGCGTCGGAAAAATTCTGGAGTTCAGCCGACTGAGTATGCGGCGAGCGTCCTCTGCGTGATGCGGTGGGGACCTGACGGTACGGATGGTGGCGGTCCTGCGTGTGGCTGCGAGACGACGTCCGAGACGGCGGAGACTCCGGGGTGCGCATAAAACTTGGCGGCGGGCTGTGCGAGGTGCGCTCCCGCTCCCACTCGCTCTGCGAGCCGTGTGATGCGGATTGATACACGTCAAGCAAGCCTCTTTGCAAGTTCGCGACGGAGGCCAATCGCTGTGGGGGCGTATCAGCGAAAGATGTAGCACACCAAGATGCAGTAGACACGAACCTGGTCTTCCGCGCTCTTTGCGCTGAGCATGGCGAGAAGCATCTCGCGATCGCCATCCCCTCGACTGCTGTACGCGGAGAGTATTTCGCGTACTGAAGGTGGAGGAGGCTGCGGGGGAACTGTCAGAGACTTACGCGCCAGGAAAGCATGCCACAAACCTGTTCAAGAAGGGCAGACGCAGACATGATGGCGCTCTGCAGCTGAAGAGACACAGCGTGCATGGCGTATGTAGAGGATTCGGCGTAGGGCATCTGAGCGCTCATTTGGGTCTATGGGGGAGCGGGGGGAGGGGCGCAATGAAGGTGGTCTTGAATGGTGTACCTTCCGTCGCTTTATGCATCTATAAATGGGGTGCCAAGCCCAGGCGCTAAAAGTAACCTGACTGGCGCGAGGCGGAAACTGAGAATTCCACTAAAATTAGTCCTTTACAGCAGTACGCCGAGAGCGCGCAGCAGTCTTGGGCTTGGCGTCGCAATAATAATGGGACGGGTGAGCTCGGAAGACCGCTGAAGAGCCACCAGACGCGGGTCGAAGGCTAGTCGAAGCCGAGTTTGCCTGACGCTCATGCTCCACCGCGCAATTCGTGAGGTTCAAATGCGAACATCGATGCAGACTTGATGCAGACCAGAAAGTCGCAAGGTGCTGGGCAGACGTAAGTACAACGCGTTCGCGCGCCCAGCGCCGAAGACGGTGGAGGCGAACAAGAATCGGATGACTAAATATAGAAATATGCTTGGCGTGACATCTCCAACTTTGGCAGGCGTCACATTTCCCCAGGGCGCCTCCGACCCACCTCCGCGTTGCTCAAGCCAGGCTCAAGCAAACTCAAGCCTTGGCTCGATAGCGCACGGCTATCTAATTCTCGTAGGCATCAGGACAGCTTGCTTGGCAGGCGCAGCCCATCCATTGCAGGGAACGGACTGATTTACAACCTTTTCTCCCATAAGCGCCCCGTAAGCGCCACGCTTCGCCCTCACCTCGCGCCTTCGCAGTCTTGCGACCTGGTCAATAGAGACTTGGATTCAATCCTCAGAGCATCTGCCCGCAACTGTCATGGCCTCCATCGCAGGCACGACCTTGGCTGCCCGCGCCGAGAGCGAGGCGTCTCAGCCACTCCCCCCTTATACTTGGCGTGCCTACCATCCTGGCGCACGGCTTTCCTACTGCAGAACAACCTCGGAAGCAGATGCGTCCATTGCGAGGATTTCGTCCGCCGTGGTGGGCTTTGACATGGAGTGGAAGCCCAACTTTGTCAAGGGTGAATTACCGAACCGTGTCGCGCTCGTTCAAGTGGCGAACGACCGCGAGATCGTTTTGGTCCAGATCAGCAGTATGAAATGTACGTTCATTGCCTGTCGTCGAATGTCCTCTCATAGGACACGTAAAATTCTGCTTTGGCTCACGAGACGTACGGCCAGCCTTCCCTGAGCGGCTCCAACAGCTGTTGGGGGACCCCAACGTTGTCAAGACCGGCGTCGGTGTCGATGGTTAGTCTGCCCAAATGAGTTGACCTGCCCTCATTGACCCTTACAGGCGACGTCAAGAAGCTCTTTCAAGACTGGAGTATATCCGTGAATAACGTCGTGGACCTGTCCCTGCTGGCGCGGTCGATAGATAATGCCAACTGGAAGGGAAAGTACAACACTCCAGTCGCCTTGGCCAGGCTAGTCGAGTTCTACGAAGCCCGCGAGCTCGTGAAAGGCAAGGTCACTCGTAGCAATTGGGAAGCTCTCTTGCAACCCAAACAGCAAGAATGCATGTGCTCTCGCCATTCACGTGCTCTTTCGCTTATGCTCTCTTCAGATGCAGCGAACGACGCGCATTGTGGCTGGGTTCTTTACACCCGATTTATGACCCTTCTAGCTGCTATGATCAAGCAGCCCAAGTCCGTCTGTTACACCTTTGACGCGCTAGGCGGCCGGCTGTGCGAACCGGGCACAACTACGCAATGGGTACCCGCCAATCCGGATTACGACCCCGGCCCGCCGCCCCCTGTGCTGCCCCCATATTCGTGGAGCAAGTTCAGCCCCAATGCGCAAGTGCGGTACTGCAGGACGGTGGAGGAAGCGAATACATGCGTAGCGAAGATCGACTCGCTCGCCATTGGCTTCGATATCGTGCTCCCTCGTTCTTCTAAAACCAGCGAGCAAGCTTCAGGACGTGTTCCGCTCATACTCGTAGCCGACGCCAACTGGATTCTGTTGATCCAGATCAGCAACATGCGCGGTGCGTGATATCGCATTGCCTTCATTTTCGAGTCGCTAAGTGTATTATTATGTATTGTCTGCAGTATTCCCTGAAGAGCTGCGTAAACTCCTCCATGACCCCAGCGTTGTCAAAGCAGGACTCATTCGAGGTCTGACTTTTGCATATCTGGCTGCTCTCACCCAGGTACTCATTACACGTTGCAGCCAGTGCGGCAAGGTTGCACTTTGGCTACACGGTCAACGTGTTGAACATTGCTGATCTGTCCCTACTCGCACGCTCTGTGGACAAGGGTCGCTGGAAGAAAGGGAGGTACGAAGAGTCACTCAGCCCACGTGAGCTTGTCGTAGCCTATGAAGAGCACATTCTCCCAAAGAACTACGACATTATCGTAAAGAAGACGAACTGGGCTCTCCCACTGACCGTGGAGCAGGCGCTACGTCAGTCGCTTTATGAACTTGCGCCTCGCACAGTGTTGAAGTCGCCTTTTACAGATGCTGCGAACAGCGCTCACATCCGGTGGCGCTTATACACGAAATTGGCATCAATGCTGAACAGTATGAAGGAGCGGCCGCTGCCACATTGCTACAAGTACGATGCGTATAAAGGTCGACTATGCCAGCTGGGCCGCAACGAACTCTGGGTGCCGAGCAACCCCGATTACTCAGAAAGCAAGGGGAAGACGAAGGGCGGTCCTGCACAACGGGAAGGGAGAGATGGAGGGGGAGGGACAGGTGGAGAGGGAGGTAGGGGCAGGGGCAGGGGCCTTGCGCGGGGTCGTGGAGACTTCCTTGTGCAGCAGCGAGCTCAATCCACGCAGGTATAACAGCAACCTCCATGCAAATCAAGGCCTGGCTGATTATCTTACTCCAGGCATTCTACACCATGATGGCTTCAGGTGGGCCCTCTTCCGCTGTCCGTCGGGGACCCATACCGCCTGGTCGTCCCGCGAAGCCTTCTGGGTCAACTGCTCGACAGACGCAGCAATAATCGAATGTGTATCGATTCCGAACTGTACGCGTCCCTTTGTGCTTGCTTATTGACTGATGTTGTACGACCTATGCTTGTTTCAGAAGATAAATGTAAATGTACCTCCTTTGCTATTGCTCTCGCGTTGCTCTCGCCGTTCTATACACTGCATGTTTGTACCTTCTCATGCTTTGTATCTACGTCCCCGAAGAGTCTGTACTTCCACCATGTTACTATGTGCATGTGCTATGTACGATCTGAAGTCTCATGCAATGCTACGGAACGTTTGTCTTGTCTCATTCAGCACACAGCAGGCCCAGGACTCAAGAGTGCTCAAGTTGCAGTTGAGTTGCAATCGAACAGAGGCTCAACATGTCACGCAAGTTCAACCGTGACATGTTTCCGGTAAATGCCGATGCAGGTTTGGAAAGAACGCTCACCATCCGCTCTCTTGCCTTGTCAAAGACTTTAGTAGCTCTCAATAGAACTCACTATGCGCGCCATCATGTCTATCGCTCTTCCGCTGCTATCAGAGAATGTGGGTGCTGAGTGGCATGCCTTCTTTTCTGATCAACTTTCGACATCTCGCTATCCGGGAACGCCAGCTGGCCTTTGCTACCCCTTCCCAAGTACTGGAGAACTGTGTCTGAAGGTGGTGCAAAGGCAAGAGCGCAGACACGACAGCGACACGACACGCGACGTCATCCTTGGAACTGGACCTTGCTTCGCGTTTCTTGATAGCGCACGCGGTGACGAAGACGAAGCACATGGCGCCTACTCAGTCCACAGCCTTATAAGCCCACCGCACGCCCGCGGAGCCCCTTTCTCCTGACTCAAGCGCTGCGCACCAGCCAACGAACGCGTACATAAATGCCTCCATCGCGCTCATCTGCCCCCATCCTCGTCAGCCTCATCTTCGGTGCAGCCGCGCTCTACTACCTCTGCACGTCTACGCCTTATAACATCACGACCTACGTCCCCTCATCCCTCTCCTGGTACCCGGGCACTATGACCACAACAACGTCACCCAAGGGCTGGTATGGACGCACCGCGCCGCACCCCGCGCCTGAGGAGTGGACGCCGCGCCGTGAGGCGCTCTCCCTCGCAGTCCTGCGCAGCACCAAGATCGAGCCCGAGGGCTTCACGCTCGCGCTCTTCTCTGACACCATGGACGGCCAGCACGTCGCGGTCGACGCGATGGGCCGCGTGGTCCTCGTACCGGGCGCAGACCACGAGGCGATGATGGCGCACGTGCAGACGGCCATGGCGCTCCCCGAGACGGGCATGTTCCGCAACTTGTGGCAGGTGAAGCAGCCGACGACGAGCCAGCCGATTGACCGTGTGGTTGTGCCGCGGGGCACGGCGGAGGGCGAGAATGCGGAGGTAAGCGTCAGTGGGTGGGTTGGGAGCTCGGAGGACGCTATGCCGCTGAAGCGGCCGGTTGAGGGGATTGAGGAGCTCCCGAGCGCGCTGAAGGAGCTGATCGGGCTTGCTCTTGAGGCGAGGCAGGATTTCGACAGTGGCAGCATGGATCAGGCGATGGTCAGCAGGGTGAAGAACTGTCTCTAAGGGATCCGCGACTGATAGATTCTGTAATATCACGACTTGTATACGACTTTGGAAGGAATGTGCATAAAGGGCTCAGCCCGTTGAACGTGGTGTGAAGCTCACACGAGCAACCAGCGGACGTCTAGACGAAGACGACAGGCTAGTCGCAGGCACCTCTTTTTCGCAGCCAAGCCTTCGCGGATCTCACTTGTGAAAAACATCGGCTGCCAAGGAAAGGCCAGGCTTCCTTCAGCCCTTTGTTGGCCATATAAGGGAATTTCACCGTCTGCGAGGCTCGAGTACGGGGATGCAGCACACGAGACAGCGACTTCGACCGCACCTTGCCCGCATTCTTCAAGGAACCACTCTATGTAGGCCAACTATAGGACGAACGTGCGTGAACGTCCACGTGGATCGCCGTACTGAACAGTGTCGGTGAAGATCAGCAGTGCTGCAGTGGGGCATGCGTAGGCTAGTGTTTGCTCTATCCAGCAGCGGTGTATGCGAGTGACGACAGAGAAATGGCAACGTTCGGCGGGAGCTGGGAGGGACGGGGGCGTCGCTCTGCACAGCGTTGAGCGCTGAGCGCCGGGGGCTAGGTCACGGTGGCAGGAGTAGCCGGGGTATGTATGTCTCTCCGTGCCGGCCGAGAGCCGGGTTCCGTTTTGAAATGAGATTTGGGTGCACACGACTCAAAAAGAGGGAGATGGATCGAGGGAGAACGAGACTCCACGGGCTCTCCACGGCCACATCACCCGACGACGTCGCCGCCGACGTCGCATCATTGACACTGCAGCAAGTCGTCAAGACGAACGAACGTGCGCGCCAACGACCATAAGTAGTTGGACGACTCCACCGACGCTCCTCGTCCCAAACCGCCACCATGCCGAACAGATCAACGCTCGAGGAGTACGAGCGCGAGGAGTCGACCCGCCCCCCGTATCTGCTCACCAAGACCGAGCTCAAGCTGCTGGGTATCGCCGGCGTCGGCTTCTTCCTCGATGCCTACGACCTCTTCATCATCAACCCCGTCGCCACCATGCTCCAGTTCCGTCTCTACGAAGGTGGCAAGCTGCCTCCCGATCTTGAAGGATTCGTCAAGGCCGGCGCCAACATCGGCTCCGTCATCGGTCAGTTCGCATTCGGCTACATGGCGGACGCCCTCGGGCGCAAAGCCATCTACGGCAAGGAGCTCATGCTGATCATCTTCGCGACGATCATGAGTATCACCACCCCCACTGGCGCCCTATCCCCGGAGAGCTCGCTCATCTACCTCGCAATATGGCGCATCGTGCTCGGCGTCGGTGTCGGCGGTGACTACCCCATGTCCGCCAGCGTCACCAGCGACCGCTCCAATCTGCGGAAACGCGGCACCATGCTGTCCTACATCTTCAGTAACCAGGGCTGGGGCAGCTTTGTCGGCAGCATCGTCTTCCTCGTCGTGCTCGCGTGCTACAAGAGCAAGATGGGTGATGGTACAAGCGGTCTTGACGGAGGTGCGTGCGATCGGACGCGTCTGGTGATTTTCGACTGACCCTTTCCTCAGTCTGGCGCATTGTTGTCGGCCTATCACTAGTCCCCGCATTCGGTACCCTATACCAGCGCCTAACCCTTCGCGAGTCGTCACGGTTCATCAAGGCCCGCCAGGATGCCATCGAGGACCAGGAGGATGACATCGACAAGCTGAAGCGTCAACAGCGCGCGTCTGAGGAGGCCGCCGAAAAGGACTCGCAGAAGACGCCCGAGAGCACCACCACCACATCCAACCCGGAAGAGCCTGAGGAGGTCGTCAAGCAGAAGGCCCATCTGCGAGGTACGCCAATCCTTTCGCTACCTTCGCCCCTACTGACCCCCACCTCAGAGTTCCTCCACTACTTCTCCAAGTGGGAACACGCGAAGCTGCTCATCGGCACATGCATGTGCTGGTTCCTCCTCGACATCGCGTTCTACGGCATCAACCTCAACCAGAACGTCGTGCTCCAGGAGATCGGCTTTGACGGCGCGGACGGCACGCCGTACGAGCGCCTCATCAAGATCGGCACGGGCAACATCATCATCACTGCGCTCGGCTTCGTGCCAGGGTACTACGTCACCGTCTTCACCATCGAGAAGCTCGGCCGGAAATGGATTCAAATCCAGGGCTTCCTGCTCGCTGCGCTCTTCCGTGCGTCTTTTCTTAGGCCATTCCCCACCCTCAGTCGTACTAATCTGAACGTCCAGTGGGCATCCTCGCGGGCAACTTTGACAGGCTCTCCTCCGCGGGCTTCATCGTCTGCTTCGCCTTCCTCCAGTTCTTCTTTAACTTCGGCGCCAACACGACTACGTACTGCTACCCCGCCGAGGTCTTCCCCACGCGCTTCCGTGCCTTCGCGCACGGCGCAAGCGCTGCCGCGGGCAAGGCTGGCGCCATCATCAGCGCGCTTGCCTTCAACAAGCTGAAGGACGATATCGGCACGCCGGCGGTGCTCTGGAGTGCGTTTTTTCTTTCATTGCATGGATATATCGATGAGATGCTGACGATGGTGCGCAGTATTCTTCGGCTGCTGTATCGCGGGCGCGGGATTCACGCTACTCCTTCCTGAGGTGAAGGGACGCGATCCGGATATCATCCTCGCGGAAGAGCTCAAGGCCGAGCGCGAGGCACGGCGCGCACAGCAAACCTCGACGTCATAATTGCTGCTGTACTGCCGAGCGATGGTCAAGATCCCCAGGATCACGGCCAGCCAACCCACCTCGCCAGACCGCAATGGATAGCAAGGAATGCCGTTGCGGATCACAGTCATTGCAGAGAACGAGCGAGGAGGCGAGGGCGATGCGAGACTAACGACACCCTGGATTTCAGGGTAATGCTCACGAGGACTGCTTGTAGTTATAATCATTGCTGAGAAGTGTGTAGCACAGGGGAGGAGTGCAAAAGTGTAAACATCTAGATATAGAGACCCTTCGGCGTTCTCGCACACGTAATTCAATAGTGGGTTGCATCGATGCTCGCGGGAGAGAAGAAAGACGGACGAAACGGAGAAATAAAGAGAAACAAGCTCCTTTATTCTGCGCGACCTACCTACGAAGAGGTGAAGTGTCCGACACCGGTATCCCAGTCGTCCGCGAACCCAATGACGCTCAGCGTTTTATCAAAACTATCTAATGTACAACATATCATCCTTTCCCCTCTAAATTCGGACTCGTGTTTCGTTATCGCCTTCTTCTCGTCTTCCAGTGTGCGCAATGTACGAGCGGCGCAAGACAATTCACCTGCTCTACAGCTCCCGATCAGCATGCGCCCTTGTCAACCCAAACACCGCTGTTCGTAGAGCCTGAATTTGCGTCAGCGTCGTTAGACAAACAGCTTCGTTTCAATTTTGGCTTACCTCCGGGCGTGTCTCCTTGCGTCCACCACTGCGCAGACCACAAGTGGCCGCTGAGAAATGGTCAAGGAATAAGCAAGACCTAGCGGTCGTCGACGTACTTGTAGACTGCCGTCTGACCTCCCGTGTAGGCAACGCTGCTGCTCCAAGTAGTCACGCCGGCGCAGTTTCCGGCGGTTGGAGATGTGGTTGGTGAGGTCGTGGTCGTGCTACCGCCCGAGCCTGCGCATGCGCTGACTATACGGAAAATTAGATCAATTTATCGAACGAGGAATAAGCCTTACTGATGCTCCACGAGCTATCCGAAGTCCCCGCCGGTGTCTGGTCAGCGTACCACTTGGCCTGAGGGTATACTTATGGTCAACGGAATATTACCCGCTTGTCCGGCGTACTGACCTGCCAGATGTACCCTCCATAAGATACCTGTGAGCCGCCCGAATAAGATCGGCCAGACGCGTATGCGGGAGCAGAGCAAGCTGGATAAGTGAATCCAGTACCGCCCGCCGCGACCAACGCCGACTTTATAGGGACGTGGTAGTTGCCATTGTCTGCGTGGAAAATCAGCGACAGGACCCCTTTTGACCTTCACGGCATCGCTTACAAACTGCCTGAGAAGCGTCCCCTAAGAAACGTTTAGAAACGCTTGTTTTCGAAAAAGATTGAAGACTTACATAGCATGACACCGCCGAATGACGGAAAGCTCTTCCGCATCGTAGTCGCGATGCTGCTCAAGGTTGCGCTCGTAACGTACCCAGAACCAGCCGCACCAGTGCTAGCCGGGGCACCAATGTAGACCTTGACGTTCGGGTTCGGGCTGACATGACGGGCCCAGTAGTCCCAGATACCGAAGTTCCAATTCTGAAGAGCGTTATCAGCTTCCAAGCTTGGGACTGCGTCGGATTTCTCACGTTGACCTGGCCGTAGTTGGGGAGTCCGCACTGGTTGTTGTAAAATTGTACTATGATAATATCAGTCGAAGACTGATCACCGATGTTCATACGAGAAGACGACGTACCGTAAACTGCGTCGAACGCAACAGCATTCAAAACCCCGCCGAGGGAGGCGTCGGGATACACGCACTGCGGGGCAGCCGTCACGTAATACCTGACCTAGAGCGTCAGTTCAATGAGCTGTGCCCTTGAAAGCCGGGCCATACTTCTTGCTAGCACCGCTTGCTAGGGAACGGATCTTGTTCACAAAGACATCGTAGTGCGCGGAAGAGCCACCCTCGATGTCAAGGTCGACACCTGTGGATGCCTCTCATTACTAGGACATTCATCTGCCTATCAAAGGACTCACCGTCGAGTACGGCAGAGCCGAAAGGCCGAGTGGCCGAGGAGCCGCCGAGGAACATGTCCCTATTGTCGTTGTAAGCCATATCGTCCTCGGCGCAGAAGCACAGAGACTCGCCAGATGGTCTGCGCAAATGTGCTTGCTTGGTCGTCTGACTCGAAGCCGACGCTGCCGGTCGCACCACCGATGCTGAAGAACCATAAGATAAACTGGAATGCTCCAAATCCAGAACCCCGACACACCTCAGCGGAACCAGTTTGCCCTTGCTCTGGCAGTACTCGATATCATCGGCAAGAGCAGTACAGATGGGGAGCTTCGTCCCAGAGAACGTCGCGTTGTCCACATTGTTGCACGAGTTTGCAAGATTCATCTCGGGCGCGCCTCCAGTACCGAAAAAGACATTGAGGAATGAAACCGGTAGGACGTTGATGCTGTCGTCCTGTGCATTGCTATCAACATAAATGCGCGGTCGAACGAAGAGAAAGACTGACATTGCAGTAAAAGCTGATATCTTTCTGGAAGTTGGCCGTATCCGTGCCATCGACTGCACCTCGGGAGTTCTGACCCCAGTAGCTGTGCAAAATGAGCGACTGACCCGTATGAAAGCGGACCATCTTACACGACCATCTAGAACAGTCGTGAGTCCTCGCAGGTGAATAGATGCATGCATATACTCACGTTGTCGTACCTCGAACCGTCGAATGCAGCCCGAGCCTGCATGACCGGCAGGACCGCTGCGAGGAGCGCAAACTTTCTCGTGTTGAGCAGCATTTCGACTAGCTGTTGCGCGTAGACCTCGACAAGCTGGAGTGAAGACCTTCCTTGCGGGCTTCCGCACAACATGGCAAGGACCGCGCTTTAAGTACCCACAGGTTAGCCTCCCCGGCCGAGCCCTAGCGATCCAAATAGACAGCGCACCATGCGGCGAAGACAACAAGTGCAATCGAGAAGCGCGTCCTTCGACGTTGCCCGCTCAGCGTAGCGCGGTTCTCAATTAGAGAGCCCATCTGGATAGCGAGGCGCGCGTGCCTATTCGAGGGAAGGAGGGATAGTGTGCCTGCGATAAGCGCAAGGCCTGCTGAATATGGGCAGTCGCTTGTCTGCGGGTGGTGCGGCCGTACAAGGGCCAGGAGAGCGCTGGGTGGACAGAGCTCTTGGGCGGGCCGCGGAAGTTCGAGTTGGGTCAATCGAGAAGCCGGCGAGAGCGCGGGCGTCAAGGGGAGTGCTTATGTCGAGAACAAGGCGCGTGCCGCGGTGCCGTTGAAATGAGAGCAGGATAAAAGGAGCGCAGGAAGCCTGGAGTGACGCCGAAGCATGACATGACGGTTCATGTTCTCCAAGTTCACGCATGCTCGGTTCATCATCACGGACCCCCAACCGTTTCCCACGGGTCGCACGCAGACGATCATCCATACTTGCTTTGCGAGTCGGACTCGCAACGCGCAGCATCTACAGGGCAAGAAGCAGGAGAAATGTTCGCAAGAACGGTATACATACAGGAATATAGCTCTACGAGTACAACGAAAGCACGACGGTACCCAATTCAGCATGGTGATCATTACAGGGAAGAGGCCACCGCTCATCCTGACGACACGGAATCCGCGTCGCCGTCGGCTGGGGTCGCATTCCGTACAGGGTCTGTGCACAGGTGAGCAACGGCGAGGATATATTTGAAAAAAAGACGAACCAAAGTATGGCTGCCCTTGCGCCTCGCGCGCAGTCAGGCGCTCCTGGTGGTCGTAACGCAGCAGCTTGTCAAGGAGGTCGATCGCCTCGTTCGAGATATAGCGCTGGTTCTCCGACGTGATGAAGCGTGTCCAGGGTTTGCGGGGGTACCTAGCTACCGGTGAGCTACAGCGCATGAAGACATGAATGACCACCCACCGGCCAAGCAGCTCATCGAACTGCGAGTCAAGGCGGATGTTGTACTTGTCGATGTACACGTAGAACTCGTCCGTGCCGAGCACTTTGGTGATCTTCACGAGCTGGTCGTAGTTGTCGTGGCCGTGGAAGAATGGCTCCTTGCGGAAGATCTGGCGAAGGGTTCAGTCGGTCGATCGCGCAGTTAAGGCAGACCACGCACCATGGAGGCAAACATGCATCCATAACTCCACATGTCCAGGCTGTAGTCGTACTCCTGGAAGTCGACCAGGAGCTCGGGACCCTTGAAGTACCGCGACGCCACGCGCACGTTGTACTCCGTCTTCGGGTGGTAGAACTCGGCGAGACCCCAGTCGATCAGGCGCAGCTAGAGGGCGGTCAGACGGCGCCTAGCTCACGGGCGAAGCACGCACTTTGCGGCGCTCGTGGTCGATCATGACATTGTGCGGCTTCACATCTCGATGCATGATGCCTTTCGAATGGCAGAAATCGAGCGCCTAGAGTTACGCGCGTGTGAGTGAATTGTTGCCGCGCGTGCAGGCATGCGGCTCACCTTTAGCAGCTCGAGCATGTAGAAGCGCACATCGTAGTCGGTGAAGCGCGGGTAGAGCACCTTAAAGTCGACGTTGTGGACGTACTCTGTGATAAGGCTGGGGATCTTTGAGGTCTGGTCGCGCACGACGTCGAGCAGAGCGACGACATTCGGGCCGCCAGCGAGGTTCTGCAGGATCTTGATTTCGCGCTTGATCTTCTTCTTCTTGACCGGCTTGAGGACCTTGATGATGCATTTTTCTTCGGTCACGATGTTGATGCCCTCGAAGACCTTGTCGGGAAAGCGTGCGTGAGTCTCTTGCGTCGCGCCGCGCGTTATTGTCCACGCACCTCAGAGTACTTCCCCCTCCCGACCTTGCGGACGATCTCGTAGTGATCTTGCGACCCCCACTGAACCTGCAGGTTGTCTGTCGCGGAAAAAGAGTCGATAAGCACGGCGCGCTGGGGCAACGGGGCAACAAAGCCGACCATATTCGTGCCATGACGGGCCCAGCCGCTGATTCACGTCCGCATAGACGCGGGACACGGACTTTGGCGGTGCTGAGCGTCCCATCGATTTCGCAAGAGTGGGACGATGGCGGCGGCGCAGGAAGAGCAGCGAAAGCAGGCGCGGGAGCCGCTGCGTCTCCGTCGGTTGATCGCGCGCGGGCAATATTTTCCCACGCATTCTCTCGATAATTCACGTTGAACTTCCGCTGCACACCAGGTACTGCGATGGCGCCCAGAGCGCCGCCGTCGAACTGGCCAGCGAGTTTGCGCTACACGGAGGCGTATGTATACCATAGCTCTGTCGACACAGCCGCACGAGGCTTCATACGTGGCACAACTACCACTTCTTCGTCCCACGCTGAGGAGCCGAGCCGGCACTGGGTCGCAATCAGACGCATTAGCGAAGCTGGGCACCCAGCAGCAGGCCAGTATGGTCTCTTTGCAACGAAGAAAATTCCGGCAAAAACGCGCATACTCTACTACATCGGTCCGCCGACCTATCTGCTCGCAAGCGTGGGCCGTCTACTGAATAGAAAGCCGTAGGCGAGGTGCACGCGGATGAGAGGAACGAGTCGGACTACGATCTCTGCCTCCACCGATTCTCTAGCGGGGTGAGCATCGGCATCGATGCCAGCAGGACGGGTAACGAGGCGCGATTCGTGAACGACTATCGAGGGGTCCGCCCAAAGCCCAACGCGGTCTTCACGGACGAGAGGGTCGCCTCTTCTGGAGAGTTGCGTATTGCGATCTGGAGCGGGACGGACGGCATCAAGAAAGGCGAAGAGATTCTGGTGTCGTACGGCAAAGGGTGGTGGACAGCGAGGACGCAGACCGGCGGAGATGAGGAGTTGTAGATCGAGATAGGATGCCCATCGCTGAGAATATCCCAGACCTATTACAGTCTTGCGCTTGCCTTGCACGATACCCTGACCTCGTGAAGAAGGGACATGGGGTGAGATCTACTCGCCTCCTCCGATTTTGTGACGGCAGTGGGATCTGCGTCTGGACCGACAGGTGTATGCACATGCAAATGTCTCGAGAAAGACGACGTAAGACAGTGCACGCCGTAGCAGTGAGTTGAAATGTCCGCCATAGCACCGGAAGACATGTCAGCCAGCGAGCATCGAAAGCGGAGGATCGGCGCCGCAATAGAATTGGGATCGCAGACAGCGTAGGAGCCCCAGAAGTGTAGAACCTACGTCCGACCTCGCTGTTGTGGACGACGTTGGGGACAAGAGCAAGACGCGTCGCGCGTTGTCGAATATTCTCGACATCAGGCAGTCAACACGTGTCAACATAAATTTTGATCGCGCCGACGCGAAGTCGCAGGTTGCTCACCGGCACCGTTTGATCATCTCCTCATGCCTCCGCGTCTACCGTCCAAGTCGCTCGTCTCTGCTCTCGCCTCCGCTCCCTGCGCCGCCTCCCACTCGCGCCAGTGTCGCCGCGCCTTCTCCTTCGTCCGGAACCAATGGCTAGAGGCGCCTAGCCGTGGGACGCTCCGGCACACTGCCAAACGGTCCCCCGCAAGCAGGGTGCGTCACTACACACACATGTATAACGGCACCCAAACTCATTCTCCTGCAGCGGTACTTGCACGCGACATCTCCGTTGGGTGCGCCAAAAGATCCCTACAAAAACGCTAGGCGTCGACACGAAGGCCTCCGCCGCGGACATTAAGAAGGCTTACTTCGCCGTACGCTCCCTCCCTCATATCCGCGCACTTCCTCTCACACCCACCCCTAGCTTGCACGGAAATTTCATCCGGACACCAACAAGGACAAGTCTGCACAGGAGAAGTTCGTCGAAATTCAGGAAGCTTACGACGTGCGCTCCCCTCTCATTCCGGCCTTCATACACCACTCACCTGTCCTACATTGCAGACCCTGAAAGATGACAAGAAGCGTGCGGCGTACGACCAGTTTGGATCCGCCTCTCAGCAGCCCGGATTCGACCCCAATATGTTCAGTCAAGGCGGCGCTGGCTTTGGCGGCGGCTTTGGTGGCTTCCATGACTTTGCCCAGGCATTTGGCGCTCAAGCAGGCGGAGGCCGAGGAGGGGGCTCGCTGTTTGAAGAGCTCTTTTCCTCGTTCGGAGCTGGCGGCGGCGGCGGCGGACGTCGCGCCAACATGCGGGGTGAAGACCTGACGTCCTCCATCTCCATTTCCTTCCTCGAGTCATGCAAGGGCACACGTCGTAACGTCTCCGTCCAGCCGATCGTCGAGTGTGCCAGTTGTTCCGGAAGCGGAATGAAGGCGGGCATGAAGAAGTCGACATGTTCCGCCTGCTCAGGACTGGTCAACGGACATTCGTGATCGACTCGGGCTTCCAGATGGCCACCACCTGCAATGTGTGCAAGGGGCAGGGCAGCACTATCCCACGCAATGGCGAATGTGGCTCCTGTGGTGGCGTCGGTAAAGTCAGGATCAAGAAGACAGTCGTGGTGGACATCCCGAAAGGTCTTACAGTTTTACCGATTTCTCCAAGCGTATGCTGATCTTGAGCACAGGTGTCGAGGACGGGATGACGGTGCGGGTGCCCGGTGCAGGTGATTCACCCATCTCGGGTAAAGGCCCGACGGGAGACTTGCTCGTGCGCATCAAGGTGGCACCGTCAAAGGTCTTCACGCGCCAGGGCGTCAACCTATACCACGAAGCACGGGTACCGATGCATACAGCTTTGCTTGGCGGCAAGGTTCGCATCCCGACACTTGAAGGGGACGTGGACGTGCGCGTGCCTAGTTGCACGCAGCAGGGCGAGGAGATGGTGTTGAAGGGGCGTGGTGTCGCTCCGACTTTCACCGGAGAGACCGGCAGCCTCTTCGTCAAATTCTCCGTCCAGCTTCCGAGGTAAGCGGCGTCAGAGGTCCAACTCATGGTCTACACGCTGACCACTCCTCTCAGGTCTCTTACTGCGCGCCAGCGGGAGCTCATACAACAGTACGCCGATGACATAGAGGGCCGGACCCGTTCAAACACAACATCAACATCATCCACTGATGATCGGACCACGGACACTACGGATAACGGTACGGTTTATTCTCTTGACCGGTCATGGACGTCGAAAATGGCGAGCTCGCTCTCGAGCGCTTGGCAGAAAGTTAAAGAAGTGCTCCGCTCATGACCGGCATGTCACCCGCGCTCGAGGCAGTATCTTATGGCTCATCCCTTCCCAGGCTCCGCGAAGGACACGAAGAGTGACGACCCTCCGGTGGACGACGAGGCTGAGAAGAAGCGCGCGACGGGCTGACGGATGGATGGCGCCTAGCCACGGAGCGGCCTGGTGATCCAACTATCATATCGATAACTTAGGACTCTTGTAATTACTCACAGCGGAAACGTACTGGCCCCCAACTCCTTCTGGCTACAAGGCATGTGTACCATCTATGAGCTTCACGCAGGCAACTAATTGCATCCACCATTCAATGCTAGCTATCCACTACTCACATTTATAGAGTCGTGCCTCGGCGTCAGCTTGCCGAAGTGTATGTGCAATTGTGTGGGACCGGACTTACAGCGCGCCTGCAGTCGTCTCGTCATGACAAGCCGTCGACACGAGTGTTTCCCTCGAAGTGTCAAGCCCTCGTCTGTCGTCATGACTAGCATGCGCACTCGGCCTTCATAACATGAACATCGTTGTGTGCGCGCCTCGCAGCGTGCAGGATCTGATCATATAGATGGCCAGATATGACAAAACGCCCACCTCCTTGTACAGCAATCCTTCACTTCGCGGCAATCTAATCAATTCGTCTGCAGTCAGCTGAGCCTTACCCCACAAGCGCACATTGCTCCAACATCGACCGGCGACGCCAGAGGTCTATGAGTGAGTTTGTTCTGCGCGTCAGATCCGACCCCTTCCGACGCACGCAGTCGAGAATGGCTGTCCGGTTTCCCCTCTCGTCACTTCTGGAGCGGAGCAGTCGTTCCGGCTTGTCAGCGCTACGTGGGTGTCGGGGGCTGCGCCGCACCAAAGAGGCGAGACTTGCCCACTATAACGGGTGCGTGTCGCCCTTCGTCGCACTGACATCTCCGAGCATGGTCTTCGTTAGCTTATTGACTTCTCAGGATCGCAATTGTTGAGATGACCAAGCCTCGCGTCTGTGTGCGCTGACGCCCTCCGATGAGTGTGGCGATATGAACGAGCGCGTATATATGAAGGTCTGGCCGAGAGGGCTTGACACTGGCGAGTCCTCCCTTTCGCGTACTTGAGTTGACGACGACATGCCTGGCGCCCTACTCCCAACAACCGTTCCTCTTCCTCCTCACGACGATACTTCCTCTACGGCTACAGGCACCGACGTTAACAATGCTGAAAAGGCGTTGAGCTTGCAACGTTCTGCTTCACCAGCCTCCTCCCTTACATTACACGTCGATCCGCCACAAGAGCTATCCCTCAGCCACCTTCTACTGATCCATCTAGGGTACGCCAACCTGTTGGCAGAACCTGACAGTCCCTGAGCCCAACCCGCAGACTCGTCCTCGCCTTGTTCCTGGCTACGACGGATGCAGTGCGTACAACAACCCCACCTGTCACACCTGTCTTTCTCACATCGTCCAGAACATCGTCTCTACGATCCTGCCGACGTTGACCACTGAACTTGGCGCGACGGAGGACGAGTACACATGGATCACCGTCGGTTAGCCTTTCTCGCTCCACGCCGCCGCTCGTCGGGCCTGACGCCGCCCCAGCGTACCTGCTAACGCAGACGGCCTTCCAGCCATTCTACGGCCAGGTCTCCGATGTCGTAGGACGAAAGGTGCGTCACGCGCGCGCGCGCTTCCTGCGACCAGCGGTCCTCAAGGCCTCAACTACCGTGCCCCATAGACGCTTTTGTTCAGTGCGATGGCAGCGTTCGCGGTTGGATCCATGTTGTGTGGCGCCGCCCAGGTGCGTTCGTCCGCGCGGTGCGGAGCCGATGTTGACCCGTGCGTAGGGCGTGAAGA
Organism: Schizophyllum amplum; assembly: GCA_007026445.1. NCBI lineage: Eukaryota > Fungi > Basidiomycota > Agaricomycetes > Agaricales > Schizophyllaceae > Schizophyllum > Schizophyllum amplum. Next base: position 117,326 of record VDMD01000023.1, on the reverse strand, counting down.
TGCTGATCGCGGCGCGCGCTGTGGCGGGCGCGGGGGGTGGCGGGATCGTGAATTCGGTGTGGGTGATCAACAGCGACGTCGTGCCCGTGCACGCTCGCGCGAAGTGGTCCCTAGCACTTAGCGTCACGTGGGCGTGCTCCGCGGTCGCGGGCCCTCTTCTCGGTGGAGTATTCAGCGGTGAGTGCGGCTGGCTTTCCGTCCCGGTATCCCGACTCATGTCCGACGAAGGGAGCAGTGCATCCTGGCGATGGGCGTGTACGTTTCTCTAACGTGTCGGAGACCAATTCCACGCCTGACGAGGTTGCTCCTAGTCTTTATCAATGGCCCCGTATGCGCGGTCTCTGTAGCTATCCTTGCCCTCACCCTCCGGCGTGTTCCCGTTCTGGCAAAGTCGCCGACGACATGGCGAAGCTTGTTAGCAACTTTTGACTTTCCGGGCCTGTGAGCGCGCCTTCCATGTCTATGCTCCGGGACGGGCTTCCTGACGCTCTTCGAAGCCTTCTTTTTATTTGCGGCACCATCGGTGTGCTGATAGGCTTCAGCTTCGCGGCACCCCATGGCTGTAAGCGCTATCTCCTGCCGCGTGCATGTACACGACTTACTGAGCGCTCACCAGGGACGGCGCCGGTCACACTCGTAAGCATAACCGCCGGCGCGGTCTTTCTCGTCGTCGGCGCAGTATACGAAGCGTACTTTCGCCGCTCAAATTGTCTGTTTCCTGCTGTCATCTTCCAACAACGAACGACAGGTGAGTGAACGATATATTGCCGCCACGCTGCTCTAAAATGATATCATATAGCTTCAATTCTGCTTGTTACCTTTTTGCATAATGTCGCCTTCAACGCCGGAACTTTCTATCTGGCGCTATATTACCAGGTGCGCGGTTCGGGCGGACGCCCTCCGACCCTGCTCACGAGCTGCACAGGTTGTCAACGGGATGACCCCCCTTCAGGCTGGCGTGCGCATGCTGCCCTATTCCCTTGGATCCTCTTTAGCGTCAATGCCACCAACTTGGTTCATCTCGGCGTGGCAGAAGCGCCGTCAGGACACCCTCCCCCAAAACGTCGTTATCTGGATCGGGCTCGGGCTCGCCACCATCGGCTTCGGTGCGTCCTGCCCTCGGCCGATGGGAAACAACAGACTGACGCGCGCTCATTCGCCTCATCTTCCCCTTCATTATCTCACAGGGCTAATGATACTGTTGGACGAGAGCTCGTCAAGCATGACACAAAATTTCTTCCCGCTCATCGCTGGCTGTGGCATTGGAATGAACTTCCATACTCCGCACCAGGTTTTTGCCGCCGCGTTGGGCCCGGAGCACTTGGCAACCGCGACGAGCGCGTTCTTCCTGGTGCGCTTCACTGGCGCGACGATCGGGCTGGTATGTTCCTATTACTCCTCCTGGCGTACTAGCCTTCTCAGCCCTGAGCGTCCATATACTTCACCCGCTAATTTTGTATGTCCAGGCCGTGGCTAGTGCTATTTTCTACGGGCGCCTAACTGACCTGCTGCCGCCTGACGTCCCGGTCCTTCGCTGGGATTCGTCGATCGATTTCTCGAGCCTGGACGGCCTCGCGCCGGACGCGCTGCGGGAGGTCTCGCATGATGTCGCTGTGGCGATCCGGGTGCGGCATGTGGTTTTCTGCGATGCAAAGGAGATGGCTGACTTATGGCGTGGTTTTGCAGACGATATGGGTCGCGTGCACACCTGCTATCGGCTTGGCGCTAGTGGTGAGTTCACGTCTCGGTTGATTGAGTCTCCTGGGATGAACTTGTTGCAGGTCTCGTTCGCGCTACGAACGCTCTCGACGGCGAGCGATGACAAGAGCGTGTCCGCTGGAGACTCAAGCGAAGGGCAAGCTAAGACGCCTGCATAAGCCGCACCAGAATTTTTCATAGTGCGACTGTCCAATTAATATGTATCTGTACTGATAGCACCATGTTTCTTTCTATTGTATTCGACATGCAATTCACGTACGAAAACCTTACCCAGCGTCCTTGCCACCAGCTTCTTTCCAGATCCGAGGTATACGGGTACAATGTGTCGGATCGTTTGTCCACCTTCGCAATTTATGGCCACCTTTGAACTCACTAGCTCCTGCCTGTGTTCCGAAAGTGTATACAAGACAATCCTTTATCGCCGGCTTGAACGGATGACTAGGTACCCAAGGACCTCTTCAACGAAACACTGCATGTTCCGATAGCTGATTTGAGCAACTAATGAACAGACATGCACATCGCGGTGGGCATCTTTTGTGGACGTCATAAGTATCGCCTCGCGGAAGCCATGACTGCCCTTCAAATGAACACACGTTCACACTGACAGGTACATAGTATTATATACATTTCTGGAAAGTTACACGCGCACGCTTTTTTGATTTATCGCGACGGTGGGACGAATCTTGGTTCGGTGGCGGCGTCGCGGGCGTCGTTACCAAACGTGGCAACCCCCTTGAGAAATAAAACCTTCCGAAAGGATATAAGGAACGGCGGAAACGGATCGCGTGCCAGGGCAACGTAGGAGCTCCGACGTCATCTTTACAGCCACAAGACCTCTTTAGACAAACAATGGACAAGAAACAGCTTCGGACCTACCGCCATCTTCAACGACGCCGCCCACCAAGTTGTCCGCCCGCCGCCCCTGTTGATGCGCACACGATAAGAAATCCGGAGAACATACATAAGAAAAAATGCAGTCACACCACCATTTTGTCACACGAGACCCTAAATCTCTCTTGCTCCGCTTCCCCCACCATCCCCACCGCTACCACTTTCACAAGCGACCGTCCAAGATGCTCGGGTCCAACATGGCCGCGCCTGTTATCGGACCAGATTCCTCCGCAGCGTCCCTCCCCGCCGTCCGCCCAGTTGGACCCCTCCATCACTCTTCGATGAGCACCGCATCCACCGCGTCCACCAGCTCCGACCTGTCCTTCGTTCCAGAGACAGTGAAGGAAGAAGACTTGGCTCATTCCCCGATATCTTTGAAAGCCAAGTGAGTGCCCTCTCTCCAAACACCCGCTTCTCATCCTCCAAGGCTAGACAGTGCACCCATCGCTGCCATGGTTTGCGTCGCCCCACACTTCTTCTCCCTTTCACAGCGCTGACATATACCTGGCAGGCACTACAAGCACGAAACCTTTGCTGCTAAGCTCCTAGATATCATACACACGATCAGCGTCCCGACCTGGGCCTACCCGTCGATCACTCCTCAGAGCATCGACGTCTTCAAAGTCTCGGGTTCACTCACGAATGCCGTCTTCTTCATCTCCTGCCCCTCCGTCCCCGACGCGCATACGCTTCTCCTGCGCATCTACGGGGCGTCCTCGGGCGAGCTCATCTCCCGTCCTCGCGAGTTGCACACCCTGCACATGCTCTCCTCCCGCTACCACATCGGCCCACTCGTATATGGCACCTTCGCGAACGGACGTGTGGAGGAGTATTTTGAGTCCACTACGCTGTCCGCGGCGGACCTGCGCGACCCGCAGATCAGCCGTTGGATCGGCGCGCGTATGGCGGAGCTGCACTCAGTAGATATCGATGTCGTAGAGGATGGTGCGGAGTGGGAGATCGCAGCGTCGGCGAATGTCAATTCATGGCTCGCGCCCCGCGCGTGAGGTACTCGCGCTTCCGGCTATCTTGAAGGTGGTACGCCAAGAGATCGACATCGACGCCTTCGAGACCGACTGGCGGAGATACATGGGCTGGCTAGCCACCATTGACGACCAGAAGGATGGGAACCGGCGCGTTTTCGCTCACAATGACACGCAATACGGGAACCTTCTTCGCTTGAAGACTATCTCGCCTAACGTGCCCGAACATCGCCAGGTTCGTGCAGTGCCTCGTTTCTTTCTTTTCCTTGTTGAGCAAAGCTTTACCTAGATCATCGTCGTGGACTTTGAATATGCAGCCCCAAATCCCGCCGCTTTCGACATCGCCAACCACTTCCACGAGTGGACGGCAGACTACCATGGCCCCACGCCGCATCTGCTCGACCCAGAGCGCTACCCTACGCCAGAGCAGAGGCGGAACATGTACGCGGCGTACGCAGAACACGCAGGCGTCAGGTCCGCGGGCGAGTCTTGGCTGGCGACGTTGGAGGAGCAGGTCCGCGCCTGGAGCCCGGCATCGCACGCGATGTGGGCGATCTGGGGGCTTGTGCAGGCGCGCGAGGACATCGAGAGCGCGGTGGAGGAGCCGGAGTTCGACTACATCAACTACGCGCGTTGTCGGATGGAGGGCTTCCGGCGGGAAGTGCGAGCATTGGGGATCTTGTAGGGTTCGAGCGAGTCTTTTCGTGAAGGGTGCTGAAGGGTGCATACGGAGGGAGCTGCGGCCATAAACGCTTCGGCGTTGTAGATGGCGCTTTCTTTCTTCGTCTGACGCACCGTGGGTTGTGTAGAGGCGCATTCGCGCGATGTAGAGGAGGGTTCAAGTGACCTGTGGACGGATCAGTCTTGGATACCTGGTACTCAACTACCATAGGCTTTTACATACCTAACTATGTTACTTCTTCACACAGTTTTTATAGACGCTGCCTGTTCATCATCGTGGACTTGCTTCTGGAAACACCAGGACTTGAGGCTCTCGTGAGTAACAACCTGGGCTGTAGAGCCTGCGCATTTGCGGGGCGTCGCGCATGCTTGAAAAGTGGCCCTCGAACGCTCAAAGCAGGCACCTATTCATTTTCGCGCAAAGCGGCTGCCGACGTTCCCTGGACCGGACCATAATATGCTGAAACCACCGAAGGTGGTACCGTTGTAAGTCCTTGGATGAAACCACTCAAGTCACTGCGGCCGCTCGTCTTAGACTGCCACCTTACTGACCCCGGTCATAAAGCCCTTCAGTGACTCCGAAGTTCTGATGCAACCATGCAGATCCCGTTTCACGACGTCCATCCCATTCAAACAAGTATCGCCCAGCAATACCAATCAAGCTGGGTTCTACGAACCCGAAGACGACGACGCACAAAGACGAAGCTCACCTACTCACGCCATCTCACACCTCCCATCGTCAAATATCATCATCAGTCATATACCACCTCCTCCTTCCAACGCACGCTTATGAAAAATAAGTATACTTCGTAGCAGTGGATAGAGCGTAGACAAAGGAGGACATGGGGCAAAATATGTATTGAAGTGGAATAAAAACATTGTTGCAGATGTGAGAGACGACGATGGATGCGATGAGGGAAGACACAATTCGGGGAGCACTAGTAGTAGTAATAAACAATCAAGAGCGCCGATGCAATGCGAGCACCCCCGCCCCTCTCACCCGTTTTGCGAGGAAGAGGGGAAGAGGGCGCCTGCGGCGAGAGCACCGACGTCGGATATTCCTACAATCAGAGAAGATACGAGAGTCATGACATTGTTTCGTTGCGCGGGGAAGGGGGATAGGGAGCAAGGTAAGGGGTTGTTGAAGAAGAAAATACGATGTCCGTCCGACCAAGCGGCCCGGGCACAGCAACCAAGAGACAAAGAGGATAATGACAGATCAAGTTATAACGTGCTCCCTGCGGCGCTTGGCGTGATCAAGGCCAGGCCGCCTTCTTGCCCCCGCCGGCGACGAGCTCGGTCGTCGTCCACGGCGAGTTCATCGGGCGCTCCCCAACGGGGCTTGCGGCCGAGTACTGCGCGGGCGACGGTCCGAGGTTGCGCGCGAGCGAGCTCCAGTTGCCAGCGCTGCTGCCGCGGACGTGGCCGTTGATGCGGCCAGAGTCGCCAGACAGCGAGTACTGGTGACCACCCTGCGTCGTAGGCGTGAGACCCTCGGTGTCCCGCTGGCTCGAGTTGGACGGCGTCTGGCGGTGGCCGGGACGCTGCTATACGGAGGTCAGCAAAGCCCGGGACATGTAACCAGCATGAACTCACGTCGTTGCTGCCGACGATGCTCAAGCGCGCGCCGAGGTGACGCCCAAAGTCCGGTCCCGCCGTCACAGGGCCAGCAGGAGCAGGCGAGCTGCGCTTGTTCACCTGCTCGGGTTGAGGGAACATGATGTTGTTCCCGGGGAACGTCGGGTACGCGGATTTGTTTTGCTTGCTGACGTTCGTGTCGAGCGCCGAGGTGTCGACGCGCAGCGAGCCCGGGCGCAGAAGACCGTTGGCGGAGTTGACGTCGACAGGTGTCCCGGCGTTCTCGCGCTTGATGCGAGCGAGGAGCGAGACAGGCGCGTCCGACGGGTCGCTGGTCGTGCTGCCCGAGCGAGCGCGGTTGTCGGGGCGAGACGCAGCGGGGGCGTTGCCGTCAGCTCCTGCGGGCGGTGGAGCACCTGCGGCGCCTTGCGGTAGCTCAGTGTGGATGAAACAGCAACGCTTGCCGTACGGGCATGATCCCGACACCCAGAACGTCTGCCGATCCGTCAGCATCAGAATGATAAGCAACACGTGTTACGTACGCGGCAGATCTCCGTCTTGTACTTGGGGTGCCGCTGCACCGTCCTAAGCTCTTCTTCGCCGTGAGCGAACTGGCACTTGGCTCCGTAGCGGCAGGAGCCCTTCTCCTCCCAGCTCCTGCACAGCTCTGTCTTGTAGAGGCCCAACTTGCGGTTATTGGCACTCGGGCCGTTAGAGCTAGTATTGGACCGTCTGTCATCTTCCAGTGGACTGGGACCGACGCTGAGAGGGACGTACGCGACTTGGGAGTTATAACTCTGTTGAAGCCTGGCGGCGGCTGCCAGTGCCTGCGCCTCCGTGACGCGACCGTACGGATCCGTTGCACCGTAGAATTGGTTGTACATCGGCAGCGCCTGCGGCATGCCAGGATAGATACCCGGCGCACCGTACGACTGCATGTTGCCCGTCATGAGAGCGATGGAATTGACGTCGGGAACGCTGGACGAGTCCGAGATGGAGCGGTGGTGGGTGCGCGGCGGGTAGACGTTGTGCTGCTGCTGAAGGCGGGCGATCGCAGGATGGTTGTCGGGCGCTCCAGGCAACATCATGTCATATAACTGCTGGCTGTTACCGAGTGACGAAGAACTTTGATGGCCGCCAGGATAGGCCATGCCCGTCGGACTTGGGATCAAACCTTGCCCCGCATAGCCTCGGAGCGGTGGAGGTTGGCGATACACGGGCGCAACATTCGCAGGGGCGGGGCGGCCGTTGGGGAACGAGGGCGAGCCTTGGGGGATCGGGTTGTAGTTGCGATGAGGCAGACTGTAGTCGATCTGAAGGTCGTCGCCGTTGGCAGCTTCGGTACCCTGGGTCGTCGAGCGATAGTCGTACTGCTGACGGGGGGCGGTCTGCGCCATAAGCGAGGGGTAGGACGGCTGGTCGACGGGGCTGATGGCATCCCACGGCCGGTTGTCGACGGGTTGAAGGCCGAGGTCCTTGGGGGGCGAGCTCGACGCCTCATGTGAATCAGAGGTGGACGTGTCGCCGGAAGACTCGCGGGAGTGGGGGATGGCCATGGCACGTGTAGACCCGTCGGGAGAAGAGTCAACGCTGGGGGCGGAGTTCGAGTCGAGCGGGCTAGACTCGGTTAGCTGAGCGACGGCGGTAGTCGCCAGCACTGACTTGGGCGGGGTGCGCATGCGACCGTTGTCAGCCTCGCCGGTGACGTCGCCGATCTTGAGCCGCACGATCTCGTCGGCAAGGTCCCAACCAGGGTTGGCTTCGGCGGACACGAGCTGGCCGCTGCTGTTGACGCGCCAGCGACTGGCGTTCAGGGGCTCAGCGCTGCCATTGTTGTCGGTGCGGGACGGCATCTTGGTTGTGTTTTTGTGAGGGGTCGGGCGGACAGCGGACAGAAGGGGGTTCCAGTTCTTCGACGGAGGTCAGTACAAGAACATGTGTACGCGCTAAACACACACCTCTAGGGAGGATTCCTTGGCGCTGGAGAGATGGAGGGGCGAGAGAAGCGAGTCTGGCGTGCCAAAATACGTCTGGGTTGAGATCGTGACTGCGTCGTTCATTTAACTGTGTATGATGAGCTTGTGATGGTACACGAGGCGCATCGAAGCGCACCAGTAAGTTAGGGCCTTGTTCTGTGTTGCAGAGACAAGAATAAAGAGAGCAATAAAGCAGTCCCGATAGATAGCGCCCGAGCTCGGATGGATGAGCAGAGGGGATGGGGGGCTGCGGGGCGGATATATAGGCGGGATCGTGAGTCGTAAGCGGCTTTTGGGGCCTGGGGCGTCGAATCTGCCGCGGGCGCACGACAGAAGACGACTGGGAGATGGTGGAGAGAAGAGAAAGAGGCCGGGCGCAAGGCGGGCTTTTTGATGGCAACGTGCCCGGCGTTTGCCTCGCTGCTGTGTTTCGTATAATTTACGCAATAAATGATACTCCAAAACTACCGCTTTCGCGCTGGATCCCGGACGCGACGGTGCTGGCGGAGTCGCGACTTGGCTGTTCGCTGGACAGAGACAAAGGCAAGGAATATCTGGCAAACAAGAGCCCAGCTGTCGCGTCTATCCTCACGTCACCGGTCGCGGCCGGAGAATTGCCTGTTTGGGACGGAGTGCCCGTGTTGGAAATTTTGTTTGGCGACGCCGCCGACGCATGTACGACGTGTGTCGAGCGCTCCCCGTCTGCTGATCTTCCTCCCCAAGCCCACCGCATTCCGTTGTTTTCCTTTGTTCTTGGGGGTGCCTGCAACCAATAGCCAGTACGCGAATACCCATCTCAATTTACAGACTTGCGCCTACCTCTGCGCCGCCTCATGCAGAATGCGTGTATCAGCGCCCTGATTCTGCCTTGACATATTGCGAAGCCGAGCATCGATCCTTCCATTCGCCCCCTTGGCCTCGCTTCCGCGCCCAGAAAGCGTGTCGAGGACGAGTTGTTCGCGTTCCCGCAAGCGCGTACGTTCCTACCCCGAGATCAGCGCCCCCATCGGTGACTCATCGCGGGACATCCATGTCCTCTTCAACACAAAGGTGTCCCCCAATGCGTACTGCTCTTCCCAGTCTCCCGTGACAGACTCGGCGGAGGTACCTCCACGATCCCTACGGGTGTCCTTCTTTTGCGCGTTTGCTGCCTTTCATTCTGCGAGAGCATCATCTGGTCAGGCTCTCCGATAATCTGTACGTCCATCGCTCTCACGCCCGTCGAAAAGAACATCACAGAACGCGCGCAACGCCTCTCTACCGCCCCGCCGACTTCATATCGGAAGGACGTACAGCGTCATCCATCTCTAGAATTTCTCAGAACGCGCCAACCTCGCCTGCGAGTCGTGCGCCTGCGCGCCACCGCCCTTCCCCGTCAGTACGTTCCCGTGCCACCATGACATTCTCGCCGCTATCGGCTACGGATCTCCATAGGATAGGCGAAGCGTTCCGTACAAGGTGAGGCGACTCCAAAAATGCGAGGCGGGCAATCCGAACCGTCGAGCCCCGACGAAATTTTCTTTTCTTACTTACTACGTGGCCGGACAACGGCCGCTTGTCCGTCCCTTTGTCACCCCCACTCGGCATGGCCTCGAGGGCCCGTATCATCGGTATCAACACACTCGGTTCACAGTGCATCAACTCATGTTTGCCACGCCCCCATCGCCTACGACACCCCCACGTCCACCACGCTCCCATCGCCGACCACACCTTCATGTCTGCCGCGCCGCGGACCACCTGACGGATGGCCAGGGCACCATCGATGGAGCCAGAGGCCTGCGGCGCAGGCGACGCCGTCTTCTGTTGCGTCTCGAGGTCCTAGCATTGTTCTGCTGCTCTCGCGCGCTCTGGCATGCTCTGGCCCATGGCGTCGGACGCACTCACTGGCGCTGACGTCTTCTCAATCTGAATCGATGTATGCAGCGACTTGATCTACACGTAGGCGACGGTTCTGACAAAGATATAGCAACAGCAGAGCGACGATACATAACATTCAACATTCGATTTAGTCCATATCGTACAATTCGTGATATCTTTTCAGGCATCCGCTGTCTCGTATATAGTGGATTAGGTGCTGTACACTTTCACGCATCTGTCTCCGTGGTCAGCAAACCTCCGAGAGAAGTGGAATCAAGCAGTAGGCACTTACAGTAGGAAGTCCCAACGAGCATCGTCGACAAATTCTGCAACTGCTCTTCGTCGAATGCATTCTGGTCCGTATGCCACGTATCCTGGTGCGTCTGCGGAACATCCTTCCTGAGCACGACACCGTACAAAATTAGACTTCACGCACCTTCTTGAAGTCCCCAGCCGTCTTGCGGATGGTCGTCGAGATCGGGGGCGGATCCGCTGCATGAGTGGCCAGAACTGCAATACTCGTCAGCTTACATCTACATCTGAAAGGGGCGAAAAAACGCACTGCCGGTCAAGGGGGCATCCACGGCTCCACAGTGTACGGCGCGCTCTGTATGAGCGCACAGAGCCCCAGGATCGCCGAGTGCAGCTGCCTCAGGCGTCCGCGTACCCAGGCTCCTGCCGCGTTGGCAAGTTCGTCTTGCGAGCGAGCGTGATAAAGCGGTTCTACGATGCGTTTAGTGCGCTGGCGAGGCATGGCAAATTTCTCGAAATTCACCTTGAGCGCGACGATGCTTTGCCGCTGAGACGAGCGCACGATACCCGAGAGCGCCTTGCTCGCCATCTCGCGCACCTCCACATTCTCGTCCGCCAGACAGTCCAAGATTGCACTCATCGTGCGCTTGACGCCCTCCTGCGAGATGGACATCATGTTGCGGTAGAAGAACACGACAAGCGTGGGCATCGCGGATTGGCGGATGCGCCAGGACTGCAGGAGCTATCAGTTCGCAAGACCCACGAAAACCGAGTAGCTTACTGTAGACGACTTGATGGCGGTGACAAAATTGTCGAGGATGACTTCGACTTGGCCTGCGGGCGGCACGTTGCCGGCGAGGACGAACAAACCGCTGTGCTGTACCGCTGCAGTTCCGGATTGTCCTGAAGTTCGGCCATGCTGATGATCTCCGGCCTGGCAAACGAGAAAAATTAGTATCTGGGCAAACGGCACTGAGGGCACGCCGTACATCATGCCTACGGCATACGGATAGAGCAGCGGTGCACTGCTGCTGTGCGCTACTATCCATGCCCACGATAGCACTATACAGCCGTGAGTGAATTGCAATCAGTTGCGCAACGCACATCACGTACATGTAAGGCTGACTCTGTCGTACTGAGGCAAGGGTTAGAACAAATGCCGGCGCGCTTGTGGGTTTGTACGTACCTCAGACAAGCTGACCCGGGGAGGAGGCAAACGTTCTTGACGCCATTGCGGTAGCTTGGACAGGATCGCCTTCACATTCGGCATGTAGCGGCCAGTACTGCGCAGAAGATCAGTAGAAGCCACTAGAGGTAGCAGTTCACTTGCCGAATTTTGAATGGATCCGGGTCAGTACGACAGCTCTGAAGCAGCGCCTGGGCAGAGGAGTGGTACGGCTGCCACTGGTTCTTCATGAACGTTTGCAGCGTCTGCGTGAGATGGCTACGAATCTTCGACAGTTCGTCAGCATGAGCCATCACTTGACGTATTCGAGGCCATACCTCTGCATATGTCGTATTGGCATTCTCGAAGAATAGATCGACATATTTGTCCGCCCAAGGATTTGAACGGACACCGAGAGACACCACCAAAATGCCGAACATTGACAGCGACTTGCTCACTATATTCGTCATGTGAGCGTGCGAAGTTGACAACGAGCTTCACCCTCGCTCACTCTGGAACGCCGAATCCCCATTGAACTCGAGCGGCAGGTTTAGTATCCATTGGACGAGGCCGCTGTGCCTCCGTGGATCGCAATCAGATAACTGGAACTGCGGGGAAACAGTGAACGACGCGCAAGCAAGATGAACGTGCGAACACACCGAAATCAACGTCTCCCAGGTAATGACGGTATCGGGCTTGATCTGTGCGAAAATCTTGTCCATCCGCGCAAGGACCCAGTCCCATATCCGATTGGTGATGGGGACAGGCCAGTTTTTCGAGCCTGGTCTCGTCTTCAGTACGCAAAGAAGGACAAGACGCGAGTGCTAAGTACCTCTGAGAAGGCCTGATAGCATCTCTGCACCCGCACGCTGCTTGAATTTGTCCGCGTCCAGGATGAGGGCATCCACCACGTCAAGGAAGTTGTCAAGGAATGCGTGCTGCAACATCTTGGCTATGGCGATGTAAGGATTTGAGCGGAATTAGTAGAAGGACGCGGCTCACAGAGACTGCGAATGTAGGAGAAGTTGTCCGACCGGAACTCCGTCAAAACGTTTGTACGGCTGCTTTCCTGGCTCCAGAGAGCGGCCAGCTTCGACATGTACTCCTTGTCCACGACAACGTCCTTGATAGCTTGCAAGCAAGGCTGCGATGCCTCGTCCCATTGCGGCGTGTAGTTGGGATCCAAGACAGGCTTGTATCCCTTCACAGTCGGTGTCCACAGCAAGAATCCGGTATCCAACTTGTCGACAAAGAACGAGTTCCTAGATTTTTGTGAGCAAAAGCAATGGCGCGCCACAAATCATCCTGGAGGACGGACTCATCGAACTGCTCCAATGGCACTTGAAGCCCTCGAAGGAAAGCCTCCGGGTCGTTGACGGTTATCTGCTGCGCCAACGGGTTGTGCACATCTTCCATCCACAGAGCTTCGCGGGAACTACAGTACGTGCGTAGCTTGATGAAAGTCAAGCATCGGATGATCGCCCTGTATAGCAGTGTGAGAGTTCCGCGTCGACAGACTGAATCAAGGTATCTACCGCTGCGAGACAAGCCGTATAGTTGGCTGGGGGCTCAGTGTTTCTCGTGCGAAGAAGGCCGCCACCTCGGGTGGCGTGGGTACGTCACGACGCTGGAGGTTGAACAGGAATCGCGCTGCCAACAACACGTATCGCCACTGCAATGGTCGTCAGTCCGTCAAATTTTGCGACACTTGCTACTCACGTGTGTCGTTGGCTTGTTTGCAACTTCAAGAATTGAGCTAACCTGTATGCCGCCGGTATATGAGCTGGGCAACCATAAGTTGGAGCAGCACACTCACCAGTTCGCTGTGCGTACTCTTCCATCTCTGAATGCGACCCGCAGCCTTCTCGCGCGCAAGGTGCAGCAATCCCTCGTTGACGCACTCTGACGGAAATTCTGCAACGAGTTCGTCGACAGCTGCGTCTGCGCTAACCACGTCGCAGACGTCCCAAGCCGGCGTCAGTTCCTCGGATACATGGGGCAAAAAGTCACTAGCAATCTGGGTGACGAGCTTCTGGATGACGGCTGACAATTGATAGATTAGGAGGCCATTTAACGCGAGGCAAGACGAACATACCTTCTCCTCGTGTTGACAGCCGAGTACAGCCAGGATGAGGCGGGAGTAATACACCGGATCTACAAGATGATGAGAATTGTGCATGAGTGAAGCATTAAACAGAGGCTGTACCAATGAAGGCATACGCCGCTGTATGAAGACGTCAGCCCTACTAGACTGGGAGGAAGGGGAAAAGTGTCCCACCTGTTGACTTGTTGGATAGGCTGTATAGAGCACCCTTCATTCGATCTGGGTCGTTCCCTTTGCTGAGCGCGTTGAACAGCGGTGCGAGGGCAAGACGCGTTGATCTGACGTAGTACTGAGCAAATCGTGAGTTGATTGATCAAACAATGGTATAGGACTGCAACGTACTCCAAAAGCATTGTGCAGTACGGATTGTGCATGTCTGGACGGCCACAGTCAACGTCCGGAAATGGGAACAGGTGGCAGACTTACCTCCTGATGCGCGTATACGGAGACATAGCCAACTCCGTCATCTCCAGCAGAACATTGTCGTCGAGAGCAGATCGTCGGCGGTACAACGAATTAAGATACAAGCGCCCACTGTGATACACGTGTGCCCTCTTCACGAATACAACACGCGAGTTCTTCCTCTCCTTCGGCCACGAGCGGTTGACACTGTACCGCATTTGAGATGTGTCGAGGAGGGAATATACGGGGACTTACTTTCGCGCCTGTACGAAGTTCTTCTCCAACGAATCGAACGAGCGACGCAATATGCCGTAGTCGAGGAGGAATACGTCCATCGCCGACACCACGCCAAGCATTGCGTCAATATGGTCCTCGCCCTCCTTGTTCTGGCGCAAGACGGACGAAGCACGGCAACAAAGCTCGCCGAACCGCTTGCGCGCTGCGGCAGCCTTCTGGTAACGGCGGTCGCTGGGGTCCGTCAAGGTGAAGCCTGCTTGTACCTCAATGGGCTTGACGATGAGATCCATGCTCTCCATATCATCCATTATGCATGGGTTGGCAACGACCTTATCCTGCTCTTTCAGGAAGGTGGGTAGCCCGGACCATATAGAGCGGACGGCGATTAGATAGCGGCAGAAGTCATTGCGGTCGGCGCTATCCCAGTGCGGCTTCTGCAGGAGGGTCTCGAGTTGTGCCATAGTTGGTACCGCGATCTCGTCGATGATTTCGAGTACGAAATCAATCTCTTCAGGCGAGGGCACTGCATGAACCGAATCAGCAAGGGTAAACAAATAGTAGAAATGATTCACCGTGCCAGTCCAGCTTGACATCCTCCACTTCATAGAGCTTGCCCCAGTGTGCGTCGTGACCCTTTTCGAATTCTAGGAGCGTCGCGTTCAGAACAGTGAAATCGATCGTGGATGTTTGCACCTGCCTTCGCTATCCCAGAGATCCTGGTTAACGAAACGACTGTCGTAGGGATATACGGCGCTAACGGTATGCAAAATGCGGGAAATGAGGCGTCCGGTGCCAGTATATCCGCGCTCGCTCATTGTCTTCTCTATGAGGACCTGAGAAGCTGGACGATGTCTTTACGATAGAGCAGTAGCTAAAGGGAGGTCAGGTCTACCTATGAAAAGCTGTAATATGCACGACGTACCGCAGGGCCGCCGTATCCAAGACAACCTCGCAAGATGCTGATGTCTAAGTAGACGCCGTCAGTAGGTGATCGTCGCCCCCACTGGGCCGTACATACTCCAGTGCAACGTCGTATCACTCGCCACTGCGGCATGCGAGCCAGTTGTGCGGACGCTAGATGCACCATGGCGCAGCTCTTCCAATATCTGGTCCTTGCAATGCGGGAAGAACTTCTTGAGCGTCTTGTTTGGGTGTGCACGCGCGAGACTCGCGACCAACTGGCCGAACGCACGCACGGCGTTCGACTTCGCATTTGTCACGCCATAGTCGTGCACGATGCGCAGGACGAGGTCGAAAAGGTCGTCTGATAGTGAAGCGCCACAATATCCATCATGGACTTGACGGACTTGATCACGCTCTCCTCGGATTTGCCGCCGGTTGTGTTGGACCGTCCGCCTTCCTCGGGTAGGTTTTCGAAGAGTGATAGAACCCGACGCAGAGAGAAGTGACCCAATCTGAAGGGTGCGTCAGTTCGTAGACTATCTCTACTGGTTAGCAAGACTGACCGGCAAAGTTCGCAGTGCTGTCGCGGACCAGAGAGCGTTCCTCTTCACGACTGAAAGTCGGTACATCTCCAGGCTCCGTCCCTTGCGGGATCTCGTCCGTATCGACGTCCATCATGCCCTCGGCGGGCCCGTCACCCACGAGCGGGTTGAACCCACCTCCACGGGAGCCGGAAAGGTCGCCGATCTTGATGTGCTGCACGACAGATACGATGAATAACGCAGCAGTGACAGTCTTTGCCGGGTCATTCTGAAGAAGCAATTGTAAGCGACTTGCACGCCGCTGCTAGTGTTTACGTACCAGATCAATACCAGGAACGGACAGCTCCAGCAGAGGGACAAGGTGCTTGACCGCAGGCAGCCAGATAGTCGGAGAGACCAAAGGTACCGCCATACCAGACAGCATGCTGAGCACCGCAGTCGTTCGATGCGTCTCGTTCACGACTTCCAGACCGCTGTACGCTCGTTCCAAGAGCTCGGGCATGATAAGGCCAGGTTCCAGGATAGCCATGGTGCGCAGAGCGCCTTGAGCGTGGCTCATAGAGCCTGTGTCCTTGGAGAACATGGCGAGCAAGGCCGGGGTACGCAAGATCTGCACGAAGTTCTTGCGTATGGCGGGAGTCAGGCGCTGCGCGACAGGCGTCTTGCACTCGTGGAGCTCCTCCTCTTTCCATCGCTGGATGAAGTCCGTAGTGAGATGGTGCAAGAGGGTCGTAAGCTGTGCGACTGCAGTGAGTAAGAGTCCTCAGAAATTACCACTCAACTCACCACAGGCGTCCACGGTCCCGAGTTCGATGGATGGAAGAAGGTCTCCATACAGGTCACCAGGCGCTCGAGCGTCTCAAGTGCCTTGGACCCAGCAGGTAGTCCCTGAGGTTGGAAGAGTGCTGCCCTGCCGGACGAAGGCGTTGCGCTCTTCACCGGCCCATCGACAGACATCGAGTATACAAGGAGTCTGGCGACCGCAGCCCCTCGACTGATAGTCTTCTTGATTCGCGATGGTCGAGTAAGTATGTCTGCATGTGCCGCCGTCGCAAGCGTAAACTACTCTGGAGTCAGCGGAATACACAAGCAGCGCAAAATCGGACGAACCTTCCCCGTGCCGATCGGTACGTCTGCGAGATGATCAGCACTATATACCAAGGCGTGACAATTAACGCTCACTCAAGGATCCCAATCCCTTCCCCACCAAGAAGTTCCACTCGTCATCCGTCCAGATGCCAACGTCCTTCCATGGCGCGCCACCTTCTGTGCCGACTGTGCCACCAACGTGTCGTTCAGATAGCTCTCCGGCAAGATCGAGGAAGCGATCGTCCAAGACCGAGGAGTTGAAGGCCTCCCAGAGCTTGAATATGATGGGCATATACTGGTCGATGTGTCTCCGAGGTAAGAACGACGTTACGACGGGCACGATGGTCAGAGTGGACTGCAACAAAGGTGTTGAGTTACTTCTCCAGTAATCGAGGAAAGGAAAAGTTTACCTCAGAGGTCATATGTGCCAAAAATTCCTCAAGCATTTGAGGAATATCATTCGGGTCATAGTATGCGTTGCATTTCTCGGCGACGTACAACAGTATGTTGATAAGATTCCGACTGAATGACGTTTATTATCCACCCCATTGCAAGGTAAGTTTCCTACGCACTTGGGATCCTGCGTCCGCTCCTGTGGCCAGATCTCCCTTTGAAGACAGAGCCAGAGTGGCATCCAAGGGAGTTGCAAATCCTCGGGGTCGAGCTTGGGCTTGGTGGAGGACTTGCCGAGAATACGAGACAGCATGTCGGCCCAGCTACGCGTCGTACGAGCGTCGACGCCTGGGACGAGACATAGCTCGTAGTATAGCTTGGCGAGTTTCGCGCGAATGGCCTTTGAGAGGGGGTAGCGAAGCAGCAGCCAGCTACACGACGCAATCAGGGAAGGTAGAGGAAGAGAATTGAGCATAACGCACCATTGCAGCAATCCGTCCCACGAGGTGGTGTTGTTCCAACTTCTCGTCTTGATGCAGACGGCGAGCACACCGACGATCTTCTCCAGCGCGGCGTGTATTTCCTCGGGAGGTTCGCAGTCGTATGGGACACTGTTCAAGTAGCTCTGCAGCTTGCGCATCGAGGCATCCTTCTCGTCCACACCAGGAGAGAGGGGATCGCTCGGCGTGTCGGCCGCGGACATGCGCGAGCCGGTGTTCATTATGTCGAAGCGCTCCTGCGCGAAGGGCGACTGATCTTGATCCCAGAACGACATGGTGAGCTTTAAGTTCAACGGAGGGACATACGCGTACCTTATATACGCCCGTGACTGTTGAGATCTGCTTTGTGAGCGCGTACGCGTACAATGGACGCGTCAGTCGTACGCGTAAGACGGGGGTGGCGTCACACGCGGTCGCGAGCCACGTGGGATCTAGTACCGTCACCGTCCTCGGACCGGGGCACCGGAGCCTCCTCTTGACCATGTCTTCACTCAGAACGCTGACCCGCGCTCTGCCGCGCACATGCCGCCGCTCACCTACTTTGCAGTCTCGGCTCTTTCAAACCTCTGCGCGGGGCTGGACCTCAAGCTTAACGAAGGACCGACGACTGGCCTTCCTTGGGGGCACTGCGATCGGACTGCTTGCTACTTCTCTCGCGCTGAGTGTTCAACAACCTATACACTTGGACGCGCCGCCTCTCAGCAGTGAAGAAGATGTTGCTAGTACGCTACCATTGCGCTTGGGCTGGTCATACGCTGACCGCCGCGACAGTCGATCCCGAGACCAACATCGCGTTCCCGAAGACCATGCACATTGAGTCCAAAGTCCGGATCCCAGACATGACTCTACTTGGAGTTGGTGTTCGCAAAGTGTCCTTCCTCAAAGTGAAGGTCTACTCGGTCGCCTTCTACGCTGACCTGAGCAATCCCGATCTCAAGGTGAGTCGTCTGCGGATATCTCCGCCTCGCACCCTCATCACTCGCACCTCAAGATCCCACAAGGTGCCAGCCCAGAAGAGCAGATTGAATATATAATCCGCAATACCACCTGCTGCGTGCGCATCAGTGCGTCCATTATTCTTTCTGCCCGTCTGTCGGAAACTGACCTGCTGCAGTCCCCTACCGCAACACCAATTACCACCATTTGCGTGACGCGTGGGTGCGCACCCTCTCCTTACGGCTGAACCAGACCATCCGCGACAAAGGCATCGACGAGGATGCCGGCCTGGCTGCGTCTACCAGCATTCGCAAAGTGAAGACCATGTTCCCGAACGTGTCCCTCAACGCGGGCGAATACCTGGACGTCCTTCTTGCTCCAAAAGTGTCCGGTAAACCACGGGTCGCCATCTTCCGTGATCTTGGGACCGTGGAAGACGAGTTTACTGCGACCGAGTTCTTCCTGCAATATTTCAAGGGGCAGGAGCCCACTCCCAGCCCTCCGGTGAGTACATCGCACTTGCTGACCTGGCATTTCTGACAATTGACACCACAGCTAAAGCAGCGAGTTATCGCATCCTTGCAGAGTGCTTGAACTTGCGGGTGCCAAGGGCGCGTCGTGCCCAGAAGTACATAGAAATACTCCAGTATCTTAGCGCTGTCTGTTTTTGGCGCAATTGGCATGCATCACCCCTCCCACGGATGCGTACAGATCGTCTTTTGAGGAGTCATGAGCGGCACACCTACTTTTCGAGTGTCAGCCGTCTCCCGGCGTAAGATCAAGTTCAACTTCGAACTTGAAACGAGGTCCAAGCGATCCCCTTTCGGCTTCAACGTGTCAATGCGTCAGTGTAGTTCCCTGAGTTGGACTTCACTCTTTGTCTCCTTCCCCCACTCTTCGGCCTGCAAAAGCTCTCGACGCCATGCGCGTCCTCGCACTCGCTTCTGTACTACTATTTGCCCTCCGGGCGTATGCGGACGCGTCTGCCGGAGGCCTCTACCCGCCAGGCCTGGCACCCTTGATCAACCGGGCGAATGTTCTGCTGTCATCGGGCCAGTTCAACGACGCGCCAAGCTGTATTCCGAAGCCATAGGTGCGCTGCCTGAAGCACACTGCATACACGACAACTGACACTCGACGACAGAGCAATCACCGCGGACTACCTACTCTACTGGAAGCGCGCCACGGCCTACTACTCCCTGAACCGATACAACTCCGCCCTCGATGACTTCGAGAAAGTCTGTCCCTGACATCCAACACATTTGACAATGCGCACCTCATGAAGGCGCGATCTACACGAAGGAGGGCAAGTTCGACGAGGCGAAGGATGAGGTGGAGAGCTTTATGAAGCGCAACAAGGCGGACAACGCCGCGTCGAGCTGCTTGTCGAGATCGCGCAGGCGCAAGCTCTGGCGAAGAAGGCCGCATGGAGCACAAGTCGCAGCTCTGGACGGCGTGTGTCGAGGACTCGAGCGCTGCGCTGCGGACAGCGAGTACTCACCGAGATCCGCCAGCTGCGCGCGGAGTGCGCGCTGGCGGCGAGGATATCGAGGGTGCTGTCGCTGACATGACGTGCGTACTTGCTTGCCATCCCTGTTTCGGCATGCTCACTTGTCGCTAGGCGCCTAACCCACCTCTTGCCACCCTCCACCGACCTCTTCGTCCGGATCTTCCGCCTCTCCTACTTCTTCCTGCCCAACTCAGGCGCATCCACGAACCCTCTCAAGCAATGCCTTCACCAAGATCCCGACTCCAAGCCCTGCTTCAAGCTCCACAAGCTTGCCAAGAATCTCGATAAGGCGTCACCAAGCTCGACGAGCTCGTCGAGGCGGCCAACTGGCGCGGCGTCATCAACCTCCTCACCAGCAGCGGCAAGAACAACGATGTCATGAATCGTTTCGACGAGGCATTGCAGGAGCACGCGCAACGCGAATTGCTGGTGCCGCCACAAGCGGCCAAGCACGATCAACCAATTCCCCTGCCCGACCCATGAAGTTCTCGCCAAGGAGGCAGACGTTGGTGCGCGCGCTGTGCAAGGCGTACATGAAGGCTGGTCAGACGAAGAAGGCGGAGCCCTGGTGCGAGACGCTGCTCGGTATGTCAGGGTGCTCGGAGGATCTGGACGGCCTTGTCGGGCGTGGTGAGGCCTCTTGGTGCAGGAGGAGTATCAGGAGGCTATTCGGGTATTTGAGAAGGCATTCGAAGCTAGCGGGCGCAGCGATCGCGATGTAAGCTCGTCGGACCTGGTTCAAGATGATACGGTGCTGACATCCCTCAGATACATCAACGCATGCAGAAGGCGCAGAAGCTGCTCAAACAGAGCAAGCAGAAGGACTACTACAAGATTCTCGGCGTCCCCCGCGACGCCGACGACCGTACCATCAAGAAGGCTTTGTACGTACCTCTATTCACTGTCAGCAACCACATCGCTCATTCCCCTCCCAGCCGCACCGCCGCCAAGACCGCGCACCCGGACAAGGGTGGCAGCGAGGCCAAGATGGCCGCAGTCAACGAGGCATACGAGACGCTCTCTGACCCCGAGCTCCGTGCGCGCTTCGACGCCGGCGACGACCCGAACGACCCGCAGGGCGGCCAACAGCATCCCTTTACGGGCTTCGGCGGCGGCGGGCATCCCTTCGCGCAATTCTTCCAGCAGTCAGGCGGGCACGGAGGCTTCCCGGGTGGCGGGCACGGTGGCGGGTCGTACCAGTTCCACTTCGGGCATTGAGCAATCACTTGCTTATCGCGCACTCCTCTCTATTGTCATTGCGTCGCGCGTACACCATCATCGCGCGCGACCGGGCTCGCTCCCTGGAGTGGCTGCTGGATCTATGGACATGGCATCATGTAATATACCACTCTTCGTGAGCTGTACTTCTACATTCACGACACCTCATCGCTCCGGTCGCGGTCCAGTGCCGTGGATATGCCCTGGGATGTGCTCGAGCATCCATCCTAGCTTCATCTCACGTACCTACTTATCTATACGGGATTTGTGTCGACTGCATACCTTTCAAGAAGCTTTGAAATCATCCGTAACATTACAATCAAGTCGCTTCGAAACCTTGCTCGTCTCTCGCCCAGCAGATGCGTTTCACAAGGCAAACAGACGTTCGTCTTGCTTATTACGGCTCTATATGTGACAAAACGAAATCCCTCTGGTACAACTAATGATACAATGTGCGAAGAGTTAGGGTGCAGACATCGTGAGCGCTGGCCTGGAGCGATATTCACGAGCGCTCGCCGCGCAGACGGCGAGCAAGCGCAAGATCCTTGGGTTGAATCGTAACGCGTTTGGCGTGGATGGCTGCTAGGTTGGTGTCTTCGAAAAGGGAAACAAGGTATGCTTCGGCGGCTTCTTGGAGGGCCATGACGGCGCTCGACTGGAAGCGAAGGTCGGTCTACAAGCATGAATCAGCAGGAGTTGGCAGGGCAAAGCAAGCGTGTAGACTCACCTTGAAGTCCTGGGCGATTTCGCGCACAAGTCTACAGAAGGACGTCAGCTGTGAAGGTGAAAGGGGGTAAGAGCACGCACCGTTGGAACGGCAGCTTGCGGATGAGAAGTTCTGTCGACTTCTGGTAGCGGCGAATCTCGCGAAGAGCGACAGTACCGGGACGGAAGCGATGGGGTTTCTTGACACCACCAGTAGCGTTCTGTGGATCATTGTGAGCGACGCGTATCAGATGACGCGTAGAGACGTACGGCAGCAGTCTTGCGAGCGGATTTGGCGGCGAGCTGCTTGCGCGGGGCTTTGCCTGTGTCGAGGTTGAGCACGCGACGCGTGAAGTGAAGGCGCCTGGAGGAACTCACCACCGGTGCTCTTGCGGGCGGTTTGCTTGGTGCGGGCCATGTCTTTTGGTGCTTAGAGTGGCGAATTTAGCTGGGCGAGGTCGTGGTCTGTCGCAAGGAGCGTTCCGAGGTTGCAGCACCGTGACCGCCGCGTTATATACCCGCCAAACAAACGCGCCGCGTGTCACATCACGCAGAGCGCGTCTGGTCCCGTGGCCGGCGTGGTCGCGTCGGCAGGTGATGTCACGCGGAGGGCGCCGACCGATCACCGGGCGCGCCGCCGACTCTTTGCAGCAGCCATCATGCGGGGCGCACTCAGACTTCCCGCGCGCTCGTTTCTCACTCCTTCATGCGCGCGCTGCAGCTCCCCGGCGACATTCAGCAGAACTCGGCATCTTGCGCTGGCGTTCAGGCGCCGGTATGCAACCCAACGTGATGGGCTCAACACGTCCAACCAGGACGGGTTAAACATGAGCACCGCGTCGTCATTCTCACAAACCCTCGACCAGCGTCAGCGCGCTAGGACGCGGAGGGACACCGTAGGACCCTTCCAGCTCGGCCTCTCACAGCCAGCAGCGCAGGAGGGTGTCAAGCCGTGGTCGCAGCTGAATGCCGGAGGCAAAGGTACGTCACGCGGTTCTACACCTATATCGCCTCGATTTGACTCGCCATCAGCTATGCGGGCTACTGCACGCACAACAAATCTCACAGTCGTTCTACTGGGCGCTGGACTGTCGGCGATCCTTCTGTACTGCCTGACCACGGAGCTCTTCTCAACAAACTCACCCACGGTGCTGTACAACGATGCGTGCGAACGGATTACTGCTTCCCCTCGGGTGAGTTTCCCCCTTACTATATTAACATGTTGTTCACCGTATGCTTGACTGCAGGTCGCACAATATCTTTCCGGGCCTTTGGAGTTCCATAACACGCCACCGTCCGCTTTGCGTCCCAAGCACCGGAATCGACACATCTCGTCCCAAGTTGTGTTTGATCAGGCTGGGAGGGAACACATGATCCTCAGCTTTTACGTGGAAGGCAAACCACCAGGATATCAGGGAGCGGACGCCTCGTATCTTGGCCAACTTTCGACCTGGTTCAACGAGACGATGACCACGCTCGCGGATATGTCATTGGAACAGTTGCAAAACAGTGTGAAGCAGCACGCAACGGATGTTATGGACGGGTCGCGAAATATTGCACGTTACTTGAGCGGCAAGCCTGCACTTCCCGAACGCTCAGCGGACCAAACATCGGACCGACGCCGGAATCGGGTGCGGAGAAGAGCAAGAGCTCCTGGGGTTTCTCAAGTCTTTTTGGTTCACTACTCTCGATCAAGGGCACTCAGTCGCTCGGTACCTCTCACGCCGGTGGCCCGGTATACACGGAAGGCGAGGTGCACGCAGACCTGATCAAGTTAGTCGACGAGCCTTCTTCTTTTCTTCCGCTTACCCTGAATGCAGAACAGCGACGGCTACTTTGTCTGGCGATACCTCCTGATCGACATTCCCAGTAAGCTGCCCCGCTCCTCGAACGCCCTGCCTCATGCATCCCGTAGACTCCAGCTCCCGGAATCACGTTCGTGTCTTCGTCGAGCGGGGCCCTGGCGTACGGGAGAACGAGCCTGTCATGAAGTTCAACCAACACTGATCGAAACCAACCGCCCTTCCTTCCGCGATAATTTATGCATCTGCACTATATCGTACATGTATCATATTACTATCGTACCCAGCTCAATCCCAAGCATCACTCTTCCCTCTCACTTCAAGTTGACCCTGCGAGAACAATGGGATTGGTGATGATGTCAAGGTGATGGCAATCCGGGCATTCGTGATCGAGCGCTTGCCCTACTTCCAGTCTACCACGATGGACATCTTCAACCGCCCGCCGTCGATTGCGGAGGACACGCTTCACTATACTGTGTATCCCCCACCGGAGTACACAGACAAGGCGTCTGCAACGACTTTTGCTGCTTGCATCCAGGAACTTGTCGAGCAGCTGTTGCCGGAGTACTTCATATGGCACAGAGACCCGTTCGAGGTCAAGCTGGCTGCGAACCCCGACATCCAGGGGCAATGGATGCTAGAGGGCCGCATGCGTGTGGGGGACAGCGTAGATGACGAGTGGTGCACCGTTTGGCTGCTTCGCGAGATCAGCGCTAGGTGGGATGTGGCTATAAGGTGAGGGCAGACTGCATCATGAGCGTGCTGAAGCTCATATGGCGCAGCGTCTACGACTCCGATGGCGAGTTCCTGTTGATTGAGGCCGCTGAGGCTCTCCCTCCCTGGGTGCAGCCCTCGAACACAGAGAATAGGGTGCGTGGCCGTGCTGATTTCGCACTATGCATGTTGACCTTCTCCCCAGGTCTGGCTTTACAAATCTCACCTTCACCTTATACCGCTAGCACATGCATCCTCACCCTCCAAGAAACGTCGCCGACGCAAGCTGCCCAATGCCCCAGACAGCGACGATGAAGACGACATCGCCACCGGTCTCGAAGAAGACGACTGGATCGCTGTCGACGATGCTATTGCGACTCTTCGAGACACCACTTCAGACACTCTCGCCCTTCTGAAGTAGAAGGAATTGTCTGGAATAGGATATCTGGGTATGTCGCTATATACGAACCTCTCACACGAAAACTGAGGCTCACACGCTAGGTATCCAGCCGCCTTCCGTCAACATGTACATACGACGAAAGCCTATCTGCCTGCGGACGTTGCGCGCGCCCTGTCCGTCAGGCCAGAGTTAGTTCAACGCGCCGTGGAAGCCTTTTACACACGGGATGCGATTCAGCTTCGAGTGAGCGCATGGACATGCCGCACGTAAAGACCATACTAAATTCGCGCACAGTACGCACATAAAATGTCGCGATTTCCGCCTCAGCCATCCGCACTGATGACAGTACGGATGACGCGCACTGCGTACGCGCAACTCACTGGCCAGAAGTTCTTCCCTCCAAAAGTCTTCGGTCAGTGGAAGGAGGCAGAGGGCAGCAAGGAGTTGAGACAGAAGGACGTCGGAATGAAATTGTTAGTGACCTGTCTTCTTCGCCTGCTCAGTCCTCTGACTCCCGGATAGGCAGTTGGCTTCGAGATCCTCTTCCAGGAAAGCAAGGCTCGCCTGAACTCATCTAAGCAGAAAGACAACGATGGCAGCTCTTCCGTGCGTCATACCAGTATGCTTACCCTTGCTAATTCATGCTCACTCACTGCAGATGGACGCGAGGAAGGATGCCCTCCGCCGCACACCCGACTACATCAAGTATATTCAAAATTTGACGTCTGTTGGATACTTCAAGGGAGAGCTGGAGGGATCACAATTGTGGAAGGAGCTAGAGACGAAAGCTGCTACGGTATATATGGACGCAAGGCGCGATGAGTAAGGGACTCCGTTTTCCGTTGCCAAACTTTCATTGATGCGTGCTCCGACAGCGACTCCAACCGCCAGTCTTTCGCAGAACAGGTTCAAGCGGCCCTCGACACCGCCCCTGCGAATATGTCGTCTAATGTCGATACGTTTGAAGACAGCGATGATTGGCTGAACGTCAATGCGGAGAGCTTCGATGCGATGCTGGAGCAGCGAATGGGCGCCTCGACGCAGCGGCCGAAGGATCCAAATGCGATGGATGTAGACGGCAAAGAAGGGCAGTCGACACAAGGCAGGGATGCGGAGGACAAGCTTGCCTCTGATCAAGCGAGTAAACTCCAGGACCTCGCGTCAAAGGTCGAGAACTTTGTAGAGGGTGAGGGCGATGTCGAGGGCGCACGTTTCGAAGAGTATGCCTGACTGTGCGTATGCATGTGTTCCAGACTTACTCTTTCTACAGCGAAGCCTTCTCGGACGACGACTTTGCGGACGACAACGACGACTCGTCAGATGAAGAGATGCCGCCCGACCCGCGGTCCGCGGCAGAAAAGCAGGCTTATATGGATACACTCGTCGCACCGCTCGAACAAGCTGACTATGGCAAGATGCCCGCGTCCTTTTACTCCGCCTCTCAACGCGCCGCACCCGACACCGACGACACGCCAGAGGAAGTACAAACAGAAGGCGCTGCAAATGCATCAAAAGAGCAGCATAAGACGCCCGAGCGTGCGCCCCGCGCGCCCATCATTATGCGCAACAAGTACGAGGGCGTTGACTCCGATGACGAGACGGACTCGGATGAAGATATGCAACCGGATTCCGAGGACGAGGAGGACAAGCCGCAGGTGGTGGGTGACGTGGAGATCGACATGGGCGAGGAAGAGGATGAGTTCTTGGAGTTTGCGCGGAACGCGTTGGGGATCTCAGGCGATCAATGGGAGGATATTATCCGGGACAGGAAGGCGAGAGGGGGTAAGCAAACGACTCGTTTACGTCCTTTCACGCGTGCTGATGCAATAACAGCCTTCGTACCTTCCAGCGAGAAGTCGAAAGGGGCGCCGCCGAAAGAGCACCGAGAAGAGGCATCTCGCAACGTGCCGGAAGGCCATGAGCCACGCCAGCCCGAGCCTGGTCCTCGTCCGAACACTAATCCCAACCTCGACTCCTTTGAAGCAGTCATGCAAGCCATGGATGCGGAACTGGCCAAGACTCGTACCGCACAAGGCGCCAAGCCGCCGCCCAGCACCGAGGCTCTCGCACAGAAAGCGGAGGCGATGGGCAAGGCGCGAGCAGACGTAGCGTTCAAGGACAAGAAGGAAACGGCAGGTGGAGTTGACGCCCGGGATAAGAGCAAAGGCAAAGCAAAGGCAACTGAGTCCGATGACGACGAGGATGACGTCGAGGCCGCGATGGACGCGGAGCTGAAGGCATTGCTGGAGAGCGTGGAAGGCGAAGAGGGCGAGAGCATGCCGACTGATTACAACTTGATCAAGAACTTCCTGGAGAGCTTCAAGAGCCAGGCTGGGCTGTCGGGGCCGGTCAGCAACCTGGCAGGAAGGTTGCAGCCGGGATGGAAATTGCCAAGGGATGAAGCATGAGGTGACATGTATTTAGTAACCCTGCTTTTATAGCACCACATACGAAATCTGTATAATATCACTTGTCCGGTGCCATCTCGCGGGATGCGTATCGTTCATGAGGAACGTGTCTACATGTTACCGAAGAACAAAGCTTGCCAGATCTGGAAGTCGCGCGTGACGTCAGCACACTCATATTGACGACAACCGTCCTCCATCCATTGTTCTCATCCCGTGGATGTATAACGGCGTCTTCGGCGTCCTTCCCACTCTTTCCTTCTCTCGCGATGATTCATGCCGTTCTGATCTGTCTGCATTTCCTCTCTATACGCAAACTGGTGTAGCTTACCCCATGCTCAGTCAACACGTCCGGCCTCCCACGACTGACGAAATTCTACTCTCCGTTGCACCAGTCAACGCAGACTATCGTGCCCAAGATCTTTTCTCTGATTAGCACACGCCCTGCCGGCCTCTGTAACTTCCTCGATGCACCCGAGCTCGAGGATATTCTCGGCACGAAGGGTGACTCGGACGACCGGCGAAAGATTGTTTACAGGAATTATGCCACTCTGTACTTCGTCTTCGTCGTCGATGGTGCTGAGAGCGAGCTAGGCATATTGGATCTCATACAGGTATGTGCTTGAGCCGCAGGGTCAACGTAGAGCGATGCTGAAGACCTGGACCAGGTGCTTGTCGAATCGCTTGACAGGGCATTCGAAAACGTGTGCGAGCTAGACCTCGTATTCCACTTCGATGAGGTGATCGTCGTTCCGTTGGAACCGAACAGATACTGACGAGACGAGACATAGGTTCACCACATCTTGAGCGAGATCATACAAGGAGGCTTGGTCCTCGAGACAAACGTCGAGGAAATCGACGCGAACGGTAAGTGCAGATGTACGCCTGGCGTGATTGACTGGCTGATCGCATGGATTTACAGTCAAGCTCGCAGCGCGACTACGCAAAGAGTCCTTTTCCTCCGCAAATCCGCTCGCTGGAGGTATCGGAGGCGGTATCATCGGACAGAAGGGGGCTATACCAACACCTTTGGGCTGGTTGACAGGGAGGTTTACGGGCGGCGCCATGCGATGAAGTCCAGAATTGCACGCAGCCACTGTGTGTACGTACGGTATGTAGTAGCACGGCACGGTGTATCCGACATCCTCTCTCACTTGGCGCGTCTTGGCAGTCATCGCCTCGAATGTATGGTGAATATGAAGCACATCAGAGCTCTTGCAAATTGAGGCGATCAGGAGGGGCCCGGCGTCGGATGAGACGGGCCAGGTGTGCCGACTGCTGGCGTCGGATGTGAAGCGGCTGGTGTGGACGCATTCTGCAGCGTGCCCTGACCTGTCAAACGAGGTCAATGTCTGCATAACGGAAGAAAATTATCTACTGACGTTTCTTCTTCTTCTTTCCGGCCCCCGGCTGCCCTTGGCGGGAGGTTCGGGTGGTCCAGTGGGAGCAGGCGTCGGTGCGCTCTTCGCAGCAGGTGCTACAGGCGGCTGTCCCTGGGTGCTTGCCGGCGTCGGTGCAGGATGTGACGGCTGTGCTGCAGCCGCCGGAGGCACCGGTGCAGGTTGCGTTCGATTCTTCTCCAGATGTCTGCTAGCGGTGAACATCGAGTTCATCAGCAGCTGTGTATTTTGGATTTTCCTCGTCGAACCATGAAGGGCGTCCGTCTTTCCGCCAGGCTGACCACCTAATTGCGGGCCTTCCGTCTCTGTCGGTGTACCGGGCGCTTGTGTTGCGAGGCGCGTGGCGCCAGCGGTCTTCTGCTTGAGTTTATCCTCCTCGAGTACGGGATTGGTCACGGGCCAGACGAAGCCGGTGCGTGGTGTGTAGTCTGGCTGTGGTTTCGCAAGATGTCCATGCTGTTTTGAAGCGAATGTAAGGTTGTCAGCTGTAATAGATGTATTGAGAACACGTATACGTGTTTTATGGTGCGAAAAACCTACCATACGGTTAGAAAGCACGGTATGGACATCTGGAGCCTGATACACGCGCCGTTAATAACGAAGTACACCTGCAGCGGTTTGACTGGACGATGGACCACTTAGTATCACGACAACTTGGGACTTTGATGGGAAGCGCACCCTCATATTCCGATAATCGTTCTTGCTTGTGTATGATGAAGAGAGACGGCGGCTCAGAGCGAACGAGAGAAACTCGATGCCAGTCAGGCCCCTGTACGTTTGTTAAGTCGACGCCTTTCAGACAAATAACAGTAGCGAGAGCGCACTTCAGCTTGTCCGTTTGTAAGAGTTTGAGTTGCTCTCCCGTGCGAACGTTTGCATGCGCAGGATTTCGTTGTTGCAAGTTCGTTCGTAGAAGCCCGAGTGCTCGAAGTACATAAACAGGTTTTCTTCCGTCAACCCACCCCAAGCCTGTGCCATCGAGGGTATAGATCATTGTATCCTTTGACTAGACCGAAACACGTTGCACGCACCTCCAAGAACATAGGGTCGATGAAGTACCGATGACTCATGTCATCAATGGGGTGCAGGTCATTGAAGTCCATATTGGCTAGTCTGCAGAGGCCACCGCTTCGAACACCACTCCGTCGCTGTTGGTGGTTGTGGACAAGTTTGATTCCGGCCACGTGATGGGACCACTCATCAAACACCGGCGATACACAAGGCTTGCCTTTCGCGGATACTTTTGATGGACCAGCCTGGGACCAGCTCAGCTCTAAATGTCAGGCACCGGTCAGATTCACCGAGTCCAGATCGTGCGATTGGCGAACGCAAATCCATCTCACGGAGGTTGGAAAGATGTTGGAAAGATGACTGGTAGATAACCACGGACCTTCACTTCAAGTCCTTCACGTCGAACGCGGCGTCGGACGCCCTCGGCTAGGGCGAATATTTCACTGTGGGCGTATGGATGCCACGCAGTTCCCCGTCCCGCGAACGTGGTATTTTCTACACACGACGCTGCCGAAAGTGTATTGAACAGAAGCGGCTGAGCAAGCTGCAGCTACCCTGCACGTCTGCAATGTCCCTCTTCCGTCGCATGCGGCGGTGACGGGCGTCGCATCGTGGCTGACACGTCACGTAGCGTAAACGACCATTGAGTGCTTCAGTGGGCGTCGTTTCCACAGCAGACGTGCAGGAGTGAGAAAGCCGACGAAAGCCGTTCCTTCTCAAGTGACAGAATCGCAGAGATCCCGGCGAACAGCAAGAAGAGTTATGACGCCACTCACGAACTTGGAGGCTGATACGCGCAAGGTCCGACAACTACGGCGATTGACCAACTCGCAGTTCGCGGCGATTTCGGACTAGACGAGAGTATTAGCAATTGTATGGTATTCCACAGCAAACGACAAGAAGCAAAGCATCGACAATCCACATCCTCTGTACAGATACAACCCTGGACCGAGCCTCGTCTGAAGTCTCGTGGACAAAAAATGAACAGGCCACCGCATTGCAGGCCTCAAAGCGCGTAACGGAAGCTGCAAGCCGAGTCAGCAACCGGAACAAACACGGAGCATCGGGAAACAAACGTACTGCACGTTATCCACATCCGTCATGTCCTGTTCACCGTTAAGGGTACCTAGGCGCTCTCGCTCCTCAGGCGAAATGCCCGCGGCTTCAGCCGCTTTGTCCCGACGTCGGTTCTCCCAGACATAGTACGAGCGCCAAACTGCCAAATATGCGTTAGTGTCGGGCTGGGCCGACGCAGCTGCCGACAGAACACTCACGAAACATGAGCACGAATTGAACGAAGTACAGGATACCACACGCGACGATAGCGGGCACGTATCGCGGGGCGTCTGCTGCACGGAAAATTTGTGCACCAATAGCGTTTCCCACACAGTACGCGACGAACATGATAGACTGTGCAGGCGTGAGCATGCCAATTTGGCAAAAATCAACGGACGACGTACGCTCATGACAGTCTTCTTGGTCCGGCCCGCGACGTTGGACGGGACCATCGTCCACATCACTAAGAGCGGTCATCAGCGGCCTTCCCCTGGCGATCCTTCCACTATCAAAAGACACTCACAAGGGCCAGAAACGTTACCCGTTACGGTCATAAAGTACATGCCTGCAGGTGATGATGATGAGCCACAGATAATCAGAGCACGGGTCGATAAGCGCACGCACCCCACTTGGTCCAGCGGATAGAGGGATCGTCGGGGAGCAGGGCGGTGGCCAGCATACCGACAAGCGAAGGCACGACACTAGGCGTTAGATGCGCAGTCAGCAAGGGGACGGGCACCAGAGGGAAAGGCGCCACTCGCACCTTGCCATCATGATGTAGAAGCGAAGGCCAGTCCACTTCAAGTTGACCCAGCCCACGAAGAGGTACCATACGATTGAGAAGGCACTTCGAGGGATGTTACCCTTCACGAGGACCTAGGCAGCGCATCAGCACCATATGTCCAAGAAAGGAAGGCGAACGCACCTCGAGGTTCGTGAACCCGAATGAGACATAGACCAAGTTCCCAAAGCTTGTCGTGCCGCCGTTAGGCAGATTGTTTACGAAGTTCACAACGAAGAAGAAAATGGTCTGCGTTCAACTTAGCGTGCAAACTTCGTGAGCGTCGTGACCACTGACCTGCGGGTCGCGGAAGACACTCAAGGCCTGGGACGAGTTCCAGTACCGCTTCAGGCGGTCACTTCCTGTCTTGTTTGAGGCAACACGAGCAGCGGCCATCCGCTTCTGATCGGCTGTGAGCCACAAGACCTCGCGCGGCGTGCCGAGAAGGAAGAAGGCGAAGAAGGAGAGCACGATGGTCAAGCCGCCCAGGAAGAACGAGATCCTGTCATAGACTGTCAACGAGTGAATGCGTGGGTATACTTGGATCCCACGTACGCTTTCCACGGTGCCAGGCCGCCAACCTCTTGGGCATGCTTGGCGATGAAGTACATGCACAGGTCGGTGATAATACCGAATCCCGCATTCGCAGTACCCCAGATGAGGGCGCGAAGCGTATGCTGTAAGGACGTGAGCTATGGGTAGCCAGGATGGAGCTGGTTATATATACCTCTCGCCGTGTGTAGAAGGCGCCCACGATTAGCAGAAATGCGGGTCTGCAGTCGTCAGCTACGTGGTAAACGTCATGGCCCTGAGCATACTCACGAGATGGTGCACTCGGCAGCACCCTGGAGGGTCCGCAAGACCATCAAGTGTGCCCAGTTTTCTGCGAATGCCGTACAGAGGACGATGACGCCCCAAACGAACATAAGACATGACAAAGTCCGGCCGATGTTGACGCGTTGCATCACCCAGTTGGAGGGCTGAGACATTGTTAGGGAGGTCGAACACGCAGAGTGGGTTGTAACTTACGAATTCGCAGCAGAGGTACGAGATGTACTGTAATCATGTAGTTGTCAGGTTATGTCGCGTACAAAGGGGATGCCAGCTGCTTACAAAGATAGTGGATAGCCATGAGTACTGTTGACCATGGAGGTGCGTGTCCTCCTTGATGCCTGGGGGAGGGGGCGTGAGTGACGCTCGGTGAGCGCGACTTGAGTTGCATACCAAACGTAGCCTGTGGGTAGCGTCAATACGGTGTGAGGCTTGCGGTGTTGTTGCTACGCACTTGTGTAGACAATCCCGTCTTGTCCGCCTGCTGTACACTGACCGATCGCGTCGGTAAAGCCACTGGGGTATGAGCCGGAGAATGCGCACCCGTAGCATATCCACATGATGGGGAGCAGATATCTGTCGAAGCGCCGAACGAGGGCCTTGTATTGCTCCTCGCTGGGTCAATGGGTCAGAGCGGATATGCAAGGAGTATGGGACATAGACGTACGTGTACTGCGTCGACGCGTCCGCCGTGTCCTCTGCGACGTCCTTCTCCTTGGTGAGGGCCTCGTCGGCGAGGCCGTGGCCGACCATGGAGGGATCCTTCTTCTCGTCGAGGGACGAGGAGTCGGAGCGCGACGGCGGCGAGGGGAACGACATGGCGGGAGGGAGAAGAGGACGTTCGCGCCTTGGTTTTATCAGTGGGATGATTGGAATTTGTGCATCCGTGTAGCGTCAAGCCCGGAAGTGTGGAGAGCAGCAATCGCACATGCAGCCCATCAATGACAGAACTGTCAAAACTGCCCCTTATCACTCCTCCACCGAGCTGGTTCGCCGCTTCCCGGCCCGCAGCCCCGTCTGATTGCCGGCCTGGGCTCGCTCGCCTGCCTTTTTCGTCAAGCGAAGCACATTGTGTTCGACGCTGGGGACGCCGCTTGCTTCCTTCCGCCATGTCCGAGCAGCCATCCAGTCCAGTGAGGCGCAAGTCCCAGTCGGACGACCCCACCGGTCAGCGCCAGAAGCGCAGATATGGTGCTTCCTGCGAGGCCTGTCGTAGGCGCAAGAGGCGCGTTCCCCTCTGCCACCCCCGCTTCCCCTACCCCTCACACGACTTTCCCCAGACGCTGCGATGGCAAGGGCCCCGATGGCCGCTCGCTCTGCAAGTATTGTCCTCAGGCTGGCATCCCTTGCATATTCCCCGCGTATGTGTTTCGGTGGCCTCATTCGGCCGGCCGCCTGATTCCCCGTCTCCCCAGATCTGGAGAGGCATCCAAGATAGACAAGGCATACACCGAGCTCTCAACCTGCAAGACTCTTCTGTTTGCCCTCGCCAAAGCAGGCGATGACGAGCGCGAGCGCTTGCTCGCGGAATGGATCGCTACCCAGGACGGCAGGCTCAACGACTCCGGCTCTCCCGAGACATACTCTGAGAGCTCCAAGGAACCTGCCGCAAAGCGCCCGAAGCACTTCAACCCCGTCAAGATAGATGACGAGCACGACGTGCGTGACTTATTTCTCCCCAAGACCCTCTTCTGACTCAGCCATACAGTCCAAGTCCCCACTTCGTGTGGTCACCGAGGGAGTCACTCCGCACGCCATCATTGACAAGAATAAGAAGGCTCGCCATCCATCCCCCGCTTCATGGGGCCGCAACTTGCGATACACCTACGAGAGTACACTTCGGTCGCTCATCGGACATGCGTGCGCATACGAGCCCAAGTTCGCCCCTCCCACCTCAGAGGAGCAGCGAATGCTTCTTGACGGTTACTTCTCCTGGCAAAACCCTCGCTATGAAATCTTATCACGGCCTGTGCTCGAAAGTGCGTTCCCTGCTGCCTCTCCTTCTCTCGTCTAACTTGCACGCCCAGGCAGCATGCGATCCGGAGACCAACGCTTTTACTCAGAATTCATGCTTTACGCACTGTTCTCTGGGGCCTGTCGATGTCTTCCGGAAATGAAGGAACGGGTAGCTGATTTTGCGGTACGCGACTATCCATGCGACGCCCGTATGTAGATTGGCTGACCAGAAGCATAGATGAAGGCGCACGTGCTGTTGGCCGCAGAACTTTGTAAGCCCAGTTGCTTCGCAACGGTGTATGGTACGGCTTCTAGCTTCATCGCACTCAAGATGCTGACCCTTCTTTCAGGCTGTCTATTGCTCTCGGCGAACCTCGCCGCGACTGGATGGTATTCGCAGGCTTGGAACATGGCGGGACTTGCAATACGCATATTCAACGGTGCGAAGCTTTATGACACGATCAACACTCGTAGCTAACCCCCCACAAAGACATGGGCTGTGATGCCGACAGTTCGCATACTGTAGTTTATGACAACGAGATGGATCAAGCAGAGCGGTTCGCGCGTCAGCGTATTTACTGGTCTGCCTACATATGGGACAAGTGAGTACCTCTACAAGCCCTTGATCTGTTTGCTTACGCAGAATAGATCATTGTCACTATCATTGAGTCGCAAGCCCTCACTCAGGACTAAAGTGAATCCTCCGAACTTCTCTAGTAAGGACTTCTCGTCTGCAAAACCATGTCGAATAAACTCATTTCTCTACAGTTCAGGATTCGGAGCAGGCGCAGTGGTCTCCCTTCTGGTCTCCGTCCCAATTGGGCGACTGGTCAGCACAACACCAAATACAACAACCTCCCCGGACGAGCTGGGAGATGACCTGTTTCTACCAGTGTGTTCCTTTCCAACGTACCGTTGTTCGTTTGCTGATGTCGCTGTCTCAGCACTTGTACTGTATATCAGGTATTACATCCCTTGCGTGCGCCGAGCATGTCGCTGACATCTGCAGTTTTTGGACGAGGTCATAGAGAATATTTATGAGCACAAGGTTTGTTCCCGAAAGCTGACTTGGTTGCGCATCATTGATCACTGTCACAGGATCAACGTCCAACGCAAATGCGCGAGTTCGTCCTAGATCTCAAGGACCGGATGACTGCCTGGCAAGCTCAAGTCCCGGACACTGTATACGTCAACCCAGAGAAACCTCCAGCGGTGTCACCGCCTCCACATATCTTACAGTTCAAGTAAGTCCGATCGGGTACATCATCCCTGCACTTGCTGACTTGCATGCACTTCAGCCTGCTCATCCACACCACCCTAATTCTACTCTACCGGCCCTTCTATCAAGAGGACGCCAGTACCTCGGCGCTTCCTTGGACGATACCCGCTTGCCACAAGGCCGCGCAGGCTATACACCTGCTCCTGAGCCTCCACGAAAGGGCCTACCCGCTCAACCGCGTCATCTACCTGACGATCTACGCTGCCTTCTGCTCCGCCACTATCGACATGGGCCTCATATCGAACTCGAGCCCGCAGGTCGCCGCCGCCGCGCGCTACCGCCTAGAGCTCACGCTCAAGGTCCTCGCCATCGGCTGCGAGACCGACGTACCCGGCATCCGCCGCTCCGTCATCGCCCTACGCAACTATATGGACCACCATGGGTCCACCCCGTCCTCGCGCCGCTCCTCCCAAACGAACCTCTCGCGCGTGGGGCACGACGGGCCACCTGTGCATGAGGTGCCGATCCCAGAGGAGCAGCTTCCTGCGCGCGACGCACGCCTCGCGCACCGCTCGCCGCACGACCTGCACGCGCCGGAGGGGCTCATGCCCGTGTCCTCGGTGCGGCTCGATCCGCACTACGGCATGCCGCCCATCCCGGAGCCGGTGTATGGCTACGCGGAGCAGCAGCCGCCCGCGTACGAGTATCACAGCCATGGGCCCGCGCCACCGCCTCACGCGGGCGGCTTTCCCGCCACGGACTTCGACCCGACGTCCTACCTTAATTCGATCTACATGGGGCTGCCCCAGCCGATGCCGGTGCGTTACTTCTTCCCTTCTTTCCTTCTCGTGTGTGGTGTCCGTGTGCTGATCCGCGCTGCAGCAATGGGAGAACGTGCAGTGGCAGCAGCCCGCGCACGGCGCGGTGGACTTCTTTGGCCTCGGTAACTACGATCCTCGGCAATAGCCCAGGTCCGCCTCCTCCGTGCCTCTTCGCTGTGTAAATGTGGTGCTTCGCATGCAGGGCGAGCGCTAGCTGCCTGTACATACTGCCCCCACACGACGTTGTATTGTTCTCCCTGTCGATCCGCGCACCCCTCCCTCGTCCCTACCTCTCGCCTACCTGCCCGAGCTCACGAGGCGCCGGCCCTCCTGCTTGTTGTACTTCTCTTTCCGCGCGGCGTCCTGCGTTGATGGACTCACCTCTATCTAAGCGACTGCCTGCTGGAAGTCGCACCGCCCGGCACATACGCCGTACATTCAAGTCTTCATTATAGCCTAACCTACCTCCATCCTTTCTTTTCTAACTCGGATTTCCTACTGTCTTGCTATCGTATCATTTGTACAACTCACTTTTGCTCTCCGTGTTCTGTACTTAGAAATCCGAATGTTTCTATTTGTTTGCTGTGCAACCCCGTTGCGCGGTCGCCTTCGAGCCTTAGCTTCTGAGCTTCACATTTCAGAACGTCAGAGGAGTGGCATTCGGGATTCAATATTCGAGAAACGGACACGTAAACATAGATGATGATAGATGAGGAGGAAAGAGAAGGATGAGAGGAGGAGAGAGAACGATGCAAGGAGCGTGGAAGTACTGCAATAATACTTATATAGATATAGACATCCATAGAAAGAGAACCTAACCACCACATAATAATAGGTAGAGGTAGGGTAATACATATTCGTCTCGGGTCTCGTCCGTCGCGGGGCCATGTCATCTAGACAAAGCGGTACGGTACGAAACTCACGAGCGACGCCTTGGCGTGATATCGCATGACAATCGTCACAAGGATGCATAGGCAATACGGGGTCAGCGAGACACAGCCAAAGGAAGGTGGGGGGTTGCTGCGGGCGAAATCAGCGAAAGGCTGCGGCTGAGGCGGGCGGTTGACTCACAGTAGGTTGAATTGCGGCGGACAATGTGACTCAGCGATCACTTGGCGTCGTCGTGGCACTCGCAGGCGACCGCGGTGCCCACCCAGCCCTTCCCGCAATCATCGCACCAGCCCCGGGGACCCTTGTCCACGCCGATGGCTTTTTTGACCACGGCGCTCGGGCCATCGCTACCACTTTGGCGATGGATAGATACTAGATGGCGGCCTAGGTCGTGCTTCCGACTGAAAGAGCGCCCACAGTTGTGGTGGGGGCAGACATGGGGCTTCAGCCTGTTCGGGTCGTGCGTCGCCATGTGCGTCTTCAGGTTGTAAGCGCGTGCAAAGCCTGTCGGAAGGTTATTAGCAAGCTGTCAAACAATGAAGAGCATGCAACGTACTTCGAGGGCAAGCGGGGCACTTGTACTTCTTGCGTGGGTCGTTGCGATCGCCCATCTCTTCGTGCTGGTGAAGCATAGGAATTTGTGGCACGACGGGGAGTTGCGCGGATAGGTTCGTCGGCGAGATGGCATGACCCGCGCCGTTATATGCTAGCTGCTGCTGAGCATAGTAGTCGGCGTGCATGCTGCTGCGGCGAGGCGAGCCGTAGTCGGAGAAGCTGGTACGCGTCTCGAACCCCTTGGCATAGCGTCTCTCCAGCTGACCCCCGGGCCCGCGCTGCGCACCGCTGGGGAGCGCAGCAAATGACGCAGAGGGATCCATTGTGCCCGAATTGGCATGCATTTGTGCACCGGTGTACTCGGACATGGCGTCGACTTGCATGCGCTGGTCGTACTCGAGGGAGTGGTCGGTACGGAAGGAGTAGTTGGATGAGGTCCCGTAGGTGGAGTGCGGGGATTCGTATGCGGACTGGGTACCGTAGTAGGCGGACTCCGAGCGGGAGTCATAACCAGACTCGGAGGAGACTGTTATGGCGGAGGGCGGCCCGCACGTGGGGGTGTCCGATCTGAGGATATTGAAGGCGTCGTTGGAGTCGACGGCGAGGAGCTGCAGCTGGACCTCGTTGACGCCTGCGAGACTCGAGTCTAGTTCGAGCTCAAACAGGTCCGGGTGGGGCGCGAGAATGTCTGCGGCGGACTGGAATGAAAAGAAGTCAAAGCCTGGCTGCTGCTGCTTTGCGAAGCCGCTGTCGAAGGCGTCGAAGGGGTTGGAGTGCTGGCTGGACATGGCTGGCAAGCGGGCTGGGGGTGCGCTTTAAGTTTCTGGACTGGGCACTGGCGAGGATGGTGATGGCAGGAAGGAAGGAGCGATAGCCCGACACGTCACGCCGTCACTCGTCCCTGCTGCGCATCTATTTCAGGCCTGTTCCCCTGACAATTGCCCGTGACAGCACGCACGACCGTGGCCCGACGTCTCGCACCGGCCGAACTGCCCTCGGAGACGCCCGACACTCGAACCGGACTCGAGCTCGTCGAGGGCGACGTTGTCGACGCTGCGACGCCTGCCATCACCTGGCCTCGATAGCCATCCGCAGTCTGCCTGCGGACAGTGAGCGCCGTCTGACGCGCGAGCGCTCAGCGCTATTGGCGCAGTTCCCGAGGCCTTCAGCCCCCGCTTCCGCAGGCTCGGGCGCATGGCCAGCCCAATGACCAGTGTCTTTCCGGTGATCGCACGACCAGACATAGCCTTAGGTTCAACAGTACTAGCCTACACAGGAAATCAAGTACACTATTCGAAATTTTGACAGACACGTTGGGCTACTTATGGCGCATGGAACTAGAAGCTTGAAGCTTGAACGACATATCGCAGGCGCATGATTTTCGTTGTTTTGGACGGCCATAAAAACGCTTGTTTACTGTCTTTCACCGCCCGCCTAGCTCAATCGGATAGAGCGTCAGACTCTTACACGGTCTGAAATGGCCAGGCGACATCTGAAGGCTGCGAGTTCGACCCTCGCGGTGGGCTACTACATTTTTGCCTCATGCAACGACGAAGAGCAGGACGGACGCTCCCTCCCCGCGCAATATCAAGGGTTGACGTTGAGCGCTGAGCGCTAGCAGTGGAGTCCACGCCGGAGACCTGGTCAGATATTCCCGCTTGAATCTCGATGTAGTTGCTCAGGCGAAACCTCTGGACGTAGATTGCCGCCATCCAGCGTAGAAAGAGTCCGATAATAAGGTGGGATTCAAGTAATACGAAGCGGTAGGTGTCGCGGCTGTGTCTTCGTACTTAGCGTATGAAAGATCATAAGAGGATGCAAATAATACAGGTGACTTACCGTACGTCGAGACGGTAGCATCCAGACGAAAGTCTATGAGGGTGGCAGGGTAAATATACTACAGTACAGATGAAGCATTCATTATTGTTGCGTGTCGTTCTAATAAGGGGTCGTGAGAGAGGATGTCCGGCATCTTGGAGTCCTTCAACCTCGGTACGTGCAGCAGCTGTGCAGTATTGTGAGAGGGAGCGCAGAAACTGGGACCCCGACACTCACCTGATCATGTAGGGCATGATGGAAACGAACGTCAGGGCAAAGGCAGCCCAGATCTGGTAGATGCCTTGTCCCACATCGACAGTTATGCCCAGTGGTGTATCCTGTCCTGTTGACTGGCTCTGGATGGTGAAGCTGTTGATGACCTGCGACTTCTTGACCGCGACAGTGTAGACGGTGCACCCGATGAGCAGCAGCAGCGTGCTAATGATGGACATTGCCGTAGAGACGAAGAAGAGGTAGTTATGCTTGATGACACCACTGAAAATGCATGTCAGCAGACGACGATTTAGCTAGAGCAAAGAAACAAACCTCAACATGGCGAGGAAGGTCGTGATCGTGGCGAGCAGGAGCATCCAATACGCCGCCTTCGTCATGGAACCGAGGTAGCTCGAGTCGGTGAACGCCATGTCAGTGATGATAGCGTCCGTGATGACACGATATCGCTCCGGCATGTCGTTGAGCAAGGCATCGTACGGACGGTACTGGTAGCCTGCAGTTTCGTTGGAGATGGTGCCATTGTTCGTGGTGCCATTCTCTATGCCGATGAAGCCACCATAGGAGTAGAGTCCCCAGCGATACAGCTCTCGCAGACCCTGCTGCTCTCCGAGGGGGGCGGATGCGTTGGACGTGTATAAGTCATCGACGGGGTCTAACAACGCGACTTCAAGCGTATCTCTGTAAACGATGTCAGTAAACGTACAGAGCCAGCATAGCACACCACGCACGCATAGCCAGAGGTATTAAGTTGTGCCTGCGGACGTAGGGTGGTCAACGCGCTGCCTGGTCGCCAGCGAGGCGCGGCACTTTACCATGTAAATCTTGTTTACGCCTTTGCTAGTGTTCGTTTGACCAACCTGTCGGGCATGATTAGCGTGTAATCGCGGAGCGTAGTCAGATTGCTCACATGAGTTGCGATAAGCAGTCCTAAGGAGGCTGCTCTGTAGAGGGATCGGGATCAATACTAGGATGGGCGTGCGGGGAGGCGAGGGCAGACTGACGAGAGCACGAAGCCGAAGCCGACACAGACTTCACCGCGCATGTCAGGGGATTATTTGCGTGAGTTCGTGAGATGGGGGATCGTAAGAGGAAAGCGTGGAGAGACTGCCAGTCGTGCCCGACGCGTCGTCTTATGAGAACATGAACAAAAACGCACGGCGAACACGAGGCGCGCGCAGCTTCCACCACGCACGTGTTGCGTGACTAAGCGTGCATGACGGCACACCGGCAACGGCCGAGGCAAGAGGCGCGCGCGGCTCCGAGCGCCTCAAGCCTGCTTGTCTGCTCCGCCGTTGACCGCGACGAAGACGAAGACGACGACGAGAACGATGTCGGTGCCGTCAAAGACAAGCAACATTGTGCCTCTGCAGCAGACCCTGCACGATCCCTCCGTCGCCCCGACGGTCGAGACTTCACCACAAGCGCTTGGCCTCGAAGGGTCCGCCACGGAGGATCAGGACGACCTGTCCTCCAGCCGCCATCGTCTCCGCATCTCTGATGCTGTCGACAGGCTTGGGAGGAGTCTCAGCGGCAAGGCGCGCGCGCCCAGCGGGAGTGGTAGCAGGAGATTGTTCAGTCTGAACAGGAAGAGTCGCAAGTCCGCGGGCGACGATGGTGAGCCATCCCGTCCAGGATTCAAGATCACACTCACACACGAATCCCAGGCTCTAGCGCCCCCAACAGCTCGCGCTCGAGCATCTCGAGCTCCGCTAATAGATCAGTGCCATCGACACCTGCTGCCGCGCCTGATGATTCCCCATTCATACGTCCACCCTCGCCAGGCGGGCCCCCTCGCTCAGTCATCCACAAATCATTGACCTCCTTCCTCGGGGATGGATCTGTGCGTCTCTCAGCTTCTCAAGCCCCCCATTGCCTTACGCCGCACAACAGATGCGCCTCGGTACCCAGACTCTCATCCAAGCTCTGCAATCCGTTCCTTGGGCCGAGGATGCTGACGGGGACGATGACTCGCACCCGCCCAGCGCCGCCAGCGAAGACGAGGACACCAGTCACGAAGGTATATGCGGCTATCGGCCATAATTGCATGTGAAA
The DNA here is from genome assembly GCA_007026445.1 of Schizophyllum amplum. Taxonomy (NCBI): domain Eukaryota; kingdom Fungi; phylum Basidiomycota; class Agaricomycetes; order Agaricales; family Schizophyllaceae; genus Schizophyllum; species Schizophyllum amplum. The sequence goes on along the minus strand of VDMD01000023.1, from coordinate 75,739 downwards.
ACGGGCGCTAATCACATTGATGAGAAGACCTACCGCTCGCGTCGTCCATCCACACCATCCACCGCCCCGTGGCGCGTTCGCGGCGTCTCACCACACCCCCTCTGCAGCATCGGGGCTCCCTGCCCGATTATACTCCGCATGATGGCGAGACCGACACTATCACGGAAGATGAGGGCGAGGGTGAAGACTTTGAGGAGACCACGCCGCGCCTATCGCATGCGCCGCCACCCCGCATTGATACCCGCATGCTAGCGTCTAGCAGGAAGGCGAGCGACCAATCGACAGTTCGGACTGCCGTATCGCGGACAGGCAGTATGGCCACCGTCAGGCTCCAGAGACGGAACCGTCTCGCTAGCAAGCTCAAGGAAGTCTTCGAACTGGAAGGCATCGACGAAGTATGCGCAGAGATGCCGTGCTGGCTACTGCGCTCTGTTTGTGAGTATGCCCATCGTACGTCGCTGACACTAGCTTATCCTTCATCAGTGCTACAGGGCTATATGTACTTGACAAACTCGTATCTCTGCTTTTTCGCACATATGCCTTCACGAGAGGTAAGCCGTCTCGAGGTCTGCGTTTACCTCCGTGTTGACAAACCACGCAGGATCAAGTGCTGAAGAGTGGCTCTCTGACAAAGAAAGCTCAGCGCACCAAACGGTGGATCAAGCACTGGTTTGTCCTCAAGAATGATGCATTGTCTTGGTACAATTCATCATCGGTGAGTGCTGAGTAAATGTCGCTCCGCCGCATAGCCTTCTAATACATGTACAGGACCCCTACTTCCCCCATGGCATTGTCGACTTACGATATGCGGTCTCGTGCGAACCCTTTGGCGAGAAAGAGTTTCGCCTGCGGACGAATCAGAAGTCGGTCTCGCTGTCTGCTGACTCTGTGCCGAGTCGCGACGAATGGGTCAAAGCTGTACGGAAGGTCATCTTCAAGGCGCAGAACATGGGAGACAGCGTGAAGGTAAGGTTTGCGTCTGTGGATCTCGGACGATTGCTTACCTTTCATAGATTGCCATCCCGTACTCGGCTATCCTCGACGTCGAGAAGTCCTCTGCGATGGACTTTAGCGACACGATCGAAGTCAAAGTGGTCGACAAGGACGACAGTTTTTCCATCGACTCATACTTCTTCGCCTACTTCCATGATATGCCCCTCGCGCTCGACCAGATTCGCGATGCCGTGCGCACGTACCGCAGCCTTCCCGAGCCAGCCAACCCATATTCTGTCATGGACACGACAGCTGCAACCCGCACGCCGTTGCCCCAAAGCATAGAGCGCGCTGTCAGTGCACCGGCCGCCGAGCTACCCTCGCGGGCCGTGTCGGCCTTCCGCCTACCCTCTCTGTTCCGCACATCGCAGCCGCCCACGCCAGACAGGGCCGGATTGCCGGACACTTCTGACAACGAGGAATTCACGCACATATCCCGCCGGCCGAACTCGTTCATCCCAATTACGTCCTCACCCAAGCAAATGAACAGCGAGCTGGACGACTCGTCAAAGGCCGCGACGCCGACGCAGTCGACCATTGAGCACACGTACCCGCCGTCCACTTCGTTCCCGTCTACCGCGCCTGACTCTCCCCTGCATAGCGCGAACTCAGGCAGTAGCTGGGGTGTGGGTGTTCCGTCGTGGTTCAAGGGAAAGCGGGTATTTGGCGGGAGTGTCCCTCAGGTGAAGGAGATGTATACCCCGCCGCAGACGACGCCGAACACAACGGGGTCGGGCTCGACGGGCGATATGGCGTTCAGTGTGCTTGAGACACCGGAGCTGATGCTGGACACGGAGACGACGGAGAAATTCCGCGCCGCGTTCGCATATGATAACAAGGAGATGCTGCTGGGTTGTAAGTACCACGTTCGAAATTGGCATAATATGCTTGCTGACAAAGTCAAGACTTTCCCGGGTTTCTCTTCCGGCTGCTACCCATCAATGGTCGGTTATATGTTTCTACCAACTTCTTCTGCTTCAAGTCGAGCGGGCCATTGGCAACGCGTACAAGGGTCAGTGGATTGTTTGAAAAAACTCAAGCCCATATTGACCGCCCCCGCAGATGGCCATCCCTATCCGCGACATTTTAGCCACGGAGAAGTCCAAGGGCACTCGCTTCGGACACCACGGTGTCGTTGTCATCATCAAGGGTCACGAAGAACTCTTCTTCGAGTTCTGGGGCGAAGAGAAGCGCGACGCATTTATGCGCCTCCTCGAGCGACAGATGGACGATGTGCGCCGGCGACTGGCCACAGGCGAATCCAATGTGCCGTCACAAGGCAACCGTGACGCTCTCATCCTCGAGGAGTTCGAGCCAACGACCACTGACGACTCCGACACACCCGCTCCCGACAGCAGCATGACAGACTCGCTGCCCGCTGTCATGTTCACTTCCGCGTCGTCCACCTTCCTGACATTCAAGCCCAGCAAATCGATGCACTTCACGTGTCTGACGATTGGCTCGCGAGGGGATGTGCAGCCGTATATTGCGCTAGCCAAGGGGCTGATGGCGGATGGGCACCGCGTGCGTATAGCGACACATGTGGAATTCAAGGACTGGATCGAGTCGCATGGGATCGAGTACGGCTACGTCGGCGGCGATCCCGCCGAGCTCATGAGGATCTGCGTGGAGAACGGCATGTTTACCGTAGCGTTCTTGAAGGAGGGCCTTCAGAAGGTATGCTCAGTAGCATATCGACGGTGAAACTGGCTAACGGGGCTTGTAGTTCCGCGGATGGCTCGATGATCTGCTGAAGACGTCTTGGGAGGCTTGTCAAGGGACAGATGTTCTCATTGAGAGCCCTAGCGCTATGGGCGGCCTACATATAGCAGAGGCCCTCAAGATTCCCTACTATCGGGCGTTCACTATGACCTGGTCGAGGACGAGGTTTGTTTTCCATCATATGTTGTAGAACCGCGCTCAGTGAACTCAGAGCCTACCCGCATGCTTTCGCTGTACCGGAACGCAAGGTGAGTGTTTCCTCTACAGCTTCGTACTAGGGCTGACTATCGTCAGATGGGCGGAGGATACAACTACATGTCCTACGTGATGTTCGACCAGGTGTTTTGGCGAGCGATCTCGGGTCAGATAAACCGGTGGCGACGCAAGATGCTCAACATTGAGGGAACCAATCTCGACAAGATGGAACCTCACAAAGTACCCTTCCTATACAACTTCAGTCCATCTGTTGTCCCGCCGCCTCTGGACTGGCCGGAATGGATTCGCATCACTGGTTCGTCGACGCTGTTCTGCCATTCTTATTTACATTGATGTGTTTGCAGGCTACTGGTTCCTAAATGATGCCGATGCCAGTGGCAAGAAGTGGTCACCGCCGGATAGCCTCACGAAGTTCATTGACAGCGCGCGCAAGGAGCACAAGAAGATCGTCTACATCGGCTTCGGCAGCATTGTCGTATCAGACCCCAAGGCTATGACGCGCTGCGTTATTGAAGCAGTTGTGAACAGTGGCGTGCGCGCCATATTGTCCAAGGGATGGTCGGACAGATTGGCAGTCAAGACGACGGACGCGAGTGACATCGAGGAACCCCTACCGCCACAAATATACCCCATATCTTCCATCCCGCACGACTGGCTGTTCCAACGGATAGACGCCGCTTGTCACCATGGTGGGGCAGGTACTACCGGCGCCAGCTTACGAGGTATGTGGCTTTGCTAGACAAGCACGCAGGAGGTTGACACGAGATACAGCCGGTATCCCTACCATCATCCATCCTTTCTTCGGCGACCAGTTCTTCTGGGCTGACCGCGTGGAGGCACTCGGTGTCGGTTCCGGTGTGCGCAGACTCACAGTTGACTCCTTGACGGATGCGCTGGCTGCGGCCACCACGGACGAGAAGCAGATATATCGCGCCAAGACAGTGGGCGAGAAGATTCGCTCGGTAAGTCCTTCAGTGTCAGTCATTCTGTGGATGTCAGGCTAACACCTTGGCAGGAGGACGGCGTCGCGACTGCCATCGAGTCCATCTATCGTGACCTGGAATACGCGCGTTCACTCATCAAAGCCAGTCGCTCGCCTGATGACTCCGACGAGGAGATGATCCCCGAGAACTCTGCCATCCGAGATAGTTCGACGACCAACTCGGAGCACAACTCGGGGTACAACAGCTCAGGCGGTGGCGGCGCCCCGAGCGAGGACTGGAGCGTGATATCGGCTGATGGGGAGGAACGCCGGACGTCCAGCTCCATCTCACGTCCTTCTGTTCAGCGTCGACGGTCTAGCACCGATCGCATGGTCAAGCGCAACAGCCTTGCTGCCGCTGTCCGATCCGTACTTCCTGAGTCGTTGACCGCTGCTTCTCCACGCCGTGCCGCGTCGCCTGGCTATTGATTCATTGCCATGTCCTGATTGTAGCTCTACACTTTCTTGTTTATCCCATTTGTCTGTATATGTACACTACTCCCTTCACGACTATCTATATCTAGACTTTGCACATAGAGTAATGTTATAATGAGCTGTATACCCTCCTAAAGTCGCCCGTTCACATCGTCGCGCCCTCGTAATGCTCGCTGAATACTGCCTTGCTGAACTGTCCGAAGTTCTGCGTGGGGGAAAGCTGCTCATTGACGTTGGGCTGCATGAAGAGGGCAAACGTTTCCCGCGAGACCTTCGGCGCATCGGCGGATGAGATGACCTGCCCGACGCGTACGCAATGTGGGGTGGCACGCAACTTCTTGCCTGTCGCTAACTCCAGAGCTTCTCCAGTCTGAAAGGCCAAGCAGTCCGATGGTATAGCCACCTTGGTCAGATCCCCGCCACGAGTACGGATATACAGACCAGACTCGGGAGATGGCGAAGAGGTTACCGTGGCTTCACCGGTGGCAGGGTCCTTCGCCAGGTACATCGCCTGGAGGTGGTGTAAGTGTAAGTCCCGCGTCATGATTTTACTGGTGTCGAGAATAGACTGACCGAGCATAGACCAGTCAGAAGCGAGTGGTCCAGGTGCATGCCGCAGTAACTATCGATAGCCTCATCCTCCGCCGGGGCGGCATCGGGAGAAGGGGGAAAGTAATGCAGCAGTCGTGCCTTCGTTGTTTGCGAGGTGCTGATGAGCTTCGGGAGCGACATATCGGAGCTATTTAAATGCGCCAGCGCTTATAACAGTGAGCCTGCATAAGTCAAGTTAATGTTAGGCGACTCACCAAAGGGTTGGCACGCGGCGGCTAGCTCGCACCCGACTTTGAATATGAATCTGAGAAGACATGAGCCTGCTAAATCAGACGAACGAGCTATTTGAAGCATACACACCTGCCAAGATCTTTGAAGGCATCCTCGAAACCCTCGACTCCCTTCTCGTCAGCCGCAGGCCCTATGCCAGACGATCAATATGATTTGCTGAAGAAGTTTGCGAGTGGTCCTCACATATATTTTTACCGTGATATTCGGGATAGGCCTTTCTGTCCTCATCGGAGACATCGGGCGTGTCGATGACTGGGTTCGCATAATAGGAGCCCTTGAGAAGGTCTGGTGACAGAAGGTCATTCACAACTACGGTAATATAGAGCCGCCGGTCATACCTGGTTTGCCATTCATAATTTCCTGCAAATATCTTAGCACAGAGGATCATTAAATTGCTAACGGCCGTCTACCTTGCCATGCGACCATCCGAAGCTGCCAACAAGCTCAGCCCACGTAAGGATTGAGCTAAAGGTATGAAGTCAGCTCACCTGTAGCAGCTGGATGGATCAGAGTATCTCTCTCTTTGCGCATCATCGAGCTGAGCGAATTTATAGGCGAGCTTAAGAAGCCGTTCGCGTTTCTTGGTATATTCATGCGGAAGCCCTCGAACGACGATAAGCCCTAAGGATTTGGGATCCGAGCCGAATGCCTCCTCTGTTTTGAGTTGATCAAGACGAAAACGAGTGAGGCTGCGAGTTAGCGCACCGATAGCCTGAGTCAATGACAGTGGCGAGGAAACGAGATCATTGTAGGATATGACCACCGCTCCCTCTGGTGTTCGCGAAGGCGCAGCCTGAGAGACTAAGTATATGGGCTGGCAAAGCAGACGCAGTCACTTACCATATCTACCGGTCAGATGCAAAGATGCGCCAGGACTTGACCAGAACTAGGTGATAGCGGCAGCAGAACAAGAGCTGCCTCATCGGGAAACTCCACATGTGCCGCATGATGTGCGTGCACGGCAATCTCCGAATATTCAGATTGACAAACTGCCATGTGCTCAATGTCATCGCCAGTTGACCAGTGACCACGCCCCAATTGCTCTCCTCAAGGCCACTCACACCTGACCATTGCGCTTGGGGCCTCTTTTAGGACTGACATGGAGTTTCTCTGCCTCCTGTGGGTGACTCTGAGGCGTATACACTCAAGTGACTTTGCGGTCCAGATCGTTCCAGACGTCTGACCTTTTCCTGCTCTCTGCTCGGTCACAAGAACTTCGCTGCTCTGGCTCTGACAGATATCTCGGTACAAGCCCCTCAGCGCTTTTCGCCGCCCTCCTGACGTCGCCGAGGGTCCCATGAATGAAATGCGGGGCAAACGATAGGATAGACCCGTCCAGCCTGCAAGCTAGACCATGGCCGCAGATGTTTTACAAAAACACTCCGCGGCCCCTCCCGTTCAATCATCCAGAGACTCTGGCTAGGCGCTCTTCCCGTTCCAGACCAACATGGGGAAGTAGAACATATAAAAGCTTACCTCTGTTCCCCGCTATCCTCATCCCGAGCTCTCAGCCGCACACCTCATTCAGAGTCCTCTCTAACACACATCTTCTACACATCATCATGATCCCTCAAATGTCTCGCCAGGCCATGCGCCCCGCCTTCGCTGCTATTCAGCGCCGTACTCTCATGGGTGGCCACCCAACTGGGCCCACCTACAACGAGCAAAGCTTGGTGAGTCTACAGACGCATGACTAGCTTTTCTGGCAACTGACAATGGCTTCTAGCGGGCTGTTCCGTTCTCCTTCAAGAACCCGAAGGCCTTCGCGCTTACGCTCGTATCATTCCTCGGCCTCGGATTCGTTGGCCTTCCCTCCATTGCCTGGGCTTGGACATGGTAAGCCTCCCCTTCTTACCTCTTTACTGGACGGTGCTGACTCTCCTTCCCAAAGGTACAAGCCCGGTGGCTTGAAGAACTCTTCCGGATAAATGACCAACACCTCTCGGAGTCGTATCGTGAACGGCCTAACGCCGGTGCTCTCGCCACACATGTAGTATAACTTATTGCGACTCGGACAATGGGCGGGCTTCTGCTTTTGTAATATACCATCTGGAAAGAATATAGCGAGTGCCTACGTAATCGATATCGAGCGTCGAAGTGAGACAATTGCGCTGCAGGATTATGGTGAGCTCTGGCGCGCATTGTTGATTTCGACTTCTCCTTCCCGTTGCTTAAGAGTCAAGCTCATCGGGACGTTTACTGAACTCCCGTTCGTACCCCTTTTACCAACAATCATTGCACAATGCACCCCGACCACTGTCTTTCCCACAAACGAATCTGACAGCACCAGCGAGTACCTCAAGTAACGGACAGGCCTCGCACTCACACACACGCGTCAGCATTAACGTGCAACAGTGGTGCGTTCTGTCCTGCTAGAAAACACTAGCCGAAAGCGTCGGTCTGCTCGATAGACATAGAGTTATACAGAGAGTTATGATACATATATTCCACAGGTAGCATGGGTATGTGTGATGATAGACTAGACTTACGCAGCTTCTTCCCTGTCCACCTTCACGGCGTCCTCTGACGATTCGCTCGGCACACGCTGAGCATGACCCTCATCGAGAGCTGCCACGCCCTTGTTATCCTCGGCCCAGCCCATGCGCTGAACGACATATCCCTGACCAAGCACCTCAACGCCAATGCGTAGCGCCTCAGCCATGAGATCCTCCACCCAGTCGTACTTGTCGGCATTCCCGTTCCAGAGGTCGATCCAGTCCAAGGGTACGGCTTGCGTGACAGTGGTGTGCGTGAGCGAGTGGCTGGGGTCCGTGAGGTGGAGCAGGAAGTGAACGTCTTGGTGAATGGCTGGTGCGGAGGGCGTCGCCTGAGACGAGGACGCTATGATCTGAGTCGGCAGATGGCGGGTTGTTGTGTAGGCCTGAACACGCAGGTATACGTCGGAATAGGTGGTTGGAATAGTTACGCCAGACTGCGTCGCGGGCTGAGAAGATGCGGGGTCCGATAGCTTCACTAGTTCTTCCAAGTTTGCCTGAATTCGTGAGAATGTCTGTGACAGGGGGTCTCACGAGGAGAGGACCTACCTGCGACAACTTCAGAGCAGCCTCATAGCCATCGACCAGCGCGAGATCCCGCAAGTCTTCTTCACCAGGCGTTGGGTCTTTCGGCCGTATTTCTTTCCCGCTGTTGACGATAAGCTCGCCACCTTCGACTTGTTCGAGTATCTACGGTGGTGTAAGCTTCGGTCTGGGCCGAATCAACATCATGGTCCTCACCCTGGCGAGAGCGCGGTAAACCAGACTTTGTATGCCATCGTAGCCTTTGAGATCGTGGCTCAGCCAAACGCGAATCACTTCGTGCTCAGCGATGGGCGGGGCGACGACATTGAGAAGATCGGTGAGCGTAGAGAGCCCAACGCGCTTGAAATCAGCGCCTGCGTGCGGTTTAGCTGGCGCGTTGTCGACATATGAGGACGAACAAACCCAGCTTGTTGATATCCACCGGAAGATCTGCCTTCTTGGCATACTCGAGGACACCCTCTCCCCACTTGCGAGCCTGTTCGTTCTTGGGCAGGTTCTTGGCCTGTTCCTCCACGACGTCGCGTGCCTGCTGCAGCGCATTCCAGACAGCGCCAGAGTTCCAAGCACTCCAGCCCCAGCCACCAGATCCCCCAGCCCCAGCGGCTGCAGCTGCGGTCTCAGACGCAGCCGCCGCCTTCTCAGCTGCTGCGGGAGCGGGGGGCGTAGCGCGGCCCTGCGAGCTGAGCTTGAGACGCTCTGTGCTCTTGCGCACGGTGGGAGTCCCACTCCTGGAGAGCGTGGCGGCTGGACTGCGCGTCTTGACCGGTGCTACCGGCTCTGCGCTCTTCTGGGTGATCTCGTCGATGAAGGCGAGGAACTCGGCCTCCCCTTCGCCGGGCTTGGCGCCCGTCGCCGGGGCAGGGGGAGCGCTGGCACCGCTGGAGGTTTCCGGCGGCGGGGGCGCGATGTTGTCGAGGTCGTCGAGGAACTGGAGGGCCTCCTCCTGCTTGGACTTGGACTTGGTCGTCATCGCGTTCTGGTCAAGAAGCGTGTGATGTGGCTGTGTCGCGTTGTTCCCCACTTGCTCCTGACGCTCACCTGCACGCGACGCTACCTCCAAAATGTCGGACTTTGCGACTCCCTATGCGTATGAGATATTTGACTCGCTGCCCTACTTCGACAAGGATCTGGAGACCTTGCCAGAACTGCGGGACAAGGTCGACTCCGAAATAGCGAAAGAGATGGGACGAAGGGATATCATACACCCTAAAGTGCCTCCAGAGTTCGAGCTGTTCAAAGTGCGTATCAGTAACGTTTAATGCTGAATGTATACTGAAGATGTAGTAGAGCCAACCCCTTTTGAAAGCCGAATTAACGCGCGTAGAATCACACAAACCATTTCCCTCCCTCGACACCCTCCGCTACCAACTGCCCGCGCCAACGTCGATGCCTGCCACTGATGAAGACTGGAAAAAGGCGCTCGACAATGCACACGCCCAGCTGGAGCACCAGCGAACACGGTTTGTCGATATACTCCCCCTCAGTGCAATTGCCTAACCACGATCGCGCAGGCAAACCAACACCACACTATTACAAACTTACGGCCCAAACGCTTGGCGGATACAGAACTACCTCCTCGAGTCCACCGCAAAGAACGCCGAGCAGGCGCTTGAGGAGTTGAAGGAACAAATAACCAGCGTCAATCGGGAGCGGAAGAACATGCAGGTATGTTTGTTCGGCTAGGCTTTTATATCCATTAGGCTCACACATCTTTGTAAGACAAAGGTCGGGGAACAGATCACGTCCTTGGAACACCGCTACGTCGAGTTGATATCCAGCGTTCTGCAAATCGAGATGGCAAATGTTGCTCTTGAGGCGGAATTGGAACGGCTGACAACACGGGAGGTCGAGCTTAGTGGTGCATAGTTAGCTGTGCACTTCTACGATGTTTTGCAGCAGGTTTTGGGTCATCAGTACGATATGTACGTCTTCGCGAATACAATGGTCGACCGCCCTACTATGTTGGCTGTCGTCTCGTCATCGTTGCTGATTATGACACCGTATTGAACTAAGGAAAGCCGTCCGAGAAAAGCCGGAAAAGTGGCGCTCTCTGCTGTCGTTTACTGTTACGGTGCTCTGGACGTGAGCCGGTTGAAGACCAACATTGGTCGTCTCATCTGGTAAGGAGCAACCAGATTTGGGTGAAGCCACCTGAATGCTCGTTCAGCAGCACCTATCGTGATATTCGGTGGCTGAAGCGTTCAAGTATCTCAACTGTTCACGTCTGTTTGGAGTTGTGGGTCCCGCGTGCCCACCATAATAATCACATGCCACATCTGCCGCGGAAGTTGCCATGTCCGCGGCGTTCACGGTTTACCGGACAACCGCCGCCGATAGCCGAGTCTCGCGTGCACAAATGCTCTTGTACCCGTACCCGCACATCTCTGTCCCCTGTCCCCCTCTCAACAAGTTTCTATCCCAGCGCACCCCGCTACACCTCGGATTGGTATAATGACGGCTGAAGCACCGCTCAAGGAAGTCGAACATGAACTCATCTCCACTGCGCTTGAGGTGGAGGAGCTGGACGTGAACATCTTCCGCTCCAAGTCTCTCTGGGTACCGGCGTACGCGCGCGGTGTCTTTGGCGGGTGCGCCCTCCTCTACTCCATCTGATGGCAAGCTCACCTGTAGCAGTCAGGTCATCTCGCAGGCGCTCGTGTCCGCGACCAAGTCTGTCGACGCTGCCTTCGGCCTCCATTCCCTTCACGTTGAGTGACCCCCCTAGCACATTTGAATACTCATATCTTACTTACTCCCCTTCATCTCACAGTGCTACTTCCTCACCAGCGCATCTCCCGCCACCCCCATCCTATACACCGTCGAGCGCGTCAGACAAGGCCGCTCGTATGTTACCCGCGTCGTGAAGGCCGCCCAGAAGGGCCACATCATCTTCGTCATGATGTGCTCGTTCCAGAAGCCCGAGCCATGGCAGCCGCAATACCAGTGGGTCATGCCGAACGTTCCCCCGCCCGAGGCGTGCATGCTCGAGGAGGACCGCTACCGGCAGGCCGTGAACGACCCAGCGCTGAACCCGAAGACGCGGGCGTATATGGGGGATCTCGCAGTGGTGAGCCCGTACGCATCACTTCTAGCGCGCATGAACTGATGGGCGGCAGGAGCGCGCGCGGAGCCCGATAGCCATCAAGGTGGCGAAGAATCGTTGGGTGAACGAGGATGGCTCATCGCAGTACGCGTATTGGTTCCAAGCGCGGGATATACCCAGCTACGAAGCACCGTACCAGAAGGTGCGCTTGCAATGACACTGGTACCAGGTGTTCGTGTCGCTGATTCCGTGTTTCTTCATACTACAGTGCATCTTGGGATACCTGTCTGACCTGAGACTGTACGTGAGCCCCTTCCCCGTCAATTTGTACCACTGATCATCTTCTCATGCAGAATTGGCACGGTCGCCCAAACGTTAGGGCTAAAAGGCTACGCCCTCGCCAGCGGCGCGCAGGCCTTGGGCATGTCGTCGACCCTCGACCATTCCATCTACTACTACAGTGATTCCTTCGACTGCGGGGATTGGTTGCTCTACGTTGTATGTCTTACGCGAGTTCAAACCTTTGCAGGAAGCGTCTAACGTTCACCATCAGATGACTGCCTCTCGCGCGGGCTCGGGTCGCGGCGTAGCGCACGGACAGCTGTACACCAAGGATGGCACCTTAGTCGCAATCACGTCTCAGGAAGGTGTTGTGCGCGCGGATATTCGCGCGCCCCCCGCCAAGTTATAAGGGATACGGAGGGTGCGAACTAGCTGGAATAGATCTTGTAGTACGTTTAGACTAATTCTAACTTACGGTAGACATACTACCCCACTGTCGTTCTCCGTATCATATATGATAGAGCACTCACTGATACACGTCTGCTTAGTACCACGGCGCATCCTCGCCAGCAAACAGGTCGTTCAAAATCGGTTGGCGTAATGCCCCTATTCACTCATCATGTGACCGTGCGACTGTTGCACCCTTCAAATTTCGTCGCGATCACGTTTTCTTTTCTCCCAAGTGTCCTCTCGACCGTCAGAAGCGCCAGCCTCCGGGCTCAACTGATGGCGTTATGCATTCTGGTCGGAGGAGCGAGGCGTCCTTCGGGATGCTCACGAGAACAAGCGTTCGCGTGGATGGCTCGATTCCGCTCCGGTGTTGAGTCGAGTTCGTCTGTGCGGACGCGGCGCTATATTCCTGTACCTGCCGTACCCGCCCTCCTCGGAGGGTTGCCACTATGTGGTCTTGACGGTTTGGTCAAACCATAGCGCGGACATGCCTTCGCTATACATGCTTGATGTTATGCGACGTCTGCTGGTTCCTACTACTTGTATCAATACCTATCTTCTTGCACAATGGTCATGACCTCTCCCTCATCATCAGCTTCTGTTCTGCCCCCTTCCTTGCTAGAAAGGCGGCATCGCTGTGACCCCGAGGATGTACCGGAGTGACCCGCGAATACTCTGCCCGTAAAGTCGCCAACCGGCCTCAGACGCAAGCTGAAGGCGCTGAAGAACGCCCTCTGCATGGTTCTGTGCACATTTCGTAGCGTAACCCAGGCCTTGCGATCTTCCCAAGGCCTCCGTGTCTACGCATTTCGCGACTCAGCGTCGGCTCAGCGCCGTCAGTTGCTGGTCAGTTGCCCGACAGAAAAGTCAAGAGTCAGACGCGATCGAGGGGACGACGCCACATTGGCCTCCATCGGAGTTTCAATATTTGAACTCTAATTTTTGGTTTCTCACGGCCGACAACCCATCTTGAGGCGGTCTCGCTCGCTCGTTCATCAGCGTTACGCCCAGCAAAAGGCAGCCGTCACCGTCCAGCCACCAAAACTTCCACCATGGTCAGTGCTGCCCGTCTGCGCTACGGCGCGATCGCACGGACGATGCTTACGATATCGTCCTCCCCGCCAATATAGACGCTCGCTGTCGACCTCCTCAACCCCTCCGCCGAGCAGGAGAAGCGCAAGCACAAGCTCAAGCGTCTTGTGCCCTCCCCCAACTCCTACTTCATGGACGTCAAGTGCCCTGGTGCGTTGAAGCTCTGCTTGTTCGTGTTGCTGAAGAGTGCTGACGGTAAACGTCCGATCTTTAGGCTGCTTTGCGATCACCACCGTCTTCTCGCACGCGCAAACCGTCGTCCTGTGCGGCTCCTGCGCCAGCGTCCTCTGCCAGCCGACAGGTGGTAAGGCGAGGCTAACGGAGGGTGCGTTTGCTCGCTGCGTTCGATCGTGCGATGGCTGGCTGACATATTGGTCGCGTGCAGGCTGCTCTTTCCGCAAAAAGAACTAAAGGTTCCCTTGCGATGTTGTATCCCTAGTTGTGCTTATACGCATTCCCTTGCTCGCTCTCGCATCCATCGCTTTTCGCCACGGCCCATGCTCTATGTCTCATGTCGCCCATGAAATACATGCCATTGCTATCATCCTGCAGTTGTGACGCTAGGTCGATGCTGGACTCGCTGAAGGCACGGTATACGACATCTATCTCAAGCGGAATACATCAGTGTCTGTATGAATATGTTGTGCTCGTACGCGCTCCTCCGCCCGAGGCGCTGATGCAGGATGCCGATGACTGGTGTGACGGACATCTGCTGGAGGGAACTCGACCCCACTATAGTCTTGGGTCTCGAAAGAGTTGGTATGGTGTGCAGAGTCCTAGTCAGGCTTCGGGCAATAAACCTGGTAAGTATATTGCTGCGCGCATCCGTATTGGCGTACCCGGCCTAAGGGAAGACTTCACATGACTCGCAGTTACGGAACTTGAAGCTGAAGCGCAGATGCATGCAGCATGGCAACGCCTTGTCTGTTCTCGCGTCCGAAGTACGGGTTGATTCAAATCGAAGAGCTCGACCGGAGCGATATCCTAATGCGCAAACAAAGGCTGGCCGAGCTGCCCGTGCCACGAGGGGTGCATGAATGTAATCTCCGGCAAGAATACAACGGGGTTCCCGTTTGGGAACAAAGGCAGATGAAGGGTGCATAATTTTTTCGACCCCCACGTGTGGGATGACCGTACTGATGCTGGGAAAAAACCCGGCATGGTGCCGGAGAACATTGCTCGCCGGCCGCTTGCTATTGTCCTTCAAGACAGAAGCCGCATGGCCCGCTTATGTGAGCAGACGGGCCAGCTGATACAAAAGGGCCGGGCACGAGCATGCAGAGACGCAAGCCTCCTTCCCGTCAATCGCCGGCTCCTACTTTTCATTTCTTTTTCTCTTCGTTTCCGCCTGCGACTCGACACGTCCTCTATCACGCTTTGCCTGCTGCTCTAGATTACTCACTCCAGCCCCTCTTTGCATCTGACGAGGTACGTGGCGTCAATCGATGCTGCTTGTCACCGCCGCTGATCATTGATTTCCCTCCAGCCCCGCCTCGCCTTACCCACGTCGTTCACGCCCGTCCTACACGTTTTCTGACAACTGAATCGCCGGTCGGTTCAGCACGTTCGCCTTTAACCACACCATCGTCTACGCAAGCACCCGTAACTGCACCTCATCGTTATTCACATAATGGCCTCCAACACCTCCATCGCCATCACCGTCGCCCAGGCTGTCGCCTTCCTCACCCGTCCCCTCACGGCCACGTACGGCAAATCGACCGTTGCCCGCCTGCAGACCATCCTCGAGGCCAGTCTTACCGCGTACTACGCACCCACCTGGTCACCGTCGGACCCGCGCAGCGGCAGCGGTCGCCGTTCCCTCACGCTCTCCCCCACCTGCCTTCCGCCGCGCTGCATCTACCAGGCCTGCCTCGAGTCCGGCGTCCAGTGGTTCGACTGGATTGCTCTCCTCGGCGGGATGGAGTTCGATCTCTTCGTGGACCCGGGTCTTGTGTCCCTTCGCTTCGGGAAGCGTGGGACCCCCGGCGCGAACCTGGTCACCGTCTGGGCCGATCAGGCCACGGTCCCCGTCATCGCCACGCACCACCGCAAGACTTCCTCCCTCGAAGATGCCCACATGCATGCAGCCACGCTGCAGGCGGCGCTCGACGCCCAGCGCAAGACGTTTGCGCAGCGTGTGTCGGAGCGTGATATGCACGAGGACGATGAGCTCTTCGCGATGATCGCGGGCGAAATCTCCGCCCCCGCGTGGGAGGGCCCAGCTCCCTTCCCGAGGACGCGCTCGAGCTCGCCGCTGTCGACGATGTCGACGCACTCGCGCAGCAGCTCGCGCTCCTCGAACTCAAGCTCTGGCTTCTCGGCCGCGTCGGCAGCTTCGTCCGCGACCAGCTACGTCTCAAACCCGGGCAGCGGTCGCTCATCGCAGACCATGTCTCGTAGGGAGCGCGCCCGCCAGGCTCGGGTGTATGTCGACCAGAGCAAGAACGCGGTGACGCCGTACGACAATGGCAAGACCACTGTCCTCACCGGCGGCGTGATGCTCGGCGGCCCTCGCCGTGTCTGAGCGTCTATCAACTATGGACTACCGTTCTGGACCATTATGACGTGCTTTCGTATGCCCCCTCACGACATCCACGATACTACTTGTACTTCCGCCTAATGTTTTCGTATCATCACTGACCCCTGCATTCAAGACTGACACTCATACATCCACCATCTGTAGCATTATTTGTTTCCTTGCCACCTCACGTATACTATGCTCCTATTTAATATGGCTTCGTTGTTCCTCCCTCCCCACGTACCTACAGCTGTGGCGCGCGCTCGGCTATGTAACGTTGTATCTGCCTTACGACTACTTTGCTGGCATTGTTATACAATCATTACCCGTCATTTGCTCGTTGCGGCACGTTCAAAGCTCGCTTCGACTGCGAGATCAAGCCTATAGAGTTGGCTTGGAGTTGGCTCGGACCATGTTGACAACGTTGAGGCCTGAGGTTGGCCTGAGGCCCAATGATCAAGCTGCTCAATTATATGGACCTTCTTCATTAGCCCTCGAACTGTGGCGGGTAGTAGCCTACTGTATAGCTGCTACATCTCGAAGACCGCACGACATACAGATTGGCGTCAACGACGAGTCGACATCGTCATTTACTGTACTGTAGTGTCACTGACACTGTCAGTCTCCAGACGATGAGCGAATATTTCCGTATTCGGAGATCCTGGTTTTCGCTTGCAAGGCATACCGCATGATACTAGACGCTATTTGATCGGTTGAAACTCATCCGAGAAACGTTTTGTTCGGTCGTCGTTCAGAACTTTTTCGCTGTCAGTTCTAACAAAACAGCGTCGTTCTGAACGCAGTTGAAACTTGACGTCAGGCCCTTGTGGGCGTCTGCGCCGTCCTTTGGCCCGTGGGGCGCCTCTCCACAGCAGTCAGCCAGCGAGTTCAGAACGAAGTTTCAACTTGTTCTGAACAAAACTGTCTACGTTCTGGACGCGCTTTTCTTGTCAAAAGTTCTGTTCGCTGACGAGTTTCAACCGATCAAATAGTGTCTACTGAGTGAGAAAAGGAGAGACATAGCGAGGACATGGAAACAACCGGAGCTCGACGCCAGCAGCGAGCAGGAGTTCAACCATCGACGGTCTCGACCCTCGGCGACAGTGGCAGCCAGGTGGCAGGTGGATGAAAAGCTTCCGCTCCGAGCCACGTGGTCGGCCAACGCCGAGATCCCCAATTAAACGCTCGAGGCGCCACCGAAGACGCGGATTGGAGCCCTCTTACGCACGGGATTGTCGTCAGTTGGGTGTAGTGACGGCTATATAAGCAAGTCGCTGAAGATGTTTCCCCACACACCTAAATCGTCCGCATAGCCCGCTCGTCGTCCTTTCCCCTCACCACTACCACCCTTGCCACATTATAGCAGGCGACATGTCGGCTCTCTCAGATTCCAGCAGCTACGAGGACCCCACCGCGTACGAGGTCCGGCTACGCAAATACTCGCGCGAGATTGCCGAGCACACCCTACGGCAATGGAATGCGACCCGTGAGAGGCAGGAGAAGCTTGCCGCGGACACTACAGATCTGGAGGACAAGATGGCGTCGGCGAAGATTTCGGACGGTCGAGGGTCCCCTCAACGTCGCAGTCGACGAGGAACAGACGCCGGTCAGTAAATCCTCTTTTTCTTATCATCAACCAGCCGCTCATATCCTCTTGCTCTTCGCGCCGTCGTCCATCCCACAAGGCCAACAGACTCGGGAGTCTGGCAACGGGTCTCGCGCGGCCTACGCCGCAAACTCTGAGCAGCAACGACCTAGTAATCAATCGACGCAGTCGGCGAGGAAGAGTGAGTTCTGCATGTTTCCGCTGGACCGCCGTGTTACTTACCCCGCGCTGTCCAGTCCGCCGCTTCGTGAACACACACCGCATCCCGTCGGCGTCGCAACATCGGGCGTTTTGACGAGATGCACATATCGTACCAGCCGCGTCCGCTGCGCCAGAGACGAACTGAACGAGAGGATACACCCAATCATAATTGTAGGACCCGCATCCCAGCTTATCCATGACCTCGCCCATAGACGAGCATCATACGTTACCTCTGCATGCCTTGTATCATAGTTTCATCATTATACAGCGTCGTCGACGCCTTGATATCTTTCGCAAACCGCCTCTGGAGTGCTCGGGGGGATTTTGGGATCGAAATGGCCAGGCGAGCTGACGTCAGCAGGGGCTTCGGAGATATTTGCTTCGTGGAGCCTGACGGTCTCCCGCGTGTAACGTCGAGCTGGACTCCATAGTGAGGTAGACAATGAGCGCTGCCTTGTCATGCACGCTTTTCACCCGAGAGTTCGACTTGAACTCAACAGGTGATCGTGGAAATCGGAAGACCGGACCGGCGGCAGATACGTGGGAACGAGTTCAGTTGCAGGCCTGCTCGAAGTTGTTGCCTGCAATATTGACCTGGGTCTCCAAAGCGTTTGCTGCTGAAGCCAGGTGCATCGCAAGACAACTCGAGAATGAGCAACTCCGCTGATGGAGGACAGCAGCATCCGGAAGGCATTCTGATTTCTTGTTACATGACGTGCACAATCGTTGGCGCCAAGAACTTGAAGTTACATGGCCACGGCAGGAGGCGACTGCGGCGTTAGCGCGTAACTACACAGCGAGAGGCATGCCCGAAATCAACGTTCGCCAAGATTTTTGCAGAGACGGGTTGTAACAGCAGAGACGCGAGTGGACGCGGAAAGCAAGTCGCGATCGGCGGCCAATCAGATCGTATCGTGAACTTTGGGGCGCTTCAACTTCAGAGGGGACGCCGGCCCGCAGCTTCATCCGCTCCTCTTGGCTCTCTCCCCCATCTGCTTGCTGCTAGTATGCTCTCCGTGTCGCGCTCCTTCCGCGCCGTGCGCGTTGTCGGCCGCGGTCTGGCTACACACGCACCGACCCCTGCGGCAGTGACCAAGGGCGTGACGCGCCACGACTGGACGAAGCAGGAGATCCAGCAGATCTACGACACCCCTCTCCTCGACCTCGTCTACCGCGCGGCGGCAGTGCATCGCGAGCATAACGATCCGCGCAAGGTGCAGCTCTGTACGCTCATGAACATCAAGAGTACGTTTACAGCGCATCCCCAACCACTCATACTGAATTGTCCCCAGCTGGAGGATGCTCCGAGAACTGTGCGTGCAAGGGTTCCATTTGTCGATACCTGTACTGAATACGCGTCAGGCTCCTACTGCTCCCAGTCGTCGCGCTACTCAACGTCGACGAAGGCATCCCCACTGCTTGAAGTCGAGCCTGTGCTCGAGGCCGCACGGAAAGCCAAGGCGAATGGCAGCACCCGTTTCTGCATGGGCGCGGCGTGGCGCGAGCTCGCGGGACGCAAGCGCGGATTTGAGCGTATCCTGACCATGGTGCGCGAGGTTCGGGGAATGGGCATGGAGGTGTGCACGACCCTGGGCATGCTGACCCCGGAGCAAGCAAAGAAGCTGAAAGAAGCGTGAGTCCAATGCAATGGTACCGTAACCTCCAGCTGACGTTGCGGCAGTGGCCTGACTGCATACAACCACAACTTGGACACATCTCGGGAGTTCTACCCTGAGGTATGCCTTGCTCACTAAACGCTTCGACACAGTCGCTCATCTGGCACCAGGTCATCACGTCCCGCTCCTACGACGATCGATTGGACACGATCTCTGCTGTTCGCGACGCGGGCATCAGCGTATGCTCGGGTGGAATCCTTGGTCTTGGCGAGACCGACAAGGATCGGGTTGGACTGATCTGGCAGGTCGCAACGTGAGTACCCTTTACATCTCTCTTATGTTGCGGATTATTGACATTTGCCCTAGCATGCCAGAGCATCCAGAGTCGTTCCCGGTAAATGCGTTGATCCCCATACCCGGAACACCTCTTGAAAAGAATGAAGTAAGTGCCGCTGTGGTAACTGTATTCTATAGCTAATTCTTCCACAGCCCGTACCCTACCACACATTGGCACGAACGATCGCGACTGCCAGGATCGTCATGCCCGCGACCATAATCCGCATCGCCGCAGGACGGAGTATCATGCCGGAGTCCGAGCAGATGATGTGCTTCATGGCTGGCGCAAACGCAGTGTTCACTGGGGAGCAGATGCTGACGACTCCATGTAAGTGCTTGTCATACTTATCATTTCATCTCTCTCACACCTAGATACAGGCTCGCCGTGGGACCAAGACAAAGCCATGATGGAGCGATGGGGCCTGGAAGGCATGGAGAGCTTCCAGCAGGCTGGTGTGGCTCGTAAGGAGTTGCCCGCTGCTTCCCTCAACGCGACACAGGGTCCTCCACCGGTAGCGCAAGTCGCACCACTGGAGAGCTCGACGCTGAACGTCGCTTGACTAGATGCTGATATATAATCGCAATGTAAATCATTTGTACGATATAGAGGTGCCCAAAAGGTAGACGTGCGCGATGGAAGATCGGATTGCGCGAACGGGCCGAGGATGTGACCCCGCACCGGCCCACGGCGCCCCAGAACCCCAGATTGACCCCGATCCCATCCATCCTAACTTTGTGCGCTTATTCACACTTGACCTTTGCGCTCTCATCTTCCAATAGACCGTCACTTACGACTTTCCGCACGATGTCCGCGTTCCACTTTCCCGAGAAGACGCAGCCGCCTCACGTCGCTGCGCTCAACCTACCTCCAAACACTTCATGCGTACTGCTGAAGAAGCAGACAATCTCCGTTGAACCGTGCCCGCTGCCGATCCTGCAACCGGACGGTGTTCTGGTAAAGGTGATGGCCACAGATAAGTCTTTCCGCAATCCATCGCTGGCCCGCGCCCCGCACACGACATGCTTACCGCTGCAGCGCACGGATCTGCGGGTCCGACTTGCACAACTACCTCGCGGGGGGCGTTGGCGGGCGCCCCGTCACCGAGCCGCTGGTGATGGGCCATGAGAGCGCGGGCGAGGTCATTGCCGTCGGCGACCGCGTCATGACCCACAAGGTAGGGGATAGGGTCGCAGGTGAGCTAGCGATTTCACTGCGTCGATGGCGACCGCCGCGCACTGACGTGACGCGCGTACAGTCGAGCCTGGTCTTCCTTGCAGGCGCTGTATCAACTGCAAGAGTGGTCGCATGAACATTTGCTTGGGTGAGTGTTGTTGCTCGAGGGATCTGCCGAGCGAAGTACTCACCTGGAGGTCCAAGACCAGCACTATTGCGGCGCACCGGGTTCAGTTGGCTCACTGTCGAGGTATCCAGCACAATAAGTCGCCAGTTTGCGTGAAGTGTGTTAATCAGACCGAAAACGCAGGTTCTTTGCGCTTCCCGCGGACATGGCGCCACACATTCCCGCACATGTCTCTTGGGACGAGGCGGGCTGTATACAGCCTCTGGCAATCGGTGTTCAGATTGGCAAGCGAGCTGACCTTCGTGCACACCAAACCGTCGCGATTTTGTAAGCCTCAGGCCTTGCTCTTTCCTCCGAAGCAAAGTCACTCACCCAACCCTAGCGGCTGCGGTCCCATTGGGCTTATAGCCGGAGCTGTCGCGCACGCGTACTCGGCGCGTCGCATAATCGCGTGCGATATCAACCCCGCGCGTGTCGAGTTTGCGCGGAAGTACATCTCGCCACTCACGGGAAAGCCCATATTCGACCATGTCTTCGTAAACAAGGCGCTCCCTAGCACACCTGTCAAAGTCGAGGCGGCTGGCCACAAGCAGGGTGCGGACCCTACGCCTGCGGGAATCGCGGATGGGGAAATTGTAGAGGCGGACGAGCACGAGGAATCTCTGGGTGACATAAAGTGGGCCCACGCAGAGGTGGCGGCGGCGCGATTTTTGGAGGAGGCCGGCCTGAGCGCGGAAATGGGCGTAGACCGCGTCATCGAGGCAAGTGGCGCGGAGGACTGCGGGCTGATTGGCGTGGCAATTGCGAAGCAGGGCGCTACCTGTGAGTATAGGTGCAGCGAGACGTGTTTCCAGGACTAACGACGCCGTCCAGATCTCGCGGTCGGTTTGGGGCATATGCAGACAAATATCTTCCCCACCATCGCGGTAACATGCAAGGAACTGGACGTGAAAGGTCAGTGAATTGAAAAGAACAGCGATATACAGTTCTTGACGAGATTCGCAGGCATCACGCGGTACACGGCTTCGTGCTTCCCGTCTGCAATCGATATGTTGGCGCGCGGGGTAGTAGACATAAAGCCGCTGATCACGAAGAAGTACACGCTGGCGGAGAGCAGGGACGCATTTGAAGCCGTGCGAAGCGGGAGGGAGATCAAGGTCATAGTGAAGAACCAAGAGTAGAGAGGTCCCCGGTGTCGTGTTGTATAAAGCTGTCAAATTCAACGATACTAAGAGTGCATCTACTGGGGGTGAAGATGGTATGGGGGCTTACCTGGCAGGTGCCATAATGGCATGAAGCGAGAGCATTCAACGCGCCGACGATCACGTGGCCGCGTTTCGACGGTGTGAAATTTTGGACGGTCGACGGGCCGGCTTTCACGAAGGCCTCCCACTGGCGCATCGAAGTTATCTTCGTTCCTCATTGCATGGTGTCTCAAGGTCCCCCATCCCGCACAGGAAGTCAAATGAGCATGGCAGGCCAGAAGAGGCGCAGTGCTGGGCAAGATGATCCACTGTGCGTACTGGTGCTTTGCGTGCACTCAGCTATGCTCACTCTTGTTTTAGGGCTGCCTTGCCATTGAACGACTCCAATGCTTGGTACTATCCATCGTATGGATATGACACGGAAGATGAGGAGGAGTCCATGGAACCTGGAACGTCGCTTGGGAACTGGGGGAACAAGTCCACCCGCGGCGCTCGGTGGGCACGACGAGGGAAGATCGCGGCGTGGGGTCCTGAGATGGACGACTGGCAGGTGCGCAGAAACGACCCTTTGAGAGTGGCATTGTAGCTCACATGATCCGTAAAGAATGAGGAACGCGCGAGAAAGCGCATGAAGCTGCTCATGCCTCAAGAGCGACGGTCCCCATCGCCTCCATCCCTCGAGCACCTTGACCGCTCACCCTCCCCGCCACTTGTGTCACCATACGACCAGCCGCTGATAGACCATGTCACCTATACCTCCTTCGTCATGGACAAAGCCGTGACACACACCTTCCGCTCCGGCCTCGTCGAAGAGCTCGAGAACGTCACGAATGGGCTCATTGAGGGCGAAGCGACCATGAAGCGTGCTCTAGGGAGGCTATGGCAGGTCACCAGCGAGGATCCCGATCGCCAAGCAGGTGTGCCATTGCCAGTGACGAAGCAGGAAGAGGAGGACACGGATGTGCCGGAGTACGAGCTCGACCGCGCCAAGCGGCTGGCGCGGGCCCCAGACCTGACACCAACCACACACAAACTCTTCTTGGTTGGCGCGCAGCCGAGCGTCGCCGAGCCATCACACTTCACCAATCTCGACACACAGCGGGAGACATTGGAGAAGAGCCTCGCAACACTGCGCGAGTTGCAGGACGACAATCGCGAGTATGCGGAGCGTCTGGCGGAGATCAGGGAAGGCCTAGGGGAGATCAAGGCGCAAAGGAATATAATTTGGGAAGATGTCCGTCAGCGGGCTGTCTCCGAGTTGCAGGACGCGGCGTTGGCGTACGCGCAGTCCATGTAGAGCATTGTTTCCGTTCGCAGTTGTATTAGGATGTTATCCATGGCTTCTCATTGATTTACTTCCCGTCTTTCAATTCAATGTTCCCGAGACGAACACAAGGACAGTACTGCAGCGGTGGCGGCGGCCCGAGACTTTGTGGCGCGCAGGTGTCCCCGCTGCCGTCATCAATCACTCGACAGAGACTGGCGCACGACCTGTTTGTTTTCCACCATGACCCCGCCTGTGCCAGACATCCTGGGGCTCACGCTCCGGGACCGTCTGCACATCAGTGTTGACCGCCCCCACATTAATTCCGACAGACCGCCCGCCAATGGCGAGTACAACAATGGCGATGTACGCGAGGATAGCCAGTCGCTCCCCGCCACGCCCCCGGAGCAAGGCGAGGAGCGCTACATCCGCAAGCTCAAGATTTACGCCAAGAATTTGCCCTATTCCATCGAACCGGAGTCGAAGATGATGGAGATCCTCGACTTCATCCTCCTGCGTATCACCCAGTGCGTGGAGGCGAAGGACTACGATGTTGGCCTCGTGCAGTGGGACTCTCTCTTGTCCTAGTACGTAATGCTGTTACAGTCGAGGGGGGAGGTACTGACGCGTCTGAAGCTGGATGATGCTCAAGTACCCTATACCGAAGGAGAAGCGCATCCGGCTCGCACAGCTATATTACCACCTGTGCACCATCCCTGGCATGTCGACGAGCAACATAGCATTTTGCGCGGACGCGTTCAAGGCGCTGACGCGCTCAAAGAAGAAGCTCTCAGTTGAGGACATGAGGCTCCCTTGGAAGCCTGTCTTCGACATCCTCAGCAAGGACCTCTTCCTCGCTAGGCGTCAATTCGAGTACACGTACGTGAGTAGGGTCTGCTTTGAGATAATCATGCTCACATAACTGCAGTCAACTCTCGTGGTGCATGGGGTACTTGGCGAGCCATTCACGCCGCTTCTATCACCCCGCGGCAATCGAGGAGATGCTGTCTACATTCGTTCCTCTCTTGAACAACACAAACCTGAACAGCATCCTTTGGTCCCAATACGCCCTCCTCACCTTCCTTCCCGAGTCGCACCCCCAGGCCTACCTCCCCATGCTGTTTCGGCATTGGGAATCCGTCAACTCGTACCTATACGACGAGCGAATGCTCGAATTCACGTCCAAGTTGTCGGTCATGCACCTGGATCCAACCAAGAGCGACCCGCGGAAGATCACAGACATACCGGATGACGCGCGCTCCGAAGGCGAGGCGCGTCCGAAGTGGGCGCATGACGAGCCCGACGATAATTACGCCTGGTCCGGCATCTTCAAGGATGTCGGCATATTCACAGAACATCAGTGGAACTGGCTGATGTGCAAGACTCTCGTGTCGATGGGTAAGATCTTATTGGTTGTCAAGGCGTACTGTCGCTGACAAAGTGTTGCAGAAATTCCACTCGCGGACGCAGGTTCTTTGACAACAGGACCTCAGGCCGATAACCAAGCGGCATTTGAGATAGACCGTCTGCCGAAGGCGGGATGGCGTATACCGTCTCTAGCGCGTATCATCATCTATTCCATGGCGCCAGACAGCATGCCATCCCCCGCGTCGAATATGCCGACACCGCTGTTCAGCCCGATGCCCTCTGGCATGAACACACCCCAGGTGCAGCAGAGTACGCTTAAGGAATTCCTTTCCGCACCGCTCGGGAAAGGACACTCTACCTCGCGCGGAAGGACATACCTGGCGGGGTCGAAGGCGCTTGATTCTCTCGTGACGCTCATCGCCTCGGTGGAGAGCTTCTTCCATCCGACGAACTCGGGCGCCTGGACGGTAGACGTGAGTGATCGCAGTCAGTCCCCGGAACGCAAGTCTCACTGCTCGCAGCTGAGTGCATTCGTTAAGTACGTTGCGTACGAGTTCAACAAGAGTATGTCGATTACTCGTTGCCACAGCACTGTTTGGCTCATCGAAACGCTTAGGGTGGCATGAGGAGCATCAGCCTGACTGTAAAACGCCCACGAATCGGCGTCTCACACGGTCCATGAAGCGCGAGCTCGTTAAGAGCATCCGAACGGTTGCGCTGCTTGCTATGTTCTCGAGCGACCCGAAGGTTGTCGCCAACATTCAGAGCTGTCTGAAGTCGCTGAGCGTGATGGAGCCTGATTTGATCTTGCACCCGATTCTAGATCGTGCAGTGCCATCGCTCGAGGCGGTCGTGGAGGTAAGTTCAAGCCCGTGCGGCTCTTGTGCTTAGCGACTGAAGGGTTTCGCAGACGCAACGCACCATCAGTATCATCAAGGCCCTGGGTGCTATTGCTCCTGCAATTGTCTGTCGAGACGTCTACTATCCCGGAGCCAAGTTCCTTGTTCCTCTCTTGCAGCTACTCATACCGGGCATCGACCTCGTAAGCAACTCAATCATTTCACGGAATATACTGCCAACACATTCGCCTGCGAACAGAATGACCCTTCCAAGACGCTTTGCACTACAGGATTCCTGATGGAAATCGCACAATACATCAAGATCGCGGACCTAACGGCTGGCGAGCCTGCCAACGCCGACGACGTTGTACCAACGATGCCGCATAACCCGGGTGGCGGGCTCACGCTGCCAGCTTTTGACACGGATCTGACTATCTCGGACCTGACGCCGCGGTTGTCAAACGAGGAAGAGGACGCGCTGCTCAAGGCTTCGACGCAGGACTTTGCGGACTGGATTGCGAACCTTGTTCGTCGGGTCATAATGCTACTGGAGAATTTACCGGAGGAGGGAGTGAATGGCTCGGCGGGCGGAGAGCTGGAAGGTGCGACTGATCCGTTGAACTTGTGGGTGAGCTGACGCATGGTCACTTCCAGTGCAAGTCGTCGACGCGGTGGCCGGCGCTTTCAGCCAGATTTGCGTGCACCTGTCCGATGCGCTGTTTGATATGGTGCTGAACATGGTCTACGAGTATGCGTCGCAGAACGTGCGCTCCAATGCCGTGCGCGCTGTCCATCAGCTTGTGGAGTGCATTGCGAACGCGGACCCCGAGAAGACGATCAAGCGCTTTTTGCCGCTGTGCGAGCGTAATATCCATTTGGAATTGGAGAACGGCGCGGCCTCCTTGCGCACGACGAACTCGAGCAGGCCCTTGCCATCCGACGCTACTCTGCATTGGAGTCAGTGACTCGCTGGACCGCATGACTTGGTACTGAACGTCTATAGATCTCGCCATTTTGAGGGGCACCGTCTACAAGTGGGTTTCCATTGGTGCTCTAGTCACCAGCTACTCATCTACTTTCTTAGTGACGGGAAGGTTATTATCAAGCATCGCGACACGCTCCTTAGTATGGTCAAATTGCTCAGCAGCCACTGTTTTTCGAAGCGGTCCTACGCGTGGACGGGCAAGTTCTTGACGAGCATGCTGATTACGCTGTCCCATACATATCCCCTCGAGAACAAGTTCGTCAATCCGGACGAATGGTCTAGCGAGGGTAAGCTGCCGGTACAGGGCAGCTGAACGTGAAGCTGACGCTGTCTCAGAGTTTGAGAAGACGCACTATCAGCATTGGGGCAAGATGTACTCCTCGGAGGACGTGACGGTCTCCTGGCACACGCCAGACGAGGAGGAGATCGATTTTGTGCTTCAGATCTTCCGTGAGGTCGTTGAGCCAACATTGGCTAGTCTCGAACAGCTACTGGAGCCTGGTACGTATATATTGATGATGTTGATCTCCACATCTCACCATCTTTTAGGAATCATGAGGGACGCTGTCTGGCGTAATGACTTCTGCCGCCATCTCAGCCTCGTACGCAGTGCGTTCTCGGGTACACCAACACTCCTCCAGGAATACATCTCCGAGGAAGAGGCGGAGGCGGGCAAGCAGGACACCGACATCTTGAACGAGATACCGGAGATGATCGCTAACCTTGAGCCATGCAACGCTGGGTTCTGCCTGACCGATCCTGAGGACTCGCGGTATCAGTATGTCATGTCGTTGAAACGACGGTTCGGCAGTCTTCTACATTCAGCATCGACATCGTTGCGGCAGCAAGGCGAAGAGAACACGGTGGACGCGGTGCTTATCCTTGTGCGCTCGATACGGTCGTTCATGTTGGAGTATGGCGATTCCCGTGACAGGTATACATCGACCACTGCTTTCGCTCTTTGCGTTGGCTGACTCGAATGACAGTTTCTACGTGAACGAGGATCAATACGCGTCGGAGCAGAATGTGGCACGGCAGTACGCTAATCAGAAGGTTTGGCCTCGGGCCGTCTTCGTGCGGCGAGCAAGATACTACCACTCGGCACGTCTGCGTTGGAACTCCATTGAGCGAGCTAAGAGGGCGACAGAGAATGTCCTGATTGATGATCTTGTGGTGAGTACGATGGTAGTTGCGAGTACTCCGCTGACATATCCCGCAGGAATGGTCGCTCTGGAACTATCCCATTATCAGACAGTGAGTTCGGGTGGGCCGCTGGGTCGTAGTATTCCTCACATTCTGCAGGGCTGCGCAAGGCATCCTCGACGCCATCAACGGAGTAAGTGGGCGCATACTGTTACTGAGACGTTGCCTGACATAAGCTCTCCAGACGTTTGACGGTGTCCGAAAGCGGGCTCTTCCTGTGCTGTTCAAAGCCTTGGAACCGGGAACGGAGGACGATCGCATGAAAGGTGCTCTTTGGACTTTGAACATGTCTGCGTTTGGCAAGTACGCTGTAGGCGAGCCGACTCTTGCTTGCGACTTTTGGAATGCACTGTTCCGGAGCCAATGGAACGAGAAGGTGCGTTGCTTGTCGAGTATGACATTGATCCCGATCCGATATACGATCACAGCCCTCGATCCAAGAGGCGATCTCTGTCGTCGCGGACAATGGTAAGCTTATACGAAGCAGTCCTTGGGTCTGGAGCTTACAAATAGCGCAGCTCTCAACAGCTTCATCGAGCCATGCTTCTTAGTGTACGACGTGCCTACTCCAGCCGTCGACCAAGCCGTGAATGCCCTCAAGGACATCCTTGACAATGTACCCAAAGATGCGTCCTTGACTATCCGTTGCAAAGAGAATCGCATGCGGCGAGTCAACCTTCAGGAGAGAACAGCCGAGCGCATTGTAAGTGAACGACACGTTCAGCTGGCATGCGCCTCTAACAATCGTCAGACGAACATGGTGCTGGAGATCGGGCAGTCGTCGAAGACCCATTGGCGCTACCTCATTGTGGCAATGCGCGTACTGCGGACGCTGGTCAGGCGTGATGCTCCCTTGACGCGAGGCCAGATCACCTTCTTCCTGGAGCAGTGCCACGATGACCATCCGACTGTGGTAAGTACTGTTAGCTGTTGCAATGAATTTAGTGACTGACTCATGTAACAGCGATATGTAAGTTTAGTGTCACGGTCTCGCCCTCATGTATTGATTTTCGGCAAAGTATGCACAGCGTGCTGTCATGAAAGGGCTGAGGAACATCAAGCTACGCACGCTCTGCAAGACATCGACCGACCTGGTTCAGTATCGACCCCGAAACCCATGAAAGAGGAGGTCAAGATTGAGCAGTCAGCTATCGTCAAGCGGCAGTTGCTAGATGCGTACCGGGACAAACGTGTCGACCTTTCGAAAGGCGACGACCAGCCGTGAGTAAGATGAGGCACGGAATATATGATTACTTACCCTTTGCACAGCAAGCTATGGATGCGGACCCGTATTGGTTAGCTTGGCACGATTCCATAACTATGACGCGAGCGCCCGATACAGTCAAGTCGACCTACCAACCATGGGACTCCGCGAGTCAAGAAGCGGTCAAGGCGGTTCGTGAAAAGGCCACGACGAACGAGTTTTGGGAAGACCTTGCGACGTATTACGGCGAGGAAAACCATGAGTCGACTGTCGTTCAAGACAACATCTGCACGGTCAAAGCATATGTTCGTCGCACATTCCCAAGCGTTGAATCCACATCTGACGTATAGGTCAGATCAACTTTTGGAAGACGAACCGTTCAAGTTCATGAAGCCCGTTTTGGTTGACTTACTTGCCAAAAAGGACAAGAACAAGCAGCGAGCTGCCGCAGAGCTCTTAGCTGGTCTTATCGGAGGTAAGGACTCATGTTGCGTCCACCTATTCTTGGAGACGCTGACGTACTTTCAGGCTCCAAGAACTGGCCTGGGCAGAAGCAGAAGATGTTGTGGGACTGGTTAGCGCCGCAAGTGCCAGCAATCCTCGGTAGCAATGTTCAAACCGACACAATCATGGTGTGGACGACATTCCTGGAGTACATCTGTGCTTTTTCATTTTTCCACTTTGCTACAAGCATGCTGACTTCATTGCAGTCTACAAAAAGGATCCTCGTCGACTCCAGCCGTTCGTTGATTTCCTGCTCAAGGAGTTCAAGGTCGTCGACTTCCACGCCGAAATGTCCCTTGACGCGCTCAAGGTCCTGTCGATCTTCCGCGCCTTTTACGAGGAGCTCAATTGGAATTTGCGCCATGGACAAACGAAGTGCTGAACCGTTGCTGGGCCGAGATTCACAGTGAGCACGATGACATCGAGCTACTTTGGAGAGATAGTGGCGTTTGCTGGAAAGATCAAGGTATGAAACTTCATTGGCATGACAGGGTCGGCTGACGGCTCTTCAGCTCACCGCTCGTCCTTCAATACCATCTGTCGAGGTGTTCGTAAAGGAGTGCCGCAAGTTACCGCAAGAGTTCGATATCATGGGCACGCGTGGCGTGTACCACAAGAAGAAAGTGCTGGAGCTGGTGCAGAAGTTTGTTGTCTGGCGGCAAGAGCGGCAGCCGGGCGTTCGAGCTTCCAGTCGACATACGACCGGTACGTCTTGGTTATGATCTGGGCATGGACTGTCTGTTCAAGGCATGACTGTCAGGGTGGGTATCACGATCTGCAAGTGGCTATTCCAGAGCGTGCACGACACGAACGCGGCGTCTGTATTCGACTACGTTCTGCCTCTGATGGTAAGTAACGCATACCCTCGTAGTGAATCCGCGTCTGATTAACTCGTGCCCCAGCCTGAGTTGTTCAAATTCACAGAGGGTACGCGGTACTCCATATATATCCATCGCTCGTCCTGACGCAAGAACAGTACCCGACAACGATGAGCTGGCGCAGCGCGCGAACCTGCTGCTTGTCAGAATGTGTGGTGTGACGCCGCCCAGGTCACTCGTGAATCCTATACTCGACGCGATCTTCGATGCGATCCAGACGTCTCCGGTGCGTGTTCATTGTGGCTTGTGGATAATCTCACGCTTACGCCATTGTAGTCGTGGCGAGTGCGGTTGAAGGCGCTGCCGCTTGTGCAGGTCTTCTACTTCCGCCAAGTTCCGCTCATTGGGGAGCACAAGATGATCGAGATTTTGGAGGCAGGTCCCTGTTTGAGTGACGGGGGAAGACTACGCTGAACGAACTGTTGTCAGGTCCTTTGCAGATGCCTGGACGACGAAGTCGTGGAAGTGCGCGAAATGGCCGCGACAACGTTGTCGGGCGTGCTCAGGCTGTCTCCGCGTCGCAGCGTCATAACCCTCAAGGTAGGTGGTGCTACGCTGAAGCTCTGTCTTTATATCAATAGCATTGCTAACCATATTCTCAGGACCGCTTCGTCCGCCTTGCGAAGAACAGCCATATCCCGCCGCGCCAGGATCCGGGCTACACTGCTGCGATCCGCCGCCGCCACGCAGCTATCCTGGGCATTTGCGCGCTCGTGGATAGCTACCCGTACACAGTGGAGAAGTGGATGCCAGACTTGTTGGCGAATATCCTGGCGGAGCATACGTATGACCCTGTTAGTCTTGGGATTGCGTTCCAACCTTAAGAACAGGGTGTCGGAAGACAGTGAGCTGACGCAAGGTCCTTACAGATCCCGATTTCGACAGCAGTGCGCAACTGCGCGAGCAACTTCAAGAAGACGCACCAGGATACGTGGCACGAGGACTGCAAGAGGTTCAACGAGGACCAGATGGTGGCGCTATCGACGTTGCTGACTGGGTCGTCGTACTGTGAGTTCATAGATTTCGACGGTGTGGGACCTTCTGACCCCTCTATAGATGCCTAGACGACCAAAGACTCGGGACGCAAGACTCAGGATTCAAGACACTTATCTCGGCCTCGAACGAGTAATGCGTCGGAGAGGAGCCGGAAGTAATGCGATGCGGTGGACACTCAACTAAAGGATCTACGTATGCTATGTTCAAGACGGAGGAAGTAACGCTACAGCACGAGCCGGATTGCAATGTATTTTTAATAGCCTGAAATGTACCCGTGGACTTCACCTTTTTGCATAGCGCTTACAAGCATAAGGGTCACTGCGGACTGCTAGAAGAAGGAATGACAGGAGAAGGTGCGCCGGATTCAATGTCGGCTTCAGTCGCAGCCACGGAGGGCGGGGTCGTATCCGTCCCGTCCGCGGTACCCTGACGCGCTCCTGCGCCTGGAACATCGTCTATTGGGGCGTGACGACGGTTCTCGTAGCCGGACTTGACGCGGTTGTTCGATACAGACTCGCTAGAGGCACGTTCAGAAATAGTGCCGACCCTTCCAGCGACGGATTATGCTTACCGAATCTCGGCAATAAGATCATCAATGGCGTACCAAGCGACGGCACTGAACGCTACGCCACGCCACCAGCCGAGGCGATCTGCTGGCTCGACGTACGCATGCGCGTGCAGGTGGTCGGTCACAGGTATCTTCGTGTCTTTGAAGGGAGGAGTGATGAATCCGATGCGTATAGGCGGGGTGGAGTTTGGAGTGAGGTCTTTCAAGAGCCGTGTGGCGATGTTACGGAGGTTGACGAGGAGAGGGAGGTCGCTGGAGGACTGGTGTAGGATTAGGCGGTGGTGAAGCGATTGTGGGGGCGCATACAAGCGTATAGATGGAGGGGACGTGCAGGCTGTGAGAATTTGAGCCCTGAGGGATACAGCAGCGACAGGACGACTGACTTGAAGGCGATGATGATGTGCGCCGTGCTGGACACGGGATTTGCGGTCTCGCGGTACGCGGTGAACATGTCGTCGCGCCACAGCACGTTGTTACTCTCGCCGCTCTCGTTGGCGACGATGCCGCAAAGGGGGCAGCCAGCGCGCGAGGCAAATGCCATAATGAGTGCAGGAGACAAGCAGCGCGGTATTGTTCCTTGTTGGGGTCCGTTGTCGAGATGCGGGGAAGCCGATCCCTGACATCACCACTCAGTTTGTTCCCATCCACCATGACCTCGCCCGCGCTCAACGCCCGAGACGACGTGCTCGGTCTCTTCGATACATTCCGCCAGGATCTTGACGAGCACCATGACCGGCGTGAGCGCCTGATCAAGGTCGTCCCCGCCTTCGCTGCCTCGGCATGCATCCGCGACTGAAGCTTGCACTGCGTCTAGTCCAGCCGAGATGCTACAAATCTCTCGAAGAAGGTCATATTCTTGCTGCACAGGCTCATGACGGAGGACGCGCCTGATTCACGCAAGGCGGCGCGTCGCGGGCACGAGAAGCTGAAGGAGGTACAAGAAATCTACAAGAACATGCAGGACGAGCTGGAATCGGAACGTTTCTGGCGGTACCAAAGACAGGTGTCGCCTGGGTTGCAAGAATACATCGAGGCGCTGGCGTATGCGCACTATCTCGAGCATGAGGCGCTTATATCATTTGAGGATGTGCAACGGACGATCTCTCGGGAGGATGGGTCGCCGGTAAGTGCTCCGTATACAGCGCACTCATCCATTGACAAGCGGCACATACAGTACTTTCCATTGACCACATCTGACTACCTGTTGGGCGTGTCCGATCTTACGGGAGAGCTTATGCGCCTCGCGATCTCTGGTATCTCACGCCGCGGTGGTAGAAATAAGGCAGCCGAAATCTGCGCGTTCGTCAGAGACTGCAAAGCAGGTGAGCTTCATACGTTCATCGTGTTCGACACACTACTTACACCTAACGTAGACTTCGAAAGGCTGTCGCCTTACGTCCGCGATCTGAACAAAAAGCAAGCCGTGACTGCTCAATCGCTGCAAAAGATTGAAGACGGTCAGTCTGCTCATCATCCTTGCGTCAAAACAATGTTGAACTTCCTACAGCCGCCTACACCATTGCCATCCGTTTCTCTGAGTACGACGTACCACCCGAGATGATGGAGGACATCGTATCGGAAACCGTGGCCAGCTTCAACACTGGTTCCAGGGACACGCGCCGCACTCGAGGCAGACACGAAGACTATGACCCGGAGGAGCGAGACGAATATGACTGATACTCCCCGCTGTATATGTTCTTTTCCATCAATACGGGACCACTGTCTTTTATCAGACCACACTTCGGACCCCGTAGACGAGCGCATCGGCAATCGCGCTGCATGACGGTCGCCCGTCTAAGTCAATACTTCGGTGTGCGGTGGGCATAGATGGATATGAGGTGAGCTTTCGTGCGAGTACGAGGTTGGCCGAAGTATCTCATGACTTTGCAGATACCCATCCCTCCATTTCTCCAGCGCTTATCGTTCTTGTAACCACTGCTCGTGGCGATACATGCTCTGAGTCCGAGTCCTCGTTCTCACCTCATGAGTCGCCGCACAGAAACGAGTCAAGTACTCACATCTCCCCCGATGATGACGTGCGTGGCGCAGGACGCGAATGCCAACAGCATCGGGGCACTGGCGGGAAATGACGGTTACGGGCTCATTGGGGATGCTAGGCAGTGCGCAGGCCATAAGAAGTCTATGGCTACTGAGCTTATGAATGACACGCATGACCTTTCATCATTTTCTGCCGCTCGTAGGCGGACGCAGCATCGCGCAAAAAGATAGCTCGCCACCGAGGCCTGCGATGGCTTCTCTTCCTTTGACTTCCCACCCGAGGCGCTCGTAGAGCTTGACCTGATGACATGCCTTGTAAGTCTTGCCATCTATCCCTCATCAATGGAAACTGACCCTGTTCTCGTTGCACTCCAGAGCTACCGAGTACGGATCGGTCTGGCGTGCCTCCAGTTATCGCATGTTGATATGGCTGCGATGGATTGCTCACCTGCTTCAGCTGTTCCGCAATCATTGTCGATGCGATGCGCTGCCCAGCGTAGCTCGAATGCACACCGACGAGGAAGAGATACCACTCGTCATGCTTCGTGCTTGGACCCAGCGCCTGCTCAGTGAATGTGTTCATGCGCTCGCCAGCCTGCGAATGTAGGTGAGTCCGTAGGCATCATTGACCCTGAAAGGCAGTGTATAAGCATACTTTTGCTACCACCTGACGCTCCTTCTCAGGCAAAAGGGCGCTGAGCGTGTTCCATATTGCTACACCTTCGGCAGGTCTGTGACGAGTGAGGTTCGGTGAGTGGTATTATTCAAAGAAAACACTCACTCGTCGTACAGATCCCTTCCTGGAGGAACCCACGCCGTCACGCCCACGATGCGGTTAGCCTTGGGGTCCTCGCAAACGAAGACTTGACCTGTATTCAGGACGGCGTTGATGCCCATCTCAGCGCGTGGGCGCACAATGGTGTCGATGTGCTCTCCATAGGCAATGATGGTTGCCGGTGCTGGACAGGTCAGTTGATTGCCTGACCACGACGTAGTCGACATGCCACGACATACCCGTTCTCCAAGCCTCGACCACAACATCGACGATGGCCGCAATCTCTTCCTGGGTAGGGCTTGGGACTCTGCGAATAGTATATGGGAAGGTGGCCGTCTCCGACATCGTAAGTTGACCGAGTGGAAGGAATCAGCTCTGAAGCATCCCCGTCCTCCACTGTTGAACTCTTATAGCTCTGCTCCAGACGTGGATATCGCCCGTGCCTGCTACGCCTGCCTCGTCTCAGAGACTCGCAGCAGAGACTGGTGCGGCGCAGCCAGCGGCTTGGCATGTCGTGACTGGGTATGACTCGTCCGTGTGTCGCGCGCAGTCGCTTTGTGACGTTGAACAAGGTCACGGGAAGCGTGCTACACACGAGTCGGAGTCGGAGTATGGTATGGCGTCGCCTTCATGACTCGGTTGTTTCTGAGCTGCGAGGTAAGTGAGGCGGGGGGCGATAATCGATAACGTATATGATCATAATGTCCATCTCTTTTAGTTCATCGTTGCGTCTATTTTATTCGAAGGTCGCGACATCGCATCTCAGTCACTATGTAGATGCACGCCTGCGTCACGCCTGGCCGCTGGCGGGCGCAACATCATGTTCACAGAGAGCTCGCAGCAGATTCGCAGCAGGGACGCAGTACTGGCGGTGCGCTGAAAATTCTGGATGAGTGTGTGTGACTCAGCCCCGGGCCCTCAGTCGTGAACTTCCTGGGATCAGAACGGCCAGCGCTCGCTGCTTAGTCTTGCGGCTGCTACTGTAAGCCTTTGCAGATAGGCAACATCACGCATCACGATGGCCTTGTTGCGTCGCCTCCCGTCACGCATCACGATGGGGTCTTGTTGCGTCGTGACACGCCAAAAAATACGCCGAAAATGTAGAATAAATCCAATTTTTTCTGAAAGGCCTGATGATCTGCGTCCTGACGGCTTTTAAGAGCGCTTAGGGCGAAGGCGTCTGATTTAAACCAACTCGCAGCAAGTAGAGGACTGAACTGACTTAAAATTTACAGCAACTTGTTGCCTCCGTCACGCATCCGGAGGTCTTGTTGCCTCCTTGATCTGCGTGACGGGTCACGTGACTGTTGCCTATCTGCAAAGGCCTACAGTATGCTTATAATTGCAGCTGATCTAGTATAAAATCTGCAGCCTTAACCCTTCCACCTGCCTGCCGACATTTCGTGGCAACTTCCCTGGCCCGTTGTCTGTACAGCGCACTCTTTGATCCATACACAACAGCCGATACAGCCACAGCCAGCTCTGTCGCATCCACATCTGGTGCAGCTTGCCTACTACCGTAGACCCCAAGGCCACAGTACTCAAGGCGCATGGCATTATGGTATGTGTCCATCCACACAGGAAGTATGACCTGCGGCGTGCCAGCCCTGTGCACATTCAGTTTCATGCTCGAAAACAGCCCGCAAATACGACGAACCTTGCTGCCTCGAAGTACGAGTTCGCGCCGCCATGGTGCACGTAGCATACCACATTCTCGTGCTCTGCGATGATCGCCGGCTCTGGCTCGAACCACTTCACGATGCGTACCCGCTCGCGATCCCGCTGCGTCGTGAGCATCTCGTCCCAGAGCTCCGTCAGCGCGTCACGCTCATGCACCTTCCACAGTATTTGTCTATTCCCGGCCCCGCCGAGTAGCCCCGCTAGCACACGTCGCGCGAGAGGCGCGTCGTACTGAATGTGCGAGCCCATGACCATCAATATCGTCTCCCCCCGGTTCAGCCAAGCCTCGAGCTCTGGATCGCATTCCGCGAGCGGGGCGCACAGTACGCTCACCGCGCCAAACATATGCAACTCTGGCGGGGCGACGAAGGGGAAATCGACCTCCGGCACTCCAGCTGAGAGCACTGGTACGTCGGGTTCTGTGTTGGATATGGTGAAGACTGGATGCATCCAGGTGCATCCTCGCGCCTCGCGCGCGGCATTGGTCGCCTTGACGTCGGGGTTGGTGAAGGCAGCATAAGCTAGCCGGAAGGTGTTGATGATATTCGGGAAGAAGTCTGACCAGGGAATAGGGAAGGCAACGTCAGTGCCCACTCTGTAGGAGAGAATAATTTCGGTGAGTGTATACGCGAAAGGCAATCGAGACGCGCTCACGAGGGGTAGTACCACAGCGCCCGTCCGTGAGGCTGGTTGCCCATGGATGTAGCGCAGCCAGGAAGGGGGCTAAAGGCCACATAGGGCTGCTTTGCGAGCTTGCAGGCGTCGATGGCCTGACTGAACAGCACATCGATGATTACTACCGCAGGGGCCAATTTCTTCATGAGCGCCTGGCATTCATCTGTACAGGCCTGCAAGACGACATCGATGTCAGCGGAACGAAGAAGGGGAGATGAGCAGAACACGCACCATGTAGTCGTCCACAGGGTACGGACAAGCAGTTGTGATGAGGTCCAAGTGCCGGGAAGAACGCCGAGCGGGTGGGTGCACATACGTATCCTGGGTAGCATAGCCGCAACGCTTGACGGCCTCTGCGTACGAGTACTGGAGCACGGTGTGGAAGATAGCCTCTGAACCGTGCGCGCCGCTGTCAATGGCATCCACCCGGGCCTTAACCTGGTCGAAGCGCGGCTTGAGATTTGGCGCGGACGCGACGTGCACATCGACACCGGAGATCTGGCGCGAGTAGATCTCAAAGGCAGTCGCTAGGTGAATGGTGGCCTGCCCGTGCTCGGGGAAAGTGAGGAAGAGGATGTTGGGCATGACGCGAGGTCAGTCTGAGTAAGGGGACAGGGAGACAGGGAGGGGGCATCTTGTCGACGCGCTTGGCGCACTTATACGTGCTTGTTGCGCGACCCTGGTAGGCCGAAACCATTGGTAGGAGATCCGGGAGATCGCTTTGAATTCGTCGGAGGTGTCTGATGTGTTTGAAGAGGCTAGATCGGCGAGCAGTCTCTCCGAACGTCTCACCTCAGGCAATGGCGACTTTGACTGCGGACGAAGCAGTGGACAAACATATTGATATAAATATTGCATGGCAACAGCCATATATATGAGTGGGGGGAATGGCCGCAAGCGGCGTGAGCCGAACCTTTCAAGAAGTTCCGACATGGCTCACAACAACCGTGAGATACTGTAAACAAATATGCTTCTCGATGGACTAGTGAACAGCTACATTCAAGTCGATTCAAGTTGAGAAAAGAAGGATGTATACGTACTCTGTAGCTACATACTAGCTGCTCCCGAAAGCTGCACGCCTCAATCATCGGGTACGGTGTCGGTCTACCATCGTCAGTCAGCGGCAGTGACGATGACAATGCTGGGTCCGTCAATGACACGGATACCAGCGAAATCTATGGCGGGGACGGCCGGCTGGTGGCTTGAAGATCTTCGTAGCGTTGGGGAATTGCTGCCCTTGCCAGGCGTACGACGCGTCAGCGAAGACTTCCCTATGTTATGATATGGCAAGTGCGCGCACATAGGAAATGGGGCAGAAGAGAAAGTAAAGGGGTGTTACGCATACCGAAGTCAGCACGGTGAGTTCCCGGTGCAGTGGAGACCTTGAGTCGTCAGTCCTGGGTGTGAAGTGGGCAGAAAGATGGAAGGGAAGGGGTAAAGATGACGACATATATCTGTTGGCGCCAGACCTTCCCGCAGGGCGGTCGCGCGCATGCCTCCGGCCGCGGTCGGGGGGTGTTCTACCTTGTCGTGTGCGTGAGAGAAGGGCGTATGGCTGCTATAACTTCTCACGTGCAGGCCGTCGGCAATAGTCCACAGCTGCGTGTTGGATGTGAGCTGGGGTTACAGGGCGAACACATGTAGAAAGGGCGAGAGGTGCAGGCGTACGCACGGCGCGCCACCGTGCATAAACAAGATGGCGCGGGAGGCAGTCCCCGCGAGGGGCGGCTGAATGCACGGGGCGCGGGCAACGCACGATCTTCTTTTTCCTCTTGATGGGAGGTCGTCGGACTTGAGGAAACGTAGGAGGGTGGGTGATGGGCGTTCCTGTGACTTGTGGGAGGCGCGGCAGCGAGCAAGGGCGCGAATGAGGGAAGGGACGAGGCGGCTGGACGTGGGCAAGCAGCGTCGGCTACGCCCTCACTCTGGTGGCGGAGGGCCTCTACCTTTCACCCTCACCCTCCCCTGTCCCCTCGTGGTCACCCTCGCCCTCGCACGCCTCGTCGTCCTACTCTCCCGCACCTCCAAATCCATCAGTGATGCCAGAGGTGGTCATCATATGCGCTTGGGCGCGCACCCGCGAGCGCGCATTGGCTCTCGTGTTCCTGGCCCTCCTTCCTGGCTGGTATTGTGCCAGACGAGGCGGCAGCCTACTCGTCGAAATGGTGAGTCAGGTCTCGGTACGTAAAATATTCTCGACGTACCTGTACGTAGCCCGTATCGACTGGACTCCGAGGCGCTCTCCCCGCGCGGATGCCTCCGCGTCTCGTTAGTGTGATATGCAATTGTGGTGATACGCAGCCGTCAGCGGCGCATTTGCGAGTGCGAGCGCGAGGATGACTGATGCTCAACTCTTATTTACGACTGTCGGTGCCGCACGAGGGAGCGTGCGGCAGCCTGGAGAGTTGACGTTTAACGAAGATGATGAGAGAGCTGCGAGGGACTGTCGATGGAAGCGATGGCCGCAGTACCCTGTTAGCGACACTCGAGACGCAGGGGGGCGGTGTATGTTGGGTGGACGCCATTGCTGCGAGACCGTCAATAGACCCGGGCAGAATTCTGAAGAATCGGCTGCGATTGGCGGCAAACAGGCCCGGTTTGTGAGGTGTTCGCGGACACGTTGACGTGTCTCGTTGCCCAGCCGTCAAATTGCGGAGCTCGAGGCGCGCCCTGCACGTATGGTAAGTATACGATGGATAACCAACA
Organism: Schizophyllum amplum; assembly: GCA_007026445.1. Taxonomy (NCBI): domain Eukaryota; kingdom Fungi; phylum Basidiomycota; class Agaricomycetes; order Agaricales; family Schizophyllaceae; genus Schizophyllum; species Schizophyllum amplum. The sequence goes on along the minus strand of VDMD01000023.1, from coordinate 36,214 downwards.
TGTCCCACCCCCGCACATCCTGAGTGCGCAGCGCCCCCTGACCGAGAGCCGAGCTGCTCGAGGACTCACCGCACGGGGACGATTACGGTGGAGCTCTTGTTCGGGCCTTGAGGTTCGGAAAGGGGGGGAGGAAATACGGGATGCTAGCACCGGCTGTCCTCATAGTGCGTCGCGCCGTACATCACCACACTGGCAGTGGGAGTCGCTGACGAGAGTAATTGAGTGCCAGCTCACGCACCCCCGCGAGCACAGGCGGTGCTCGATCACTGGCACATATAGCAGCAAATGGCGCGCCTCCCCTCCCTTTCCCCTCTATGGCGCGCGTTAATACGATACCCGTGCAAACGCCAGCCATACTAGCGCAATGAAAGCATAGCGTGTGGCGAGTGCGCTGCGGCTTTGCAAGTCTGCGCGGCCGTCAACAGTGGCATCCTTTCCAGGATGAAGGGCGCACGGGCACGCGCTACTCAGAGCGGCGGAGTGCAACGGCAGCCCGTGCGATTGCAGCGTGGCGAGCTGTGCATAAGTAGCCGCGCACGATGCCTCTCCTCGCGCGCCGGCGTGATGTTGGGTCGTACGTCAGGTCTCTGCATGCAGCGACGCACTGTGCGGCGCTCAGCGCTTGCCCAGCTGTGCAGGGCCCTGGTAAAGCGGCACTCTTGCCTCTGCTCCATTGCGCCACCCAGCACGGACGTACGCGTATACTTAGCGATTGCGCGACGCGGCATTCTCTGGGCGGGACGTCCTCTTGTTCTACAATGTTTTAGCATGCAGTGCATCAAGGTATTGTATTGAGGCCTGTTCAGCGCACCAGCTGCGCTCGGCCCCTCTCGCCGCGACCTGTACGCGCAGACGCGCTGAGGCTCCCTCACTCTGAAAGGGTTGGCAGCTAATGCTTTCATCCCGAGGCCTGACATTCATAGCAAAGACGGATAACATAGGTGGGGACGCGCAGGCGACGCGCCCCTACGGGCCTCGTAGCAATCAGGGAGGGGCGTTTCGATGGCTGTGCAGCACGAGTGACATGACAGACTGACGTGGCAGCGTCGCCCAAAAAGGAAATGGACCAAGTTCACCTTCACTCCAGAGCTTTCCCTACTCTTGTGGCTGTGCAGCACGTGCAAGCTCAAAAAGGAAATGGACCAAGTTGCACATCTCAGTGAATAGCCAAACCAAAGGTTCGGCAATAAAACCACCTCCGATATATTTTAAAAATATCCACTGTAATTCATTAAGATTTACGATGGGAATATATTAATAATATCCACGGGGAAACAAATTGGCCAGGCCGGGGCCAGTGAACGGCCTTTGACTGGCCAGTGATTGGCCGTTCACTGGCCCCGGCCTGACCATTTTGTTTCCCCGTGGATATTATTAATATGTTCCCATCGTAAATCTTAATGAATCACAGTGGATATTTTTAAAATATATCGGAGGTGGTTTTATATATATGGCTGTTGCCATGCAATATTTATATCAATATGTTTGTCCACTGCTTCGTCCGCAGTCAAAGTCGCCATTGCCTGAGGTGTCTGGCGCTGCGTGCCGCAGATTTTTAGGTGTAGACGTACTAAGGTAGAGCGACCTGAACTCGTTTGACTCTATGTCTTCAAGAGTAGCCGATAGCAGGGTATCGAGGACAGCTCAGGCCTCGACTGAGTCGTTCGCGATCATCATGTGACAATCGTCACACATCACACGGGGACGTGCCTTGATCGACACGTGCATGTCACTCACAGATCACTGTCACCAGTGTCAGATCAACAGTAACTTCTGAAATGTGCAAGCGATGTACAAGTACTACACAGAGATCCTCAGAAGGCTGTCTTCTAGCTATACTGAAGCCCTAGAGGCAAATAGAGCAGCATCTGTGATAGAAAGCGACAGACTCAGCTTACTTTTCATACAACAGACGCTGTTCTATAGATCAAAAACCTCTCCGTGGTAACCAACTTCTACAGAAGGCCCCGCCGCCTTTAGTCGCGCCACCGCATTACCCGCCTCCGCTACTAGAGATCGGGGCCCCGCAGCCATAATGGCCACACTGGCCTGCTCATCCTTTGCATCCACCTCCGCCACAAACGTCTTCATCAAGCTCCCCACCGATGGCCTTCCGCTATCCCCCACCCCATCCCACAACACCACATCGCAATTCGGGATATCCGGGATGAGCTCCGGCTGGCACAGACACGTCACGTACACCGTAATGTGCACGTGTGCCGCGCCCGCCGTCAGCCTTGCGAGGTACGGCGCGAGCGGGATGATGCTCCCGAACGAGCGTACGCACCACACGACCTCCGCGCGGCGCACGCCGCGCAGCGCGCCGGCAAGCGAGAGCGCAAAGCTGGCGCCGCTGCCCCCGGCCATGCAGAACACGTCCGTGTAGGCGGCGAGCGGCCGGGGCAGCGCGATGCCGCCCGTCGGGTGCGCTGAAAGCATCGCAAGCACGGTAACCGGGGGGCAGGCGTCAGGTTTCTCCGCGCAGTCGGCGTCAGCAGATTTCGAGGTGGAGGAGGCGAAGCGTGCGTAGTCGCCGACGGCGCGCGTCCAGCCGCCAGCGGCCTTCATGGCCAGGACGGCGCCGCGGTCGGCAGGGATGACGGTAACGGGATGCCCTGGGGAGTACCAGGCATCGCGGATACCGAGCGTGGGGAGGAAAAGGGTGACACGGACGTGCTGGCCTGGGAGGATAGGCTTAGAATAGGTTGGCATTTGAATCTGATGGATGTCATGTCAATGGGTGGAAGAGAAAAACGAGGGAAGCGGTTACAAACCACGGTGGTGTCGCCCTGAACGGAGAGCTCGACTTGGCCAACCCAGGTGCCGCGCACCATGCGGAGGATCAGGTCGGCGAGCCAGAAGGCGGCGGGCGGGTATACCCAGGGGCGCGCATACGTCGTGTGGTAGCTTATGGTCACGAGGAATGCGGGGACGGCTAGAATGCTAGAATCGATGGTTTACCGCGTCTTCACAGCGCAGCAACGACTGACAGACTTACTGGATTATGTAGAACACCTCATATGCCCACCGTCGCACGGGCTTCAAGCTGGACAGCACGAGTATGCACACCAGCGAGAAGGCCGCCACGCCCGTCGTCTCCTTGGAAGCGCCTAGGATCTGCTCGCCGTACTTCAGGTGATTGTTGATCCACATCCCACCGTGGATCGCGGTGCAGAGGAAGAATACACGCCCAGCATAGCGATGGTAGGGCGAGAGCTTTTCGTAAGTAAAGTGCGCGAGGAAGCTTTCAGCGCGCGGGGGCGCGAGGGCAGTAGGGGCGGACTTGAAAACGGAGAGAATGAAGATGGGGGGAGCTGAGCGAGGGCAAGGAAGCCTGCGCGGTTGGGATTCTCCTCGAGTTTGGCGCGCGTAGTGAGGCAAGCTAGAACGCCGATAGTGTAGCAGACGATCACGAGGACTGGGGATAGGTCAGTAAGGCAGGTTGGGCTGTCAAGAGTGCCAGCAACGCACGCTGGCCGACAGTCAGGCCGATTCCTGGCAAGCTCCAAAGTCCGATCGAGGACACAAAACTCCAGACCTTACTTCTCCGAGGTATGAAGAGGCCGACGATCCTGAAGAGTAGATACGCCCCGAGGGCTGCGGTCCATCCGATGGTGAAGTACTTCTGGTACTTGGGGTCCGTGGCGTATGAGCTGAAACGTGATGATTGAAAGACAAGTCGAGTATCTAAAGAGAGTACTCACTCATATTGTTGCAGGCCCGTTGGAATCTCGGGAGCGGACCCTGTGTCGGCCATGGTGGACGCAGAGATCAAGCGGTGGCGCTGGCCGTTGCGAATGGTCCTGTCCGGCGCAACCGGGCCGATATCTGTGAGGGAACAAAGCATGCACCAAGCTGAACAAACAGTGTAGAGCGACCTCAGTTTCTCTCGTTTGGCCGCTCGCATGATTGCAGCCACTTCCGGAATTCAGCCCAGTTACGAGGAGACACATTCATTCAGTGTTAGACCCTGGACATACGCAAATAGTCTTTCCCTTGTCACCTCGAACTGGCTATCGCTGATACGTAAATCAGCACCGGAAGCATACTGCAGTGCATCGATTTCAAAGTCGGGTCTGAAAGAGTTCCTACAGCACTAGAGCTGAGCAGTCCTGAGAGACTGGCGACGGAGATGATGGGCGTTGAGGAGAAGGCGATATTCGCTTACGTAATGCAATCGGGCAGCACCGAATCTGCAAGCCAGCTTGTTTCATCCAGCGTTCGTCGCTTTCAGCAGTCCCGGCCCGCCGCCTGCATTTCCAGGCGAGTCCCTTGTGTGCAATACAAAACCGCAGCGTCAGGGCTTATACTCAACGAATTAAAGAAACCTTCTGTCAAGTATCGACACAGCGCAAAACATAGCTGGCGTCCTGCGACGCGTCTATGGCCAGTACCGACACCCAAGCACCAGTTGCCAGCCAATCGACTGACGTTGCGAACAATGAGTCCGCGTCTCTGACCGGACCAGCGAAAGAATCGACTTCTGCAGGCCAGAGGGACGACATCAAGCCCCCCGCCACACCAGATGCGCCTGCAGTCGATCCCGCGCCCGAGGCGGCCCCCGCAGCGGTCGACAAGCCACCTGCGAACGCCCCGGAGCCCGCGGCCCCATCGCCAGCAACCCCGGCACGTCCCAGTCTCGTCCCGCTCGGCGGAGGCACCTCAACGAGCCATGCTTCATCAACCCCCACAAGCGCCCACCCAAAGAAGTTCAGCACCGTGAACATCAACAAGACTTTCTGGAAGCAAACTGTTGCTCCGCCAGGCGCAGCGTCCACCTCATCTCCCTCATCAACGAGCAAGCCTTCGAACGGCGGCGCGGGCGTCATAGGTGCGATCGCAGCACAATCCATTGCAATACGCGTTCTCATCGCCTCATATAGCCCGCCCAGCCGTGCAGACTGCAACATCACATTCCCGGCTGGTCACCGCAAAGCTCACGGCGACAGCCCAGCCCTCTATCACTACCGGACCTGGATGGTCTCGTCCTGGATCTGCAGCACCTTCGCATGCCTCCACCGCCCCGTCCCCAATTCCCCAACCGCCGCATGGTGCGCAACCGACGCCAGGCGTCCCTCCGATCAGCACTAGCGGGGCACCAGCCCTGCCGCATGCCGGTAAGGTCATTCAACCACAACCCCGCTCAGTAGTCGCCCCGAAGGACGGCCTTCCGGGTGGAAAGGCCCCGGTTTGGGGCAACGTCAAGCGTGCAAACGAGGCATCCCTCGGAACGAACGACTTTCCGACAGCGGCCGAGGTGGCGCAAGGTGTGCTAATAATCGGTTGCCTTATGAGATGACCAGCTTCTAATCGGCCGCAGCAACCAAGCCGCAGCGCGCGCCCTCCAGAGACAAGAAGCCGAGCACGCCAGCGGAAACGGCAGCCGCGACGGTGGCCAAGCAGGAAGCGGACACCTTCCGCGGTGTACATCTAAATCCCAATGCGCATCACTGGGACGAGGTGCGTGATGCCTCTGCGCTAGGTATATGCGCGCGCTAAAAGCTGTTCGCAGATGGAGGAAGGCGACGACGACTTTTTGGGCGGCGTCATCGAGTTCGGTGACGGGCGTCAGTATAAGGTCGAAGCGACGACGGAGGACAAGCCGCCCGGGGCCGATGGCCTTCCTCATGTAAGCAAGGAGGAGCGTTTCGCGGATGACTTTGACCGCAGCTGGCCCCGATCAGCAACCGGAACCGCTATCTCGCCCGCCATCTCGACTCGGGAAGGCCTGCCTGCCACATCTCCCACTGCACCGCATCTGCAGTCCCCGACGGATGCGTCGCGCGTGCTGTTCAATGAGCGGTCAAATCGCTTGGAGCCATTCGATCGCGGAAACCATAACTTCCGCCAGGGACCCCATCCGAACAACAAGTTCGGACCTGGTGGGGGAAGGGATAATGTGCAGCTTCTGCATCGGAGTGACTCGCAGTTTGGCAAGCCGCATCCGCCGCCTGGCGGACCTGTATCGCCCTCGCAGGGTGCTTGGGGCCACGACAGACCGCGCATGGGAGACAGCGGGCCGCCACCGTCGCAACCACCCGGGCAGCACGACCGTGGAAGACGCTTCTCAAGCAACATGGGTCCTCCGCCTGTCCCGTCCGACCGGCGACCGTCGCGCGAGGGCCGGCAATTACCTCCTCATATGATGGCAGGTGCAGGAGACGCACCTGCGTCGCCGAGACCGCCCTCTCGGCGGAGGCCGTCCTCACAGGCATCCGTACGACCTACCCGGGAATCGCTTTTGGTTTCTCCGGCCTTGTCGCACACCTCAGTTGTGGCGAAATCTCCCGAGCTTACGGCTGCTATCGCTGCGGCGTCGCCAGTGGACTTGGACGAGGCTCGCAAGGACTTGATGCACAGCGCGGCTGAGCGCGCGAGACAGCGGAGGTTGGAGGAGGAAGCGGAGAGGCAGAGGCAGAGGGAACGTGCGCTGCAGAAGGCGGCAGAGTTGGAAGCGCGCATGAAGCGGCGGAAGAGGCTAAGGCGAAGGCTGAGGCAGAGCAAGAGGCTAAGGCGAGGGCAGAATCAGAGGCGAAGGCCAAGGCAGATGTCAGTATTTTACATTTCTTATTCCTTCACGCATCGCTAAAGTGGCATCTTCAGGCCGAGGCCGACGCCTTCATTCGGAATGCCATCGACGGCGCCCCGCCGAGCAAGTCCCCGGAAATGTCCCCAAGGTCACCGGTCATTGGGAGACAGCGCCTGACACGTCCACCGTCATTCAGAGGCCCTGGCTCGACTCGGCCTGATATCCTACGCCCCGGTAGTCTTCGCCGCACATCAACGTCTTCGTCTGTTGCGCCTATCATACCAGAAACACCGGCTGACAAGGTGGACACCTGGAGACGGAAACATGACCCTGCACCCCCGCCATTCACTCACGCTCACTCAAGACCGCCGATTCCTGACTTCACGCCACCGACTCCGAAACCGCCTGCGCCAACACTACCAGCTGTGGTATTGGACCATGCGCAGCTGGCGACGCAGCCCGATGAGGTTGTGGAGGAGTTCGATTTCACGGATATGGGCAGGTTTGTCGGCGCACCTGAGCCTACAGAACCTCCTATTCCGGAAGCGCCAGCAGAAGAAGAGGAGCCTGAACAAAAGCCTCGGCGACCATTCGAGGAGCAGCGCCCGCCCCTTCCTCCGACAAAGAGCGATGCGGCTGATACCTGGAGACGACCGGTACTTCCGTCGGCTGCTGAAAAGATACCCCAGCCAGAATCCGAGGCCAAGGAACAGAGCGAGGTGTCTCCTGCACCTGCACCACGCGCGGCTGCTGAGAGTTCTCCTGTCACGCCACCACGTATGCCGCTCCAGCATGAAGGCCAGATGCAAACGCCGAACCACCAGATGCACAAGACGCCTTCGCGGGAACTGCGGAATCGTGCCTTTGCTGAGGCGCCGATATCCTCCTTGAACGACGCCATGTCGCGCATTCGGGGCGCCATCGACGGTATGCATACCGTTGGTACACACCACAGGCAGTCCAGCCAAGGGAGCAGGAGCACACGCCGCATCGCGCACTTGCTGCGCCTCCTCAGATTCTCAAGCCTCCGAAGGAGCGCTGGGTGCCACCCGCGTTGCGCGCGCATAGCTTTGACCATGAGCCACGCGAGGTGTTCGACGTTACGGCGACCGAGCCACCACGCTCGCCCAAGCCAGCGTGGAACAACTACCACATCAAGCTGCCAAAACAGACGCAAGTGCTTCCGCTTGTGCCCAAGAAGGTGCTGCTAGCGTTCTCAAAGGCGTCGTCCATGCGGCTCGACGTGCTCTCGCTTGAGGGCCTGTCGCGAAAGGAATTCTGCGTGGAGGAGGTGCTGTTCAAGCAGCCGATGGAGCGGGGGAAGCCGAGACGGCCGAGGGTGTACTTGCCCAAAGCGACGTTCCGCGGCGCGCCCATCATCCGCCCGCCGCAGGTCAAGAAGAGCGCGAGCATGTTGAAGCCCGGGGATCCCGATAGCGCGTCGACCTGGCGGAGGTCGGTGCCGTCGACGCCAGCAGGGGAGAAGCCGCCACAGCTAGACACGACCAGTCGGTCACCGCCGCCGCAGGCATCTGCAGGCGAGGCCGTTGCGTCGTTGCCTTCCCCCGCTTCGAGGATGGACCCTGACTCTGCCGCGCGGCTGCGCTCGCAGCCCAAGATGCCTGCTGGGTCTGGCGTGGCGTTTTACAAGGACGGCAGCGAGCCGGCGGCGGCGCCACCTGCTGTTACCTTCACGGTGACCAGCGAGCTGGAGGGTACGCACGGATTACAATCAAGGGTTCTAGGCGCTAACGCAGCTATAACAGCGTCCAAGTCAACCGCGCTGCCGCCGCCATCGCTGGTGAATGGGCGGAGCCATGTCGGGACGTCGCCCGAATTTGCGCTACCGTCCCTGATCGCGCCTGGCAAGGCGGACAGTAAGAGTTCTCCTGAGTCGGTGAGTCATACTTTTGTGTTGCTTTCCTTGCTTTTCTCACGTATATGTTCAAGACCGACCGCGGTCCCGTCACACCACCTCAAGCGTCCCCTTGGCATAGCGGGAAGTCAAGATTACCGGTCAAGGAGTCTCCTGCCAGAGCTCCCGATCCTGAACATCTCAAGGCTGTATGGTCTCAGCCGGCGAACAACGGACTGCACCCCATCAATTCACTGGAAGGTATCGCGGACGACTTGCAATTGCCCTTCACATTGCAAGAAGTCAAGTCGGAGGATGGTGCTACGCCACCACCTTCAATTCAACCTACGCCGTCGCGCATGTCGCTTCACGACGTCACGCGCGCCTTCCAGACGGTGCCTTCTTCCTCCTCTAGTTCGACGCCTCAGCAGTCCTCTATCTCCCCGCCTTCCACCGCGTCTCCCATCACAAGGACGCCTTCGTCGTTCTCCTCCTTCACGCCCGCCCCGCAGCAGAATCAGCAGCAGCAGCAGCACATGCGTCCACCCGGTTACCTGCCGTACGGCTCGCCGATGATGAGCCCGTCGCCTGCGCCGGTCATGTACGCCATGGGCAATCCCATGGCTCCCCGCCCGATGCCAAACGGGACTCCCGCACCGCAGCCGCAACCTATGTACGGGCAGCCGGTATGGATGCCCGTGGGCCCCCAACCTGCGCCGTCGCCAATGATGCGCCCATGCCTCCCCTACCCAATGATGGCCTACGGACCCCCAACAACGCCCGGTGCGCCCACGATGTACCCGGCACAGATGCAGGGCGCTCCCCAGCCGCAGCCGCAGCCGCAGCCGCAGCCGGTGGGTGCGGGACGGGGCAGGGGCATACCCCCGCCGAACGGGATGTACCAGAACAGCCCGGTGATGATGCACGCGCCGCCGGTCATGCAGATGCCGTCGAGCCCGTACATGTCGATGGCGCACCCGCAAGGGCCGCCGGGGAGGGGTGGGCACCATCCGCACCAGGGGCCGGCAGGACAGCCGGGACATGGGCCGTACTCGGGTATGCTGCCGCCAGCGGCGTATCCGCGCGCGACGTGGTAGGCGCGTTCTTGTTCGTGACGCGGCGCAGCAGATGTGGTTTGTGCGCGCGCGAGGTGGCGCGCCGCCTTGAATTTTCGTAGTACTACAAACAGCCCTTTGGCTCGGTTTTTTGTTCGTTCCGTACATAGTTGTCTTCATTTCGTCCTTGCTTCTGAACACGATGTTTTGCGTTCTCTTCTACCCAGCGTCTGCTGGCCTCGCCCATGGACTCATATCGGAGGATCAAAATAAAGTGAGTGTACAGTCGCCAGTGCCGCCTCGCGACTACCTGCCCTTCGCATCGTGCCATCCGTCAGCGCTCCAGATCCGTCTCGTCTCTGCTCACAACCGCGCACGATGCGAGGTACACGTGAATGCCAGCCCTTGCGCTTATATTCCTCGTCTCCGAACGCGCTCGCAACTGCTATACACCGGCGCCGAATTGAGGGAGCAGCTGACGTCCGCTCCATCCTCCAAACATCGACTAGATCCGCGTAACGATGAGCGCCTTGACCGAAACCACCACCACTACGACGAAGAGCGCGCGGCAGACGAGCATAATGTCGACATCATTGGCGGGCCAGGCGAGTAGTGCCACTGCGTCGAGCTCGCAACCCCAGGTGGGGTCGAGCGCGACGGCTCCGATGGAATCTCAACCCCCTACGTCTGACCTGTCCGAACTGCTGCTCGTTTGCAAGGTCGTTTTGATGCAGGGGGTGGACCTGCTGGATCAGCACCTCACCGAGGACGCGCAACTGGTGAGGGACAGCAAGTTCCTGCCCGGGTCGACGATCGGTGCGTAGGCGCCCTTCGAGCAACTATCCGCTTAGCTGACGCATCGTCTACACATCTGCGCAGGCAAGCACCTTCGACACGCGCGCGACCACTTCGTCCTCCTCCTGAACAGCGTCACAGGGAACAAGGACGCGTCCCCGCAGGCGCCCTACCAGTTCTCATACGACGTACGGCTGCGCAACACGCCGATGGAGACCAGTCGGGCGGCCGCGCGCGAGGCGCTTCTGGAGACGGTGCAGCAGCTGGAGGCGGTGGTGCCGGGAGTGGGGGCGGACGCGGCGATGCAGCTGGACGCGATCACGCCGTACATGCAGTCGTTCAAGACGAGCTTTGGGCGCGAGCTGTGGTTCGGCGCGCTGCACGCCGTGCACCACTGGTCGATGGTGCGCGTGATCGCGGGCGAGATGGTGAGTGGGGGATGGGATGCAGAGAAGGAGGGGGGAGCTGACGAAGGTGCAGGGCGTCCAGATGCCGTCAGACTTTGGCTTCGCGCCGTCGACGCTTGTGTACCAGAGTGCGTGCCGCGTCTGTTCTGCTGGCTGCTACTGACCTTGGATGCAGATCGCGAAGCACCGCTCGGGACAACGAAGGGGAAGATGTGAGGATACGTTGATTATGATACTCGTAGATATCGTACTGCTGAAGCTGCGAGTGTCGCTGCAGCCTAATTTCGGACAGTCCACCATACAGAACGGCCCGAACTCAAGGCGAGACATCCCTCTGCCAGAGCTTCGCCCATCAGCGGGGTGAGAGACAGGAGAGCCGGCGGCGCTGCGCCCTCCGTCATCGTCGCTCTGGACAAGAAGAGAAAAGAGCGCGGGCGCCCGCTTCGGCACCCGCCGCCGTAAAAATTCGGCAACGGGGCAGATGGCGGACCGGGCTGGCCGGACCCGATAGCGCGCGTCTCGAGAGCGCACGTTTCCCCCTTCACTCGCACCATCATGCTCTCCTCCTCCCTGCGCGTCGCGCGCCGCCCCTTGCCAAGGCGCGTTTCCTACACACAGTGCAAAATTGACAGACTGACATGACGTGCAGACCGCTACGCGGCTGGCCAGAAGCGCTTCCTGTCCATCCACGAATACCAGTCTGTGCAGCTCTTGAACTCGGTGGGTACCCGAAACTCGCGATCTACGCATGCTAAAGTCGCGCAGTACGGTATCCCCACTCCGAAGGGTCTTCCGGCGAAGACGAAGGAGGAGGCCGTTGCTGCTTTGCGCCAGCTACGTGAGTATCTATCGCGTCAGAGGATCCGAGGAGTGTGCTAACATATTCCAGACGATGAGGGCAGCAGCGCTGTCGTCGTCAAGGCTCAGGTGCTTGCTGGCGGTCGTGGAAAGGGCATGTTCGACAACGGCTTCAAGGGCGGTGTCCATATGGCCCAGAGGTCAGTCCCTAATTCCTCCCCTCGTATCTGCGCTCATTCTAACATCTGCAACCAGCGTCAACGAGGTCGAGAACCTCGCAGGCCAGATGCTCGGCGCGAAGCTCATCACGAAGCAAACCGGAGAGCGCGGTCGCCCGTGCAATACCGTTATGATCGCGGAGGCCCGCGAACCCGCGCACGAGTACTACGTCGCCGTGCTCAACGACCGCGTCACCCAGGGCATCGTCCTCGTCGCCTCCGCCCAGGGCGGCATGAACATCGAGGAGGTCGCCGCGAAGGATCCGGACGCGATCATCACCACGCCCATCGACTTCGAGAAGGGCCTCAGCATCGAGGAGGGCAAGACGATTGCCGCCAAGCTCGGCTTCCGGGAGGAGCTCCAGGGCGAGGCCGCGGGCATCTTCTCCAACCTCGTCAAGATCTTCAAGGAGAAGGACGCGACGCAGATCGAGATCAACCCGATGGCGGAGACGAAGGACGGCGCGGTGCTGTGCATGGACGCCAAGTTCGGCTTCGATGAGAACGCGGAGTTCAGGCAGAAGGACATCTTTGCGCTGCGCGATGTCTCGCAGGAGGAGCCGTCGGAGGTGGAGGCGGCGAAGGCGGGCTTGAACTTTATTAAGCTCGACGGGTCGATTGGGTGCCTGGTCAACGGCGCTGGTCTGGCGATGGCGACCATGGACGTGCTCGCGCTTCACGGCGGTAACCCGGCCAACTTCCTCGATGTTGGCGGAGGTGCGACGCCCGACACGGTGAAGAAGGCGTTCGAGCTCTTGCTCTCTGACCCCAAGGTCAAGAGCATCTTCATCAACATCTTTGGTGGTACGTATCTGCTTGCCGGCCTATGTCGCGAGAGTTGCTCATCGGACTTGCAGGTATCATGCGCTGCGACTACATCGCTGAGGGTGTCATCAAGGCGACGAAGGAGTTGCAGATGACCATCCCGCTCGTTGTGCGCTTGAAGGGCACGAAGGAGGCGGAGGCGAAGGCCATGATCAAGGAGTCGGGTCTGAAGATCATCGCCTTCGACAGCCTCGACGATGCCGCTGAGCGCGCCGTCCAGTTGGCGAACTAGCTGCACTAGCTATCTGGCTTGCTAACTGACCTTCACGCTGCTTGCCTTGGAGGACACCCACCGATGTGGGCACTTTATCGTCCGCGTAGGACGCAGATAGACTTGTCGCGCACTACTGTAGGATAGACAATGTACACATGGATTAATATCTGCTGCATGTCGAGACAATACCAGTGAGATGCTCACCAGCAGAAAGGGAACGGCTTTGGTACCGCTGTCAGTGTCATCGAGCGACGCGCGCCACCGGACCGCGACGCGACGCAATCACGTGGTCCGACGCGTTCATCAATTCAAGACATTGTTCCCGTCTTGTTTGCTACCACTTGCCCTCGACGCGTCCGATGGCCACTGCAGTGTTCTCCGGCCATTCCTCCAACCCGCTGGACGTGGGCTCAGATCCGCGCAACCGGCCGTTCATACGCAAACTGGAGAAACTCGCCGACGACTTCTCTGACGATCCATCGACCAACTGTCGCGCCAGCAGCAGATCGAGTATGAGAAGCATGTCACCCAGGTTACGCAAGCACGTAGAGCGGCCCAGCGCGATGTGGCTATGTCTAGCGACGACGAGCTCACGATGGACACCACAATGCGCGCGCCACACGCCCCCGATGCAGAAGGCGACGACCCCGAGGACGAAGAGATGATCGACTACGACGACGACGACGAATCGGAGCTGCTCGGCGACGAGGGGGAGGAGCACAGGACGGGTACACAGACCTCATCCACGGCACGGACGAAGACACCACCGTCCTCAGCAAACCAGCCGCCGAGCAGCTGACATCGCTGCCGAGATCGAGGACCTCATGCGTAATATGCCCTCCCTCGCCGCGGACTACACGCTCGTCGACCGCCTCGGCACGGGCACATTCTCCAGCGTGTACAAAGCGCTCGACCTGCACTACCACGACAAGTGGGACAACGGCGCGTGGCACGGGCACCACCCGCCCGCGTCGAGCGCGCACTACCAGAGCGCGCCGCGCCCGGGGCGCATGTACGTCGCGATCAAGCGCATCTACGTGACGAGCGGGCCGGAGCGCATACGCAACGAGATCGCGATCATGGAGGAGTGCAGGGGCTGTCGGCACGTCTCGCAGCTCATCACCGCGTTCCGCCACCAGGACCAGGTGGTGGCGATCATGCCGTACCACAGGAATGAGGACTTTCGGGTGCGTGTTATGCCGTGTCTGCTGTGGCGAAGGTGGTGCTGACGGCGCGTGCGAGCAGGATTTCTACCGCTACCTGCCGATGGCGGGTATGAAGCGCTACTTCCAATGCCTCCTACGGCTCTACGCGACATCCATTCCCGCAACGTCATCCACCGCGACGTCAAGCCCGCCAACTTTCTCTTCGACCCACGAACAGGCATGGGGACGCTATGCGACTTTGGTCTGGCATGTGTATGTATGCGCCACCACCCCGCCCCTTCACCAGACTGACTTTGTACTCAGAGAATGGAGGGTCCGTCGTCCGTCTATGGACAATGTTTCCACACGCGTGCGACGCCAGAGCATCCGCATGGGCGCGCGCTCAATAGGTCGCAGATGAACATGGACATCGAGTCGTACAAACGCATGCAACGAGACGCCAAGCAGAAGAGCGCAATGCCTTCTGAAAAGGTCGGCTACCCGGCGCATGATACCAGGTACGCTTGCACGTCCACTACATACTCTGACGTACTGACTATATGCGCAGACCTCCCTCAAAAGCGAACCGGGCTGGGACGCGAGGATTTCGCGCGCCCGAAGTACTGCTCAAGTGTGGGGACCAGACAGGGGGTATGCCGTTCGTCTTTGTGGCGGGGATTGACTGAGTATATGCACCAGCTATCGACGTCTGGTCGGTCGGCACCATCTTGCTCTTCTTCCTCACCGGCAAATTCCCCATCTTCCAGTCCAGCGATGACACAGAGGCGCTCATGGAAATCGCGACGATTGTTGGGAAGCAAAAGATGGAAAGGGTAGCTGCGTTGCATAGTAGGTGGATTGAAGGCGGATGGTGAATGACTGCTGACGCCTCGCAGGTCGAACATTTGCGACGAACGTCCCTTCCGTCACACCGGAGGGTATGTCATGGGCGAACTTTGTCGAGCTCAACAATCCACAATATCGAGAACCGCGGGAGCCAGACCGACGCTACTATCCCTATTACAGATCCCCTCTCGAATACTGCCGACCTGAGCAGGAAGCCGAGAACAACGCACCTCGCTCATCCTCATCCTCACCACCGCCACGCTCTTCATCTCATACCACCTCCGACGACGACGCGGACGACGACATGGGCGCCGACGCGCCCGAGACCGACATGCCTTATGTGGAGAAGTCCAGCTACGACGAAGACATCGACAACGCGCTCGACTTGCTCGACCAAATGCTCAAGCCTCTGTCCACCGAGCGCATCACGCCCGCGCAGGCGCTCGACCACCCGTTCCTACGAGACCCAGACGAGCCGAGCGACAGCCAGTTCGCGCCGCATCGGTACGGGGAGGGCGTATGCGGGAAGTGGCACTGGCGCGACCCGGTGACAGAGGAGTGCATAGCAAGCGTGTGGGTGCCGGATGTGCGGGGCCGGAGTTGGGGCCTGGGGGCGAGCGGGGGTTTAGGGAGTCGAGGCATCTGGCGGCGGGGGAGGGGGTGGCGATTGGGGACTTTCCGTGTGAGTTTCATGCAGCAGAGTTTGGATTTGTGGATAGGGATTGAAGGCGATGCTTACCTTATGATGCGGTATAATACATCAAATCCTAGCTTTGCGTTAGGCAGAGGCTCAGGTTCGCATGTTGGACTTCAGAGTGACAGTGACCGGCGTCGAGAGAAATGAAACCCCCATGGGGTGACAAAGCATTGTCCTATTCCGTGTCTCTGACGTTCATGTCATCTCGCCCCCTCGGCGCCTGCGTCCCCGCCTGACGCTCCCACGATGCCCTTCCAGACATCCTCTCACCCAGCGATGGCCGCTACCGGCCCCGCCACCGCCATCTCCAGCGCATCAGCAGCCAGCTCGACCGCCGCCGTCGCCGCGATGTCCAACGACGGCGGCGGCATGGCCCGCGGCGCCAACTACTTCTTCGGCTTCCTCATCACCTTCGTCGCCCTCCTCCTCATCTTCGTTGGCTGTGGTGTCGGCACGCGACGGCGGGCGCGCAACAGGGGGGCGGCGTTCATGCTCGACTGGTCTGTGCCGAACGTTGCTCCCCTGGAGCCGCGCTTCTACGAGGGGTATCTGGAGAAGCCGCACGGGGAGCATGTTTGGGCAGATGTTATGGTGCGTCGCTGCGACGGCTTGCCATTCGCTAGCTCTGACTTCCCCTCAGCCGGTTTCTGCTACAATCCTGCGCCCTCAGGCAGACGAGCCGGCCTCGTCCTCGACAAGTGGACCGCCGCCGCCGCCGCCGCGGTCCCCTTGGCGAACGTGGCTCGACCGCGTCAGGCGCCGCCCCCCTCACAGGTCAGCTTCATCGGAAGCGCGACACTCCGAAGACGCGGACAGGAAAGCGAGCCAGCGGCGACCGGCAACGCCGCCGCCTGCAGACGAAACGATGCAAATCACCATGATGATTGCTATGCCCGCTCCCCCACGACATCCCAATGACACCACACCCGACGACGAGCGGCCCCTCGACGAGTATCAGCTTGGCGTGCTGCAGGCACCGTGGCGCTCACCGTTGCCGCCCTCACCGCCACCTCCGCGCCAGTCAACAGGCGCATCTTCATGACCACACCCTACCCTCGTACATTATCACTTTATCTGGTCCTATCCCTGTACCACCACCTGTACCATGCACACGGCACTCACTCTCCATATCGCGGATAATTTTAATCGCCCTGGGAACCTGGTCTGCTGGCATATTTTCTCTCGCACGCTTTTCTTCGGTGGGTTAAAAGCAGATTCGATAGCAAGAAGACACGTATAGCACAGAGCACATCGATATCACCAGAACAGCTAACTATCCACCGCCATGCTGTCCTCCCCCTCCTTCGCTGGTGCCTTCTCCCCATCCTTCGGCACCTCGCCTGCCTCCTTCGTCTCCCCAGCAGGTGTTGAAGCCGCCGGTGAGTCCACCTCCATCGCTCCGGCTGCGCTGCCTGTAGCCGTAGCGCCGCCGCTCAGAATTTGCGCGGCAGTCGTGTGGCTGCTCGGCCCAACGCCCTGCGCTGCTGTCCCACCGCTGCCGCTGAAGATGCCCACGCCGATACCGAATTTGTGGTCTGCGTGGTCGCGCCGGCCGCCTTCGCCCTCGTCGTCTGAGTCGGACAGCTCGCCGTCGGCTTGCGTGCGCGAGTCCAGGAGGCGGGTGTGCCGCCGGCTGTCCGGCGGGATGAGCTCGGCGTCCTTGCTAGAGTCGTCGAGGTCCTCGTCATGGGGGCCGATGGGGACGTCTGGAAGAGACGAGTGGGTAAGGAAGGAAACTAAAAGGAGAGCGAGTGTGAACGCACCTTGCATCTGCACGCTCGGAGGGCCTCCAGTGTGTCGGAGGTTCTCGAGGACGATGCGTCGCACGCGGTCGAGATACGCGGGTGTGTTGAGGTCCTCGGCGTTGGATGACTTCACATCGAGCTCGTAGTCCGGACCAAAGTACTCGTAGTACTCATTGACGGGTATCTCTATTCGTCTCAACTCAGTAAAAGAGACGTGCATTGCAAAGACCGTGGACGACGCACCGGGTTGCAGCTGAACGCCTGCGGCGAGGCCGGTCTCGTATGCCCACGCACGACTGACGTTGCGCATGGTGTACCCGCCGCCACCTAGAAGCAGAAGCGGCTTGTTGAACGACTTGACGAAGCGGACGCAGTTCGCGTGTCCTGGTCAAGGCTGCATAAGCGACTGGGCTTCATCTGAGAGTATAGAACGGCGCACCTCGCATAGACAGGTTGAAGCACCCGAGCTTGTCGCCTGATAGCGAGTCCGTGCCGCATTGGAGCACGATAGCAGACGGGTCGTATGTCTCCACGACTGAGCGGATGGTGGGCTCGAAGACGGACTTGTAGTTGTCGTCTGTGATCCCGTCGCGCAGAGGGAAGTTGAGAGCGTAGTACTTGCCCTTCAGCACGCCGACGTCCTGTGTGTGATAGCAAGGGGATAGATGGAGGGAAATCATTAAAGAAAATTGAGTAAGGTCAGAATGTCAATGAGCCGCACAAATGCGGTGGCATACGTACCCTGAGCTCGCCCGTACCCGGGAAGTACTCGCCATACTTGTGGAAGCTGACGGTCATGACGCGATCGGTGGTGTAAATGCTTCCTCGACGCCGTCCCCGTGGTGGACGTCGATGTCAATGTATAACACGCGCGTGTGATACCGCAAGAGCTCGAGGATGCCGAGAACGATGTCTGCGTGAGGGAACGGGCCAGCAGTCAGAGGATCGTCCATGGGCCGGCTTCGGTTTGCTCACCGTTCACATAGCAGAAGCCGCTCGCCTCGCTCTTCTTCGCGTGATGCAGGCCGCCGGCCCAGTTGACGGCGATGTCGCACTTGTCGCGGCTGAGGCGCGCCGCGCCCTCTGTGTTGGCGTTAAATGGCGAATTACCAGTCAAGTACTGGAACTCGCACCCATAGATCCTCCTGCAGATATCGAGCAGTACTCGAACAGGCCGTCAAATATAGGGCAGTCGTCTCCGACGTTGTCTGCAGCGCGAGGGACGCGCATTAGCCTAGTGAGATGCCATACACGGGTCACGTACATTATGTTGTTCCCGTATGTGCGAGTTCATGTTCACGGGCGTGATCTTGCTGAGGAAGTCGACATACTCGTCAGAGTGGAACTGGGTCATCTCGCGCTTTGTCGCGGGTTTAGCGCGCTACGTGAGGGGTGTACAGACGAAAGAGCAAGGAAGGGGAAGGGTGAGGGTGTCAGTGAGGTCAGGAAGCACACAACAGGTGAACGTACAAATATTTCCATCTTCTTGTACAACCCGTAGTTCATGACGAGCGAATGGCACATCCGTATGCGCGTCGGCTTCATTCTACGCAGAGGGAGGATGTTAAGTACCCTTGCGCGTACTGTAGGGAGGGGAGCACGCACGGATGCCCCGGCCCATAGTGGAACCTCCAATGTCCGAGTCGAAGAAATAGCACTGGCGCGCGGGTGGTCAGCACAGCTAAAGCAACAGAGGGGGCGCGCAAGACACGCACGACGCGTTTCTTCTGGTTCTCCCCATCCAGGGGGACCATCTTGCCAGCCATCTCCGCCAATGGTGGAGCGCGAGTCGATTAGGCGCGCGCACACAAACGGGGGAAAGAACAAGGAAGGTTTGAGATATTGATCATCTCCGCGCACGTGGATTTTGGGCCATTGTTCTTTGCGGGGTGGATTCGTGAGCCTCTACATACTTACCCGTTACGATGTACACTACCGCCATCGTCTACAAGTCCTGAGACATCCAACTAATTCATTAACTGCCTAGAGCCTGTGTATGCTACATATATAGTTGATGGGTATCCGTGGTGCTAAAGCTCCTCCACCTCCAGCGTGAACCCGCACGACGTGCAGATCTGCTTCCCATTGCGCACGGGTGAGTACACATGTATATGGTCCTCGTCTCGCCTCCGCTGCCAAACGGTACCCTTCGTCCGCCGCCGCAGCTCGCGCAAGCCCTCCTCAAACTTGCGGTTTTTCTTCCGCTTCTTCTCGCTCTCGCGACGCTCCCACTCAGCGTCAAGCGCCTCTGGCGAGCCCCATTTCTTGAAAGCAAACTCTTCAACTTGATATCGCAAAAAGAGCATCATGTTGGCGAACGTTGAGGCATGGGGGTTCGCCTTGAGTAGGTGAGGCATGACTTCATGATCACGAAGCTCGGCTGGTGAAGGACATCGTGAGCACAAGATATATGATTGGGAGGGACTTAACGCACGATCTGTCAATAGGTAGTCCTGCGATACATCGTCAGCGCGCAGACAACACACAATAGATCACAGACGAACCTCCTTGCACTCCGTCTTCGTCAGCAAGCTATACTTTTCCGGCTTCTCATTCTGACACTTCTTGCACACCAACAGCCAAACACCTTCCTAAACGTCTGGTCCACATCGATCGACCCGCACTCCCTGCACTGCGGGTTCTTCCCCCGATCGAGGAACACGGCCGGCTCGAGCGTCTGCTGCATGCGCTCGCGCTCCCTCTGGCGCTCCCGCCGCACGAGGTCCTCGTCTACCTCCGCGTCGTCCTGCAGGAGGAAACCACCCTTCGTGTTCGCCATCTTGGACAGGTCGTACTCGATGTATGTCCCCAGCCGCCGGTCGCGCGCGAGCTTTGCGGCTGCTTGGGCCGCCCAGGCGCAGTGGGGGAAGCATTGGTAGCGACAAGAGGCCGCTTATTGTTGGAATTGGTGGTAGCGGAGGTGGAGGATGAGGCCTCCTTCTCGCGCTGGGCGGCTTTGGCTGAGGGTGCGATCGCGTGAGTTGGGGACGGAGTAGAAGGGGGCGGTGGGCGCACCTCGGAGTCGATTGAGTTCAAATTGCTTCACCTGCTGCGGCGTCAGGTCAAGCCCATTCGCGGGCATTGAACGCGAGGGCGGGGTCACCAGGCGCGGCGCAGAGTCAGTCATGGTGGCGCTCGTCAAGGGGGAAGGTGTGACTAATTAGCGCCCGTCACCACACGTGAACCTTCGTCACGTCGCGTGTGTGTAAAGAAGTATAAACAGTAATAGTGCAACGCGCAAATGACGGAAGTGCACTCTCAGAAGGCAGTCAGAAGGTTCCTTGCATGCAGATAGTCGATACACGTTATTAGCCGTCTCGACATACGAAGACAGGGGCATGCTAGCTCCTGCGCTCAAGAACTCAAGGTCACAAATAGCGGGAAACTGATTGGTCGCTGTGCCAGCCTAACAAGCTATCCGTCTACTTCTTCT
Source organism: Schizophyllum amplum (assembly GCA_007026445.1). Classification (NCBI taxonomy): domain Eukaryota; kingdom Fungi; phylum Basidiomycota; class Agaricomycetes; order Agaricales; family Schizophyllaceae; genus Schizophyllum; species Schizophyllum amplum. The sequence continues at coordinate 15,652 of VDMD01000023.1, read as the reverse complement.
GCTCCTCCTCCTTCGGTGGCGGTGGAGGCGGGAGGTGCTTGAACTCGGCAGGCTTAGCAGGCTCGGTGCCTTGACCGACCTGTTCCCAAGGGGAGAGCGACTCAAAGTTGCTGTGAGTGCGATTAGTGAGGGGTAGATGCGGATGAGAGAAGTCTGCATACCGGAATGCCTGCGTAAGCTGCAAAGGCTCATATACAACGCGCTTCCTCTCCTCATCGTAGCGGACCTCAGAGTAGCCCTGCGAGACATGAGTATGGACAGCGTGGTTAGAACAGAGTGCGCACAGAGATCGGGAAGTCCTTGCGGAGCGGGTGGCCCTCGAAGCCTGAAATAAAGGGATGAGAGAATGGACAGGTGCACGAAATATCATGACTCGCCGTAGTCAGTCAGAATACGGCGCCTGAAGGTCTCTGTCAGTACTCGCTCACACCGTAGAACATTATGACGCACAAATCGGGGTGGCCACTGTAGAAGATGCCGTACATGTCCCAAGCCTCGCGCTCATACCTAAGTCACGGTCAGCCCAGAGCGCGTTTGCGTGTGGCTTAGAGAACGCACCAGTTTGCGCCCGGGTACACACCGACGGCGCTCGGAATGGGATCGGCCTCGCCCGCATATGTCTTCACCCTGATGCGCCCGCCAGACCGGTAGCTCAACAGGTGGTACACCGACTCAAACCGCTTCTCGCGCTCCGGGTAGTCCGCACCGCTGACGTCCATGCAGCTCTTGAACTGACACTGGCTGTGGTCGCGCAAGAAGGTGAGCACCGGGATGAGTCCCGACGGCGCGGTGTAGATCGTGAGTTCGTCCCGGAGGACGGAGAACTGCTGGACAAATTTGGGCATGCACTGCATGAGGTAGGAGCCGTAGGTATGCAGGGACTCCGTCGTCTCTGCATGCTTCTCGATAGCCGGGTTCGGCGACGTGGGCTCGGTGAAGGGGGATGCGGAAGCTATGGGTTGTCAGCGAGGCAGCGGGTACGGTTACTCCTGTGCGGACCTTTGAAAGCGGCGGGCGAGGTGGAGAAGGCTCTCCGCCCGGCGCGCGCGCGCAGAAGCTGCCGAGCGGTGCTGGCGACTCGGAAGGACATGGTGGAAAGAGCGTCGGTAGCACGTGACGTTCTCGCTCTCCGATTGTCACCATCATCATGAAGTCAAACTTAAGCTCAACCGTAACCGTGACCATGCACGACGACCGCCTCATCGCCGCGATAACCCGCCTCCTTCCTGCTCTCTCCCACCATCATAGACACGTCTATACGCTAGCCAGACATCATAGCTGCTGAATTCGACATTGTCTCTGAATCTCGTCTCATTGGCCTTCGCTGAGGTTCGCTCTCCATTGCTCAGAACTTCGCGTCAGTCCTACCTGAGGCCCCAATGGTCCGCCAATCGAGGCATGAGTGGAGTGACGGGAATTACGAAGTCGGTGAGTCCTTCTCACTCAAGTCTAAGCGATCTACTCATATCGAGTACGTAGCGTGCATTGTCGGAGCCCGATATATCTGTAAACGTAGCCACTGGGTAAGCGCCTATCGGAAAATGTCCCATAACGCTGTCCTCACATTCATGACTCACAGCTATATCGCGTCAAGGTACGCTCAGCCGTCACTCAAACAGCTGCTGCATAGTGATTCTCTTAGTGGGCCCACCCATGGGACGCCGACATTACAACGAGTCTGTATATTACAACCTGTATGATGCGACGAGCTGATGTCTTCCAGGTGGAAACTGGAGAAGGACTTCAAAGGCTGCGGAAAACTGCTCGCCCGATTCTGGGAAGAAATTGGGGAAGATCTACGCATGCATCCATTTATTCCAGGCCAGAAAATACTCAAGCCCAGGATCGTCGGTCGCCTACATGAAGTCAGGCCCAGTTACGATGGATACGTCAGTTGACTTTGCCCAAATCCCTAGCACGGTCACTAATCCCCTTACACTGTACAGAGAAGGAGAAAGAACGTTACAGCAATGTTTCGCGCCGGTCAACCGGCATGCCCGCCATGAGGCCGTCAAACAAGGTGCGCAGCGCAAGCTATTGATTATTGGGCTGCTTTTGCACCACATCTGACTGAACCTGGCCGTAGAGCAATCAAAAAAAGCGCAAGCGTGAACTCGGCCCCGAGGCAGGTAGCGATGCAGATGACGAAAACCAGCCACCTGCGCCCTCACCAACCAAAAGGCGACACGCCACTCCTATTGTCGCGTCGTCCGCCTCTAGCTCAAGCGGTTCATCGGACTCCAACAGCGACTCGCGTGACTCTTCGCCTGCGGGGACCCAGCCGGAACATGAACTCATGCCAGTTTTTGCTGACCTTCCTCCTCGTATGAGAGCGACACACCCATCCGCGGTCCCCCACCAGCCATCGACGGCGAATGGCAGACCGAGGGCACGGACTCTGATACCGACACAGCCGAGTCCAGTTCCCGCCCACCCTCACGCTGTGCTTCAAGCACGGGCGACGTGTCCTCTCTGACGTCGCTGGATTCCGAGTCGGATATGGGGAACCCCGACTCGCTTTTCACGCCGCCACCCTCCGGTCCGCCGCGCACCCCGAGCCCCGTTGACAGGCCGACGGAGGGGCATGACGTTCCAGCGACGTACCCGCGGAGGCCTATACAGCTGGTGTCCGTCGAAGGGGAGTACACGAGTGCAAACCCTACGAGGAACAAGGTTGCCGAGCAGTTTGGTCTAATCGTTACGCACTCTCGGCCCGCTCAACGTTCGCCTACTCCGGGAATCTCCAACGGAGCATCTGGATGGCCGGATCATTCGTCTGTACCCGAAGGCAGCTCCTTCCAGGATGGCCATGTCTTCAGCTCGGGCGACAACGACTTGTCGGATATGTTGACCCAGAGGGACCACTTCGGCATATACGACGACGTAGGCGCGTCTATTCCGTGAGTGTCTTCAACTATAGCCTTGCGCAGTTTGTTTTTACAATTCACCATAGGTCGGCCGAGCACAACGAGCAAGTTGACGCGAACGGGCATGGCCTCGCGAATGCTACCGCAAATGAAGAGCAGTCTCCGGCATTCGGGCTGGATCCCTCCCCGGTCCGCAAGTACCCTCGGAGCCTGTGCTTTCGCCCCTACGTCTTGGGTAGCTGCTGCAGGTCCTTTGCCGCCGCCACCTCTTCCTCTGGCTACATCTTTCGTGGACGCGATATCTAGCCTGACGCTCGTGGACGGCGTTGGAGAGGATGACGCGTCATCGCTCTCGGATGGGTATGTTTTCTGCTTCTAAGTGAACTTGAATTCTGACATCGCTTTCTCTCTAGCGAACTTGGATATCCGGACGACGACGATGATGCGTCCGAGGTTCCGGTAGAGAACCACGCGGGACCAATTCATCCGCAGGGGGACGAAGATATCCACGCGCAGGACCCATGCATGGAAGAAGTGTCTCCGCGCGCGGACTTGGCTCAGTCGGAAGCTGCCGATTCGGAGTTGGTTTTGTCGGAGGCCGCCGACGTCGACATAATCGAAGAAGATTGTGCGCGAGGCGAACATCAAGATGCAGATGCGAAGATCAGCATCGACAGGCCATCGTGGCTGCATTTGACGCCTGCGATATATCCACAATCGACGCGTGCATAATCGACGCTTACGATGTGTCCACGATCGAGGAGCACGCCGCTATCGAGTGCGATATCTCACGTAGCACTGTCGATCACGCGCCCGAGGCCGACCTTCGAGATGCGCAGACGCCTATGGACATCGATGTGGAGCGAGATGAAAGGTGAGTCGAGTAGTAACTCGCAAACCGTTGGTCTTGGCTAATGCATTATCCCAGTCAGCAACATGCTGTCGCTCTCGTGGAGGCCCCATCCCATCCGTCGCGTCAAGCCCTACTGCGAGCATCAGATGGCGTCTGGCGGTGCACTATAAGCGTCAAGCTCGAGCAGTTCGTGTCTGTTCTGGGCGCCGCCACATTCACCGTCGAAGCGCCTGCACTGGATACCAAATTCTCGTTGGATGCTCATTTCGACGATCACCAGGCCAGTCTACAGCTTGACACCTTCCGCACCATAGACGATGTTTGCAAGTTGATCGCCGTCTGCGGACGTGTCACGCAAAGGGCCACAATCGTTGCAGCGACAGCCGAGGACGAGGCCGGCGTCAACTTGCTAACAAATTTCCTGCGCTCGACCTCTCACGCGGCGGTCCTTCCTTTCATCGGCTCCGGCAGCCAGTGGCTCGGGCACATCGTGCTCTACGCGTCCGGCAACCGCGCCTTTGAGGACATGTTCGGCGGTCGATCCGGCCGCGGGCGAGGGCCAGTTCGTGTCGCAATTTTGCCTTGGGGCGAATGGGCGACTCTCCTGGGCCGCAGGCCCGTGCTCCCTTCCACGGAGGCCAGCTTGAGCGACACTGACGCGGCCCCCTCCTGGGACAAACACCCTCTCTTGGCTTTCATCATCAAGTTCTTGGGCTTCGGAAGCGCTTTCTTGGATCTTGTGCGCAAGGAGGGCCGCGGAATGCGATGCTACGTTGTTCAGCCGGCATTGGATGCGACGGCGGATGCTCGCCTGTACTCGACCATGCTACGTTTTGTCTTGGAGTGCTACGGCGCCACAGAGGTTAACCGCGTGCAGGCCGCGCGGGTCTTGTTCATCCCCAGCGATGGTCGCTTGACGATAGATCGTCTGCCCATGGTTTGGTGGAACTCCTGAAGAAGCCGAATGTCCGTGTACTCACGTACGAGCCGTCTAAGAGCTGCCAGCGTGGTACAAGCATGAAGGAGATTTTTGTTGTCGGTAAGCCCCGCAGTTATTGTGGCGATATCTGTCAGCTAACGGTTCTACAGGTGGCGTCTTAACATTCACGCCAATGGCACTGGTCGAGAACCTTTACTCGTGCACGAAGCGTCTGGAAGAAGCCGCGATTCATCCGCTTTGGGCATGTTATGTCCTTCCGTCCGTTCTAGGAATGGCCCTTCACCTATCTACGGTGAAGACGACCCAGTGAAGGTATCCAACGCGTAGTTACATATCACCACATTGTCTTATATCTAACTACGCGCCACCAGCGATCCAGAAACATTCCTTTTCAACCCTATCATTGAGGCGGTCATAAATGGAGAATGCACGCTCGCTGCGCCGACGCCGGGCACGAGCATGTCTTCCAAGATGCCGTGGAAGCTGTCACCCATCTACTGCTCTTGCCTGACTGCCCAGGATGTCATCGTTCTCGCCATGGAGGAGTTCCACGCCGCCTTTGGAGACGTCCCCGAGGACCGGTGGGAGTCGGAGGCAAAGAAACTGGTTCAGCGGGACATAGCATCTTGGAGATCCACCCAGAGATGACGGACGTGAGGCGCTGTTGTGTACTCGCTCACTCGCGCGACCCTGTGCTTTCGGACGGAAAAGAGAAGGTGAGTGCCACTGCCATTTTCATGAGCCCATGCTCATCTCCTTCCAAGATTGAGTGGCTGGTTTCTTGCCGTGATTTAGTAGGAGACGGGTATGAATTTTAGTGTATATAGTAGCTGTCGATGCAGTTTTGTCTTCTTGTATTTTTCGTGTAGAACAAACGTCGGCGTTTTGGGTCTTCTTCCCACGTTGTCCGCTGTTCGCATGTGATTCTCGCTCATCATCCGGTCCGACATCCCATTGCTCTTTGCTCCTGGCGCCGGCGCCGTCGAGATCGACTTGCTCCCGACCGTCGCGAACATGGCGTCCATCATCCAGGACATCATTACGAACCCCGCCTACCACGACTACCTTGCCATCCTCAAGGGTGCTCGCAATGGCTTCGTGTACGGCGTGAAGGTTCGGTTCCCCCATGCCCTTGTCATGTCTGTGCTCTTCGGCCGTGGAGAGTGAGTGCTGGCTACGTTTCTCTATGTCTGGTTACTGATATTATGGTAGCTGGCAATCGCGCGCACGCGTCATTTACCGTGCGACGAAGCAGCATGCTACGAACCTCGCCAAATTTGTATCCATATACAAGGCAATGCTGCTGCTGCAGCGGAAGCTGAACGGAAACAAGCAGCGGGACACGGACACGTTCATCGCCGGCCTAGTGGGCGGCTGGTACGTCTTTGGCAACCGGACAGCCGTGAATGAGCAGGTGCGTACACTTCATGTGTCCTCTTGCATGCGTTAATCTAGCGTTGCTTCAGATCGTCTTGTATGTCGTATCCCGCGTAGTCGCGTCCTTCGTTCCGCGCGCAGGCAACCCATACTCGTCTACGCCGGCCGCCCCGGGCACCGTCAAGCCCCTTCCCCCCGATCCGAAGTACTTCACGTTCTTCGCCGCGTTCGCGTGGGGCGCGGTCATGTGGCTCTTCGAACACCGCGGAGAGACGATCCAGCCGGGCATGTTCAACTCGATGACATATCTGTACCGCGACTCGGAGCGGTGGAAAGACCTCAAGACGCTGTTCTGGCACAATACGTAGGCCTCCTGTGTACTTATACCATCTCAGATAGACGATCCACACGAACTAACATCTGCACACCATATTCTTTTGCCTGTTGAAAGCGTCATGCATCTTGTTGCAGACGAGGTTGGGCTCCAAGCTCGGCGGAGAGGCGCCTCAGCATTGTCATCGAAATGTTCATACTTTCGGCGCCTTTGAGCTTTGATGTGGTGAACGTGTACCACTGACTGCTAACATGTGCATCGTGCTTCAACAGTTGCCAAAGACAAAATGACATCCACCGGCAATCCACCGGAGACAGCCAACCTATAAAGAAGGTGCCATTATTCAGCATAGAGATCGGCAGTTGAGCTAACCACCGTTATCTCCAGCGAAAGGTGGACTTCGTCACCTGCCTTGGTCGATGACGCTCACCTTGATCACTCAGGCCCACCGGTGAGAGCGTAACGCATGTTGTGTTCCGACATGCTCGCGCTGAAGACCTCTAACTTGCCCTTATGATTCGACATCAAGTCTTACCATTCAGCTATCGCTCAGCACTCCCTGCCGATGGCGCAGACAGCGACCTCCCGGTGTACCAGTGACTCCAATCGGGCTGGGCTGTTGATTACGAGGTTCAGGCTCCGTGCCTCGCGGGGGACTCATTGCATACAAACCTGCCCAGGCCATGTCTGGCATCCACATTTCTGCTCTCCATGTCGTCGTCTCTGTCCGCTTTCATCCAGGAGGTGGTGACCAATCCGGCCTACAGCGACTACCTTGCCATCCTCAAGGGCGCGCGCAATGGCTTCGTGACCGGCGTCAAGATCAGGCTGCCTCATGCCCTAGTCATGTCGGTCCTGTTCGGCCGTGGAGAGTGCGTATTTCGCCTTGACTCTGTTTTACGAAAGCTGACGCTCCTCCAGCTGGCAGACCCGCGCGCGGGGAATCCTTCGCGCGACCAGACAACACGCCACCACCCTTGCCAAATTCGTGACGATTTACAAGTCGTTGCTGCTATTATTACGCAAAGCGCGCGGTGGAAAGCAGAGTAACCCGGACTCGCTTATCGCGGGGCTCATAGGCGCCTATGCGGTGTTCAGGGAGAGGACGTCCGTGAACGAGCAGGTGCGTGTGCTGAAGCGGAGCAAGCAGGGAAATTGATTAATGGTATCGCCAGATTGTGCTTTACGTCGTTGCGCGCGTGGTCGCGTCCTTCCTCCCCAGGGCTGGTCCTCCGTCTGCCACTCCTGGAATTGTGAAGCCGCAGCCGGCCGACCCGCTATACTACACCGTCTTCGCTACGATCATGATGGGGTCCAGTATGTGGCTATTCGAGAACCGCGGCGAGACGATTCAGCGTGGGCTCTTCAACTCGATGGTCTACATGTACCACGACTCGGACAAGTGGAAGGACCTCAAGACCCTTCTCTGGCACAATACCTAGCGCAGGCGCTCATGTATAATTGAGTCCTGAATTTATGGATCTGCCTACTCGTTCCCGAGCTGGTCTGTGCGCCTGATGGCCTTCCGAGACTTGTACTGGGGGTGCAGGTCAGTCCAGGAATGGGTCCGGCAGGTAAGGATCCGACGTACTGCAATCATGGCCACGGCCCGGTGCCAGGCTGCGCTGCACACCTCACACCCAGTGGGGTATACAGCCGCATCCATCTCCCCTGCAATATCGGTGTCTAGGGGTCCCATCAGTAGCCGCAACATCACCCCCGTTTGAAGCCGCGACGCGCCTGAATCAACAAACACGGCCAGCTGCTTGCGTCTATCGTCCCACCGCGTGCGCGTCAGATCTTGGTGGGTCCCGCATGCACCGTACCCTGATACCGCTGATCTCAAGATCCATAAAGATCGGTCCGAGCCGCAGACGCACCGTGGGGGAACACGTCCTCCGCGAGCAGCACTGCGACGAGCGCACTCTTCGGGAATCCTGCAGGGCTGCTAGCCGGTGGCACACGCGCGCGTTGGGTAGCGCGGCGACCTCCGCCTCCGTGTAACGCGCCAGGGGTCGGACGAACTGGCTCGCCTCCGCAGCCATGCTATCCTCTCTGTGCTCGCACGCGAGCGTGTACACCGCGAACGCGTCCTCGGCGCAGTGCGCGCGAAGTTGCTCACGGAGCGCATCCGCCACGTTGACCAGGTACTTGTCCGCAAGGCTGTACATGACGCGCAGGATTGGCAGAGGGACCACCGTCTCGGGTCGAACAGCGTCTTCTGGAGCCGACTACTGCGCTCCTCCACCTCCTCCTCGCCCAGCACCGTGGGTGGCGCTGGGGGTTCATGAAGGAGGCGCAGCAGCAGCGCGATGTGCTCCCCGCTCTCGTCCAGGTCAAGTACCGGGGTCGCGGAGGGGTCGCACATCGCGAACATATCCGCTGCACATGAGTAAGCACGTGGATCTAGGGTATTCGTGTTGCGGACTGCCGCTGACCGAAGACGTCGCTATTTCGGAGGGCAGCACGCTTAGCGGGGAGGCGCGCGCCGTCCTGAGTCGATCGCACACCAATCTCGGCTTCCGCAGGCGAAATGGAAGCATCCTGGTCCTCGTCCTTGATCATCGCGCGGGTGAAATAGATGGAGGAATAGATAGATAGGTCCAACAGCAAAACGATCGCCTGCCTGTCCTGTTCATATACAGCCCCTAGGGCGGTGTTGGTCGTACGTGCGCCTGACGTGTAATAGTGATACGATATCCGGTACGCAGGTGCCACGCAGCGAAAGAGAGCATGATAGGACACGACTCCATTGCAACGAAAACAACCTATGAGTGATATAGTAGAACTCGAGAGACCGCACAGAAATGTCAGAAGAGGGGATATGCATGCAACATAATGGACAGTAGAGCTGAAGCAAGACAGCGAGGGCAGGGAGCGAAGCGCAAGGCCGTGGTATCATCAAATGAGGTAAATGGGGGAGGGAATCTATAACGCCAGTAAATGCCCAGAAGAAATTCCCTACATGATAATACACTTCCTCTTCTCCTTTTCTTTCGGCTTGGCTGGACCGCCCCCCGGGCCCGCCTCTATTTGTTTCGTCGCTCGTAATGCGCGGACGAGGGTCGTGAATAGTCGCTCGACGTTCTGTGCCGTCTTTGCCGACGTCTCGATGAACTCGCAGCCAAACTGTCGTGCTAGGAGCTGCCCCTCCTCCTTGGAGACCTCTCGCTCGTAGGTCTTGTCGCACTTGTTGCCGACGAGCATAAATATGGGGTCGCCTCGCTTTACCCGCCGCATCGATTGCCGGAAGACCTCCAACCGGTCGAACGTGGAGCGAGATGCGATGGAGTAGACGAGGATGAAGCCTTGGCCCTCTCTGTGGGAGTGTGAGGGGGAAAGCGCGCGGTTGATGGGGCTGTTGGTACGCACCGTACCCACTGATCGCGCAGCGTCGCGTACTCCTCTGCGGCGGGGTGAGTAAGCGGTCGGCGGTCGTCTGCGAGCACGCACCCTGCCCTGCAGTATCTATAACCTCCACGAAGCACATTTTATTGTCAACCACAAGCTGTTTACGGTACGCGTCCTCGATTGTGGGATCATAGGTCTGTGGGGTGACGTGAGACATTGTGTGGGCGCGCGCGGGAGCGAACGGACCTCTGATGGACGGGACGGGCGCGCGGCGGTCAGCACGAAGACAGGCGCGTGGGAGGCGGGAGAGCTCACCAACGAAGCAATTTAGCGTAAACTGGGGCTGGATCAGCGAATGGAGGGCGGTGCGTGCGGGCGGAGGACTGACCTGCACTGCGAGCGCAGTTTTGCCGACACCACCATCGCCTAGTACCGCCACTCTCCAGTTGTCCATTTCTGCTGGCGGGTGAGCGCGTGAGTGAGGGAGGGATGCGGGCGGGGCGGACCTCGTCAAGGGGAGAGCTCGGTAATCGTAAACGAAAGACGTCTGGGAGAGAAGGGAGGGGGCGAGGGACTTTGCGTTGGGGTCGTAATAGCGTGCTGTGCGCCGCCGGGTTTGTCGTGCGGGTCGTGAGGAGCGATGAACAGGCAGGCAGTCGAGTCGCGCGTCGGTGAGGCGGACGGGCGCAGCGGATGGATGAGGTGAAGGAGAAATGAAGGCACATGCTGCATGTGTTGCCTCCTGCCTTTCTTCCCACGCCTCTCTACTTATTTTTTTTTATGTCTCAGAGCCCGCCACCCTGCCCCTCCTCTCCGCCGTATTTTCTACCTTTTTCCGCAAAGTCCCCTCCCCTGGACATCTCCTGCTCTATCGCGCACCCCCGCCCCGAAGATGCATCTGCATATCTATCCCAATCGTCTCCTCCGTCCCGGGCATCGCCGCAATCATCCTCTCATAGACTCGTAGCCTTTCCTGGCCCGCTTATTGTCACCGTTACGTCCCCAAGTCACAAACTACTGCTCCCCGTCCATATCTCGCCGCAGTCTATCACAAAACCGTCCACGGGGCCGCCTACCGCCCGCTCGTCCGTCCAGTCTTCAAAATCAGAAGCCGAAATTTACGGGGGTGCTTTTATTCCTCCGAACAATTCTCTTCCCAAGTTCCCAAGGCACGGTCGGTATTCCTGCCCTCCCCAGCCGCCCGCGAGCGCGCGGTGGGCACCCTCACTTTCTCACCCCCGCCCTCTCTCGCGTGCACCTCGGCAAAAGCCGTATGTGAGTGCGCCCGTGCCCAGCCCGCCCCCCGCCGCCCGCCAAGCACTGCTGACGCTCGCCGCCTACCGTCGGCCCAGCCGATCCGCCGACCCCATCCATTTCTCCCATCCCCAGATCGGGTCACGGATGGCAGCTTCACAATAAAGGCCTAACGTAGCTAACGTGGAGGTGTGCCTCCCGTCCAGTCCAGCGGCGCAAACTCAAAGGTAGCTATATCAGGCAGGCGCGGTGGTGTTCTGTCGGTGCCGCCATCTGAATCGCCGCCAGTCGGGTACGCGTCGGGGGTGCTGCCGCACGGCGCCGCCGCGTTGCCCAAACCAGCCGCCGGACCACCAGACTTCGCCGTGGCACCGTCGGGCATTGTCTCTCGGCGCCGCGCCGGTTATCCCGGCACCTCAGCCGCTCACCCACCCGACCGCGCCCATCGAGCTTACGCAAGCTCGACGGTCGGGTGACACCGCCCCCACTGTCGCCCCCCGCCGTTCATCGATACGCGCACATGCGCGCCAACTCTATCGTCCTGCGCAGCACCGGTTTCCTCGCGGGCTCTGTTGCGGGTTAGTGTATATCGCATTGAGAGCGCGCGGCGTGTAGCTCGGCATCGGGTGCCTCTCATTCTTACTTGCGGTGGAAAACATCACTCAGTACGCGTGTGGTCTGCTGCGCGACTGTATTCAATCCCTGGCTCTGTGAGTAGCGCATCCACATCTACCGTGTCCCTCAACTGTTCTGTCACCTACTGAAACCTGTCTTTCGCAGTGTCCCCATCCGCACGCTTCTGCTTTGTTTGCTGCACGAGTCCTCTTCGCCCCAGAACTGCAAAGATATGTGGAAAAGGCCCACCACCTTCCGTGTAGAATACAACGACGTCCCCTCTGACGGGAAAGGGACTACAGCTCGAAAAGGCCCTGACCGCGGCTGGGAAGGTCACCCCCAGACCTGAAATTCCCATCCCCAGATAGCTACTGTGTCTTTGAAGTTGCTCTCTTAGGTGAGCTTGCTCTTCGATGACCGTCCGTCCGAGCCACCTTCCACCGTTCAATTATGTCGCACCCTTCTGATTCAATTGTACCAAGTACCTTGCCGTCAGTGATGCCGTATCTTACGCGGTAGGCTTCGGGCGTGAATAAGTATGCTGCTGCACGGTCTGTGTCGTCCTTTAATACCTGCTATGCCCGATATCCACTACTGTTGCGGTTTGGACGATGCCGACCTCAGCACTCAGCGTGCTCACGGCATAAAAACCTGACGCAGAACGATGTGACGATCACTGCGAGCGCCGGGCGGTTAACTCCTTCTTAGGGCCAGCGGTCGCAGCACGTTAGGTTTGTTCTTTTCGTCTCACGCGTGCAATGTGCTGACCCTGGTCTACAGCAAACGTCAAATTTACACGGAAATCGCTGACCCGCGACCTACATGAGCCGCCTGAACGACATCCGAGGGTAAGTACTGCTCGTGTACACTTCCTGCTCCTTTTGGCAGCTGTCATCGTCTCCCTTTGTCCTTCCTCTTTACTTATCTCGATTATCGTCACCCTCGGCTGTCGTCACGTACATCAACTCCCCTCGTTCGTCCATCTACTATCCGATTACATCGACCCTCCCGCCGCTACCCCCGACGTGGCGTCGTTGGTGTCACCATTGATCCTGAACCGTGCTAAGGAAGCGCTCAGCCACACCGAATTGCCATCGCCCACGTCGAGGCGGAGGTCACTCGGCGTCCGCGCTCACGTCAATTTTTCTCGGCAACTTCGAGCTATATAGTCGAATCGGAGCGCTCACCCACCGCCGGGACAGCCATAATGAATTCTGCACCCAATCGGGCGCATCTCATTCCGACTATGGGTCACCTGCCTCTTCGTCAAAAGGTGCGCGCTACGCCGTACTGCCCGCGTTACGTTGTTATATCGACCGACGTCGGACGACCTAGTCCTCCAGTGCCGAAGGGCTTCATGTGCAGAAGAAGCCCTCGTGAGCTCGCGAACCATTATATGCAGGGATTTCCTCATCGTCCGACTCTTCTTCCTCGCATCTTTCTTCCTTGCGTTGTCCATCTGTATAACCCCGATTTTCCCTCCTTAGCGCGCTTCTCTTATCCTTGCGCAATATTTGCGTACTATTTTGGATAGCTTGTGTGCTAAACTGCACCAGCGAATCGCATATGGCCATCTGTTCTGTCACTGACGCGCCTGCCTTTCAGTCCACGCAGCGTCTTTGCCGCCATACGTCGGTGTTCCTGCGAAAATCGCTGCTTCGACACGAAGCTGCGAGTTCGCGACCGCGCTGTACAGCGTTCTACGCACCAACCTCCGGCGTACACGCAAACCAGCACCCGTGCGTATTGCATTGTCCTTGCATTCGTGATGTCGTCGGACCTCCTAAACTTCCCTCGCACATTGAATATTTCCCAAACCGCGTCCCACGTCGGCGTCCTCTTATCCTCCTCTACATAAGGATGTCTTGCCCTGGTCTTCTTTCTTCTTCTCCTTGCCCGCTGTACCTTACCCTTTTACCCTTCCTTCGCCCGTGCCTCTCACCTCTGATCAGTCTCGTACTGTGCCTCGCCTTCGAGACAAGGCCACTCTTTCCGGACAACGAGGTACCTATTCTACTTCCCGTCCCCGCTCTATCATCCTACACTCCAGGGACCCAACTTTCAATCCCGCGGCACCAATCGTAAGTACCGGCGGCATAGAGCTAGCGAACCAAATGTCCGGCTGACTCGCATGAACCTCCACGACAGCCATCGATGGAACAGGATAGGCATCCGGGACTCCCGCCTTTGGTGGCACGGCCACAGCTGCACATCAACGCCCCATGCAAGTGTCGTGCCACACCGACACGGCGGCTGTTCAGACACAGCTCTTTATAAGGACAAAGCTCAAGTTCCGACCGCGCTCCGTCCTGGTTCCCGTCCTCACTCGCTGGTGCACGATAGAGTCAGGCGGTCAGCATCCTTGGCAAAGGCCGCCTAACCTTAGGTAGCCTCGAGTCGCCAGGCCGCCTTCCACTCTATCGCTTGCGACGTCCAATCCACCGTCGCCACCCCACTGTCTTGCTTTTGACAGCGTCCTATGTCTTCACTGTCCCTTGCGGCCCTCCGCCGAAGTTGCGTTCTGTCTCGGAGGCCTTCTATCGTGATCCTGGGGCGGAGGATAAGTACGGACTGTACTTATCGGCGACTCCCCGGAACCGGGACGCGCGCGGCCCGGGATAACGAACATTGATGTCGCGTGACCGTGGGATCCCTTCCTTTACGCTCGTGACTGTCAGCCCCAATATCAACCTGAGCCTTCGAGGAGTCGAGGACAGGCGGCGCCCGCGTTCTATCTAAACGAATCTCTAGGAGTTCCGCAAATGAACTGTGACCCCACCACTAAAATGCATACACTCCCCTTCATCCGCATACTCCAGCAAGCATGGCGATTTCGTACTCGACGCGCCTCAAAAGCATGCCACTCGCTCGCCGTTGGCCATCGCACTTAGACATGCCACCATCGGCCACCTCACCGCCCGCCGTTTATAACCGACTATCTCGTCGGCAAGCACCTTGTCGACATCATCCATCCTCCTCGCCGCTTACGCGCCCAGTAAACATCATCGCCCCGGTATCATGTCGGTCATCCGCTGCGCTCATCATATCTGCTGCCTCCCCAATTGTTCCATCACCGCGCCCTCCACGGATTGAAGATTGTTGCGCAAGGTGAGATGAACATCATTCCCAAACTGACGTCGTTGCAAAGCACGCCGAGCCTGCCATCCAATCCGATTTCCGCCAGGTCTCGTATCGCCAACCGCCCAAAATCCTCACTCAAAGCCTATAGCGCTCGTCCCCTCGATGTCATGAGCAGCCGCCTCATTCTCGTTGATACAAGGGATGCGTCACCCCTGCCCTCAGCGCAGTCGCTGGGTTCCAATCGCGCCACCTAAGGGCCGCTGTGCTCCTACTCACTGTTTCGCAAACCTTTGGGGAAGACTGGAGACCTCGAGTCGACCTCACCGCATATGCTCACAGTTCATCGTGTTCTGCGTGCCGTCCTCACATCCTATCGAGGAGATGCGTAACGTTCTTTTTGTCCCAGAACTGCAATTCTATCTAATACAACAGTTCAAACCCATGCGCCGAGTAGCCCGGGAGTCCCATACAGTAAGCATTCGAAGGTTCGGTTGTGCGGAAGGTTTGAGGTCGAAAGTGCGGTAGGTAAAAGGTATACGAATGACGAGGACAAGGGACGCGACGTAACGAGCCAAGGGTTCAAGCTCGACGCCGGGAGTGGTTGGTGGGCAAGAAATAATATATGCGACCGCCGTGGCTGCAATATGTAGGATAATCATAAAAATCATGCGCGACGTGGTATTATGGTCGTCTAGTGGGTAGGGGACGACGCACTCTATGCATTATAACAAGCCAGGCGGTTGGCGAAGGTGCGCCTGCCAGGTGCGCGAGGTCCGGAGGGGGCGCACAACACCTGGCGGGTGGGCACAGAGATTGGATAGGGGCTGCTGCGAGCGGTGAGGCAGCAGATGATAGGTGCACCGTCCTTCGACGGGATCCGAGTCGGGGGCGTATGCGTCCGATTTTGTTGAGTGCAGTCTGGCGGTGGTGGAGACAGGGGTGGTGCTGGTGGGGTATGACTTCTGTTCCTTTCGTTCCTC